>CM076577.1:495609619-495944976 GCA_034641835.2 Pinus albicaulis
ATCAACCTTTAGAATCATTTAGAGTAAACTCTCTATTTCACCATCTTAGCAAAGTGATGAATCGGGTTTATAACACTCTTACATACTAGGCTGCACATAAAACTCAGAAAAAACCACAAACACTCCCTCAGATTGGTTTTTGACATTATTGGCGGTGGAAGATACACATATACCTCAAAACAACTAAAAATCCACCTGGCGACTCCACTAGCTTCCAGTAGGCCTTACTATTTTACCGAACTCTAGGTTACTATCCAATCAACCTATCCCATCGCTCACTAACATAGCGGGAGATGGTGGGACACTGAGTACATGACAGTCTAGCAAACTCTTATAGACTCTTTAGTCCTTTAGATACTTAAACAAGCAAGCAATCCATAAGATCATTTAGAGTAAACTCTTTTTGTTATCACCACCCTAGCAAAGTGTCGAAACAAGTTTATAATACTTTAGAAAAACCATAGGTTGCACATAGGAACTCAGAAAATTCTTAAAAACATTTCCAGATTAGTTACCAGTGGTGGACCATAGCTATATCTTCACAAAAACAACCAAGTTCCACCTGGCGACTCCACTAATCCATCATTTTTACTTTTGACCATCCTTCACCTTAGTAGAACTATAGAGAGGCCATCCATCCAAAACATTCACCAATATCAACCTCTCTAAACTCTAGATCTGAAATCTGGCTTCACGAAGAATCAACACCAGATTCCATCCAGACCCAAATCCCCCTATCATAGTAGATGACCCAAAGAAGATTCTGTGGCAAGCTTCCGAAACTGACAATCTAGCTATTGATAGATCCATCTGTAAAACAAGATCAGTACCTGAACATCTCACTATCTTACCAAATTCACCTTTTGAATTAGAGTCAGCAAAATCTCTTTTTAGAAGCAAGTTACATAGTAAGATAAACATTGACGATCTTAAATCCCTAGACCCGCCACAGAGACCTAGTAGAGAAACCTCACCTTCCACACCCCCCGACTTTCAGCTTCTCCAGCACTTTGGCTCTTACCATCCCAGACCTGTTCAAAACTAGATCACTAGTCCAAGTACATCCGCCACACATATCCAAACCACCTCAGCCCATCCCATAAGCCCTCATCTTGTACATCATCCATTAGCTCCCATGATGGCAGCCTGGTACGGACCTTTGGTGTTGCCACTACCTTTGGCTCCCCTACTAGATCTCTATCAAGACAAAATCCCACACTTTATCGGAAAAGATACTACCACAGCTCAACAACATGTAAGTAGGATTGGCGATGCTTTTGAATACTTGGAAGTACAAGACGAAACCATCAGAATGAGAATATTCGCCCAAAGCCTAGGTGGAGAACCCAAAACATGGTTCAAAAGCTTGCCTCCAAACAACATCCACAACATCCTAGAACTATATCAAGTCTTCAGAAATAGGTGGGAAGTCTGAAAGAACCCTATTCAAATCCTGTCAGAATATAACAACCTAAAACGGGAAAATGGGGAAAGTGTCCAAGCATACTGCACTAGGTTCAACAGTGTGTATAACGCCCTCCCACCTCACTTCAAACCCCCACTTGGTTTAGCCTTGGAAAAATTCCCCGAGGGTTTTGATCTAGACATGACATATCATCTAAGAGACAAAGATACCCCTACCCTAGAGGAAATGCAACAAGTAGCCATAAAAGCAGAAGCAAACTTAGCAGAAAAAAGAGCTAGGACTAGATCAGAAAGAAAGGTCACATATAGAGATGAGGTCTCCACTTCATCTCCTTCCCTAGATCCTATAATAGATGAATTATTCAAAACCATGGCCAAAATGTGGGAAAGGATAAATGAAAAGGCCCCTGTTAGGGAAAATCAGCCATACCCTCCAAACAGAAACCGGAACCAAAATTTTAGGAGGGAGCAGCCCCAAAACAGACCAAGGGAAAATAACCAACAAATTAGGCCACCATTTAATGAAAATTATGTAGAAGAAGATGATAGGGGTACAAAACCCATTGATTAAAGTCATTTGAACCTCATAGGGTCTGATAATGAGAGTGAGGTGTATCTCACAGAAGAAGAACAATCATTCTTCTCTCCAAATCAGGACGAAACCAACTACGAAGACCCCGAGGATCCTACCATAGATTTCCAAAATGCCATAATAGAAGCTCACAGGAAGTATGACCTTAGAAGCAGGAAAAATCAAGACAACTCCAAGAAAGGTAGCTCAGACACTGTTAAAACCCCTGATACCATCCTTAAAAAAGCAGTCAACAACAAAAAAATCATAGTCGAGAAAAATGAACAAAACAAAGATAGAGTTACCCAAACTAACCCTGATTCAGATACTCCTAGTACTTCCACAAAAATTCCTGAGGTGGCTGTGGTAAAAAAAAATCCCGAAACAAACCCAGCAAACTCAGAACATAGAGAAGGTCATGGTTGAAAAAGCTGAAACAAACATATCTAAACTGCAGCTACCTTTTAGTTTTGAGGGTAAGATCACCAAGATAAAGATCACCATGCCTCTTACCGAGCTGATCACCCAAAATTCTTACAAGTCCCAAGTGTTGAAAGTCTTGAATATGGGAATTGATGCCAACACCCTTAATCTAACTGACGACACCCCTGAAGTGTTGTTTGGTCCAAAAGTGGAAGGGAAATTCCAAGAGGGAACCACTCTTCCATTTTACATTAGTTTAAATATCCATGACCAAATCCTTCACAATGCCATGCTAGATTCCGAAGCCTCGCATAATCTTATGCCGAAGGTTGTAATGGAGAGACTAGGCCTGGAGATCACAAGACCATACAAAGACTTGTATTCATTTGATTCGAGTAGATTCAAGTGCCTAGGTTTGATCACAGACCTTTGTTTCAGTCTAGCCCAAATACCTGCGAAACATCTAATCATGGACATAGTAGTGGCAGACATTCCCCCCAAGTATGGAATGCTTCTATCCAGATCTTGGGGAGCCAAGCTCCAAGGGAATATTCAACTGGATATGTCTTTCACCACCATTCCTGTGTTTGACCAAACAAGAATACTCTATCAAGAGTCACACATGAAATACATGATCAGTAGCCAAGAGAGACCAGATAACATTCCAATGTATTCCGTGCATTCCGACCTAAACTATTTTATTCTATATACTGATGAGGACATTGAAGAACAATCTCAAGAAACTGAGGCAAACTTAGACTCACCACATCAGATGCCCCTAGTTCTCTATGATGAATTAGATACTCAAAACTACCATGATCATAAACAACTATGTCTTGAGGAAAGTAAGTATGTTCCTTCTGAAATAGAAATCGAGCAAAAAGCACAAACCCTCATGTACTATCAAGTGAATTGCTCAAACCTCATTCAAACATCAACAGTGACCTTCAAAAACGTTTTTAGGATAAAGGCATTAGAAGAATTACATATCACAAACCTGTTTAGAACTCAGGAGTAGGGAAGTTTAATGTTTCTACCATACCTCAAAGACTTACCATCACATAACTCTTCCACTACAAATGAAACTTTGACAGTAGCCATAACAACTCAAAATCCAGAAAAAATTCCTGATAAACTTCTTGTGAGCAGAGATGATAGCTGTAGTCCAAACATACCTGAGTTACTTGAATTGGCTCATATTCTATCTTTTCACAAAAAACTTAGAAATGCTAGAATTAGCAATCTCATGCAGAATATCATTTAATACAGGGAAAACAGGGGAAAACACTATGCCACTAACATTCCTTTAAAAAACAACTTCGATAAGAGAAAATATAATAATCTGAACTAGTCGTAGGGTCTGTTTCGATTTTAGAAAACTAATGCACATCCCTATAACAGAAATTTTGTCCTTTCTACCCAAGATCATTATATACCATTTAAAAGTTCTTTTAATCATATGTTTTTGCAAGATGATGTTTCAGGTTATAGTCAAAAGATTCCCTTGCAAATTAGACAGCTTAAAGACTTTTTTCAGTATGCTGGAGGTAGTTCTAGTTTCAGACTCAGAATTGCAAAACCACCTGATATCAAAAATATGCTCATGAAAGCCATGTTTCCAGTCCTGAATTTCTACATTTTTGCATACCTTGATGATGTCATTATTTATTTCAAAAATGACCAAGAGTATATGTGTTACTTGAGGAAGATGTACAGTAAAGAAAGGAGTGGGAATCAGAGATACAAAGAGGTACAACGGGAAGATATTGGTTTGTTCAAGGATTCTTGCATGAATCCTTATGTCATGTTAGAAAGAGAAAAATTTCCAAATTTCTCTTTTCAGGAGTTGAGTGCGCCGAGAGTGATAGGATATCCTTACGAGCATAAGATGCTTAAATTTCGCCACTTCCAAGATTTTTGAGTTTGAAACACTTTCATTCATTGTATATACCACTGTTTGAAAAATAGATAAACATAAAAGTCAAAAACAATAAAAGATAGAAAGGAGGGCGGTTGAAAAATAGGAAAAATCCCCATGTTACAAAAAATAGTCCTTCGGAAAGTGCGCAAGTCTAAATTCCACTACTAGTACTCAAGCGTCTTGTTCAGCTATCTAACCTAATCATAGCTGAACATGTTTAAATTTAAATTACTGATAAGTTAGTGAGTGAAAAATATGGTCAACATTGTGTAAGATTGACTTATCACAGAGAGTAGATTAGGAAAAGATACTGGTTCCACACGCCCAAAACAGAACCAAAGAGGGAAGCAGGGATGGAAAACAAATTGTGCATCTTAGCCCTATTTTTCCTAGTTTCCATTTTTATGCAAAATAATATTTGTGTGCAGCTTGTCTTTTATGCCGCAAATACATGACAAATCAGACTGTCTAACCCTGATTTGATCATCTTTTCAATTTCATGTTTTATATTAGAGAATAAATCCTGTCAAATAGCTTAATCTTGACAGTTGATCTAGTTTAGGTAGAGTAATGAAGGAGTTCATCCGTTTAATCTGAACTCCCGGTAGATATAAGTGTAGAATTAGATAGGTTCATTTCGCAAAAAAGAAAAATATGAATTTTCAAAAGGATGTTAGTTCAAATGCGCCAAAAAGAAGAAAAAATGTTAGGAAAGGTAGTGGGGCATGTAGAAATATCATTGATGCTAATCATGCTGTCACTTTTCAGAAAGAGCATCAAGGAAGAATGAAATGTTGCGCCAATGGGTAAGGCACTGGTCTTCATAAGCCAGAGATCTAAAATTCTGGACACCTCCTGAAAAGGAATTGCCCTCCCCAAATGGAGCCACTGTTAGTCATCAGTATTTTTCACTTGTTAGTGATGACTAGTTCTCACAGCCAAGTTTTCTAGAAGCTGATCCAAAAATTTGTCATATTTTCCAGCTGGGAAAACACCCATAAAACTTTTTCTCCCTCTTACTTTTTAGTCTGCCCACGACGAGATGAAACCTCATTATCAAATCCTACCTTGCCTCAGCCATACTAGTCTACCCATCAACTCTAAAAGGACAATCCACATCTATTCAAACAGTCTCCCCTAAGTTAGGAAGTGGCGCTTTAAGACATTTCACCCTTGGCAAACTATCCAAGAGCCAAAAACCTCCATCTGCTATAGACCAGTCATAACAGACCTCCCACTCTGCTAATAAAGTTGGTCACAACCCTAAGTTGCGCCACTAATACACCCTTAAGTCTCAGCAATACATAGACCATAGTCTGAAGCTGATTGTAGGTGTTTTACAGTGTTTGATGGATCTTTCAAAGACATGAAACATACCAGCATCTCAGAAGACAATTTTAGTGCCACATGAGAAGACAGCTGCTTCTCAATGTGATCCTGAGCCTGAGATGTTTTCTACAGGGCCAAGAGTTATTCATCAAACTCTTGCAACCTCATTCACAGCCTGAAAGGACAGCAGAAGAAAAAGCAACACTGTCAAGAGGTTGGTGATATGACATGACAAAGAACCTCCTTCATCCATAAGCAGAGGGTTTTTGCAAAATCTCCTTCATTCATAAGCAGAGGGCTAGGGCATTGACTGTTTTCGAGTTTGATTGATCAAAGATGAGTAATAGGGACAATAAAGGATAGTTGAAATAGAGAAGTACCGTAAGGAGACCAAAAGGAAAGCAGGGGTACCACTGCAATCCAAGGGGTCAAACTTATCTCTTAACAATGGTTTCTATCAAAAGACAGTCTGCAACTCCAACAAAACAAATTTTGAAGAGTGTTTGATGAGGTGAGTCTTTACACAGGTGAAAGAACTAATGATGATTATGTTTCAAAGGTACTGAGCTTCCTACTCATAAGGGGATGACCTTCAGATTACTCATCATAAGTTGATATGATCAAGAGTGACAGCAGGTAGGCCATACAAAGACTAGAGGTATAAAAGGGATTTTGAAGTGGCAGTTAATTTTCTTCTTCAGCAGAAAGACATTGCAAATAGGTATACAGGATCATAAAAATGCAAGAGAGATCATGACATGTCTTTCAAGACCTAGAACCCAGTAAAGGCATTGTGAGCATGCCACTATCAAAAGGAAGGCATTTTTTCCCTATGAAAAATGTGTCAAAGATGATAATGCGGTCCAGGAGATTATAATTGAGTTTCACCTCCAAATCAAAGAAAAAACATCAATTAAAGGCACACTTGTAATCCTCACACAGCTCAGAGAATTCTTTTCCTCCTACAGTGTAGAAAATCAAAGGGGAATTTTTTCTCTCTATGAAGAAAACAATCAGAGTGTTAAAATTTCTCCATAAAGTGTTTTCCCTTCAATAGGGGAGGTCAGGCTTATAAAAATGATCATTACCATTCTGCCGTGATTAATGCGAAGGTCCGAGCTATATGTTCAAAAAGAGGTGAGCTCCATGTTTGATTTTAAAACAAAAGGCTTTTGAAAGGTTTTTCAAAAAACCCTCATTTATTACACCGAGGGGTCTTATCCTTTTTCAAATACAAGGAAGTTAGGGACCATTGTAAACTCCTTTTACAAACTCCAAATCACGAGCAAGGCATTCCTTTGATGTTTACGAGATCGGAGAGAGGAAATTTGAGTGATTACACAGAATTTTTTGGGTTCAGTGACTGCGTGGCGCGCCTGTACAAACGCGCGGCGCGTTTAGGCACAAAATTTTCAAAGAGATAAACGGTCGCATGGCGCACCTGTAGGTGCGCGCGACACGCCTATGGGCGTTGATCCTGTCAGCCTGACAGTAACCCGACACATGTTTCTGCACGATGTTTTCTCCTTTAAGAGTGTCGCGCTCATTTTGCACCATCTGAATGCCTCCAACAAGTGGTAAAGTCACTCCTTTCCTCCAGTAAGATGACACCATCGACCCTTAAGGTATTTATGCACCTTCATACTCCAAGCTGTTGAGTGGTGAAAAAGGGATTGAAATCCATAAGTCTAAAATCACAGTTTTGAGTTTGCTAAGGAAGGTGTGTTTTGTGTTAAAAACTCGGAATTACTATATTGTTATTAGCCTAAGGTCTGCATATTAGAATTGTTGCGTTTTTGGTATAAAAATCGAGTGACTGCCCTCAAAAACAATTGAAAGGTGGAACAGTTTGGGAAAGGGAGTTAAGGGTTGTAAAGTGAAATAAATATACCTATTTTCAAATAGCAGTAAGCATCCCATAAATTTTTTTTCCTTTTCAAGGGTTTCCTCTATGTTAACAAGGAAAAACAGTGTTTAAACTTTCATTCCATAAAGCAGGGCTAGTGAGGAATCTACCATTATAATTTGGAGGTGTTTTGGTCAAATTTTTTTGTAAAGAGCAGTAGAGTTTAAAGAAAGGTAGTTTTCTCTTTGAGGAGGGTTTATTGCTGATTAAAGTCCTACATTTCTCTATTACCACATCAAAAGGAAAAATAAACTCTATCACCTATTACCCAGTAAACCTTGGACTGTGTTTTACCTTTTTTGATTGATTGCTTTTATGGTGATGAATTGATTGGTTGAAAAGCATACCAAAAGGGAGCAGTGTTTTGATTGAGAAGATTGTAGTTTTTTTCCTTTGTCTGAATAAAAGGTTGTCTATTACCTGAAAACACCAATTGGCAGGGTACTCTTATCACAAACACAGGAAAGTCCCTTAGACTATGTTTTTCTTTGATTGATTGTGTAATTCATTATGAGCATTGGCTGATTGATATTCAAAGGGTGGAAAAGGAAATTTTCTGAAGGAGTAAGGGTCTTATACCAAAAGAGGGCATTTCGCATTACATTTGATATCATTGTTGCCTGATATTACAATGATTTGACAGGCTGGGACAGAATTTTGGTTTAAAACACATTTCAAAAACTTTGAAGTAATTTGGTGTTTCAAGAACACATCTAGGTCAAGATGCCTCCTAGGCAAGATAGCAGGAGCGGGTTACACAAGAGGTATGAGCCAATTTCTACCGAGGAAATCAATGCACACCCATCTATCCTTTTCAATTTTCATGAGGTGGGGTGTTTGGATTTCTGCCAGAGGGTACAAGAAGTCAAAATTTTCTCGCCTTTAACACATTTGTGTGCCTTGAGGTTCAAAGAAAAACATTTTAAAGTGGTAGGCCTTGATTTCAAGTTCTCCCCGAGATCCATATCCAAGGCTACTAAAATCCCATACATTGGCGAAAAATGGTTCAAGCAAGCCTATCTAGACTTGGATGACTACAAACCCTTCCTCAAGCCCGAGCACAGAGAAGCATGCCCTGTTATTTTCCCTTTCTCTTATCTTCTAGCCAGCTATGCTCCCCTTATGAATATCATAATGAAGTATTTCACTTGTGAGGGGAGATTCTCTCGGGTTTATGCATACCACATCTTACTATTGATGCACTTCACAAGAACCAAGCAGCTCAATCTTCCTTTATTTTTGTGCAAAAGCATTGAGAAAATGACCTCCTCGGTCTAGAAGAAGCCTCCATCACAACAAATAGCCTCTCTATTCCATCACTCCCTCATTAAAATCATCATCCTTCACCAGCTTGAGAAGAAAGAGGTTTCTTGGGATGTTTTCATCAGTCACCCGGATTTTTCCACTGTCCCCCTAGTCTATACATCTCCCACATATCCTACTCATCGCCCCTCACTTTCCTCTAGCAGACCTACTCCTAGAAGGCTTAGATTCACTACAGGACGGGAAATAGAGCATGGATAAGGAGAGGGAAGTGGCCAGCAAAGGGAGGAAGAACATGAGCATGAAGAAAAATATGAGGAACGACAAGAAGAAAGTGATGGAGGGCAGCAACATGAAAGTGCTGAAGGTGAGCATAAACAAGAGCAATAGGAGGAGAGTGTTGGACAACAACAACTCAGTGATGATGAACAACAGGAACAAGAGGAAGGGCAGCATTTTGAGCAGCATCTTGGACAACAAAGTGAGCCTGAAATTGAAGCACAACAGTAGCATGGTATTGATGACCAAGGGCAGCATGAAAGTGAGGCAGAACAGAAGCAAGACATTGAGGATCAGGGGCAGCCTAAAGAAGATACACAACAACCTCCTCAAGATACACAGCAGCCTCAAGAAGAAAAACAAATTCAAGGGGATGACAAGAAAGATAACAAAAGTAAAGGAATCATGTTTTCCTCTCCTAAAAAGACAAAGTCCCGGACATCTAGGAAAAGAATTCCAAGGGTGGTCACTCCAAATATGACAAGAGCTCTCCGTAGCAAAGGAAAGTTGCTAGAGAAGCCTATCATTGATTTTCCCAGGAGGAAAATCACAAGGATAGCCTTCCAAGGCAAAGGGAAGGGCAAGGTAGGAGAAGGTCATGAGCATGAGTGTGCATTAGGTACCATCCAAATTCTAGGTGATGACAGTGATAATGAGGCCCGCATTCTAGAAAACCTTTTGATCCAAAGAGAAAGAGAAATTGATGCACTACAAGGTGAGCTTCATAGGGAAAGGAATTTCAATCATTTTCTAGAAGTCCATAACAGGAAAATGAGTGTCCATATGGCTATCCATGAAGCAAGGGTGACTAAGTACAAGAAAGAGGCCTCCAAAGCCCAAGCAAGGATAGATGAGCTCATAGGTGATTTTGATGAAAGTGAAGAAGAAGACCAACCAAGGCGAAAAAGGCCTAGAACCATAGGGCTTAAAAGAGCCCTTGAGAAACAAAAAGAGGAGGAAAATGCCCTTTTCCAATCCACTCCCCTCACTGCATTGCTTGAGAAAGAGATTGAAAACAATAAGGAGGCATGGCTTGAAAGAGCCAATGAACATTTGGAGGGAAAGTTGGAGAAAGAAAACAGGGATCTAGAGCTGCAAAGGAAAATGACGAGGCATTACAAAAAGTTAAATCAGTTTTCCCGTCGCAAGTTAAAGGCTTCCCAAGAGAAACTAAAAGAGGTTAAAGGGAAGCACCCAGCACAGAAAGGGAAGAAAGACACATGAGGACTTGAAATTTTGGCTTCTATCTCAGATCATGTTGATAGGGACCCTTGAGGGTCATACTCACCGATTTTGGGCGCATTTTGACATATTTTGGTTTTTTGGCATTTTTGAGTTTTTGGTCAAAACTCGTGAAATTCGCCATTTCATTTTGGGGATTCGTCAAAGGAGGAAAATGGTATCATTGGATGCCATAAATTCTGAAACACACCCTCAGCGATTTTCAGAACATTTGGGGATCATTTGCCCCCTCAAAATGGCGAAAAATACTCCCTTTTTGCACACTCTACCCGGTCTATCAGCAGACTGTAATTTTTGGTTTTTTACACACAAGTGCAGTTTTGGAGGACTTCCAGGTATTCCAAAGAAAGTAGACACTCAGAGCTTTGCAACGATCTATCATGAGCTTTGTTTCGACATCAGGAAGGCTTCCAAATGTTGCCGACAAGTCAGGGGACCTTTTGCTGATATAAATTTTGAATATTTTTGTAATTTTTGAACCTTTAAAAATTGCTTTTTCCAAATGTACGTTTAGCTATTTTTGCACATGAAAAATGATGCAAAGTCAATTATTTTTCCTTTTTTATCATTTTCTAGATATTTTATGAGATATTTTGTGCCTTGGGCTTTGCAAAGCCTCAAGGACAAGATTATATATTTTGATTAGGCCAATAGGATGGCAAGTTGAACCATGAGGTTTTCCTCACTTGAGCCTATATATTCCAAAGGCTTTCATTGTAAAACAAGGCTGAAATTGAGAAGAGAAGAAATATATGGTCATTTAAGCTTTGGAAGAGATACTTGTATTATGCTTTTGGATTGCCTCTTGGATGCTCTTGGATGAATGAAGAAAGATTTTTGTTGGATTCCATGACTTGGTAGAATGGTATAGTGTCTCTTGCTTTGTTGCTATCTTCTAGTTTTCATTCATGAATACATGTTTCTTGCTTGCTATAGATCATTAGAGAACAAATTTGAGATATGCCCATGTAGGCACCTCAAATTTCTTGTTTCTTCATAGCTTCTTTGTTTTCTTCTTCCTAAGTAACATTAAAGAATTCTTGACTGCTCTTTAATACTTAGGATATTGTTGCTTGTTTCATTCATGGTTTTATACATGCTAAGTATGACTTACGGCACACCCTACTTACCTATGGCTAGCTATAGTTCCATCCATGAAATTTCTCTTTGACTGATTAGATTATCATTTTGTTGAACCAAGGAGGCCTAGTTTCGATCTAGCCCTTTGCCTAAAGCTATGCAAATCTCGTTGTTCAAAGTGCCCAATAAATTGAAGTACTGTGTTTAGGCGTTCCGACATAGTAAGTTAAGTTGTTTTTCCGTCTTAAGTGTTTTCCCCAAAGTCTGATAGCCATTTCCCAAAGTTAGAGGGTCATATACTTCTATGCATGGCTTGAATGCTTATTTCTATGTATTGGTTAGCTTGTAGTTACATTTTGCATGATTAATGGTTTTCCCTACCATGTTTATGTCTGATATTAAGCTGGTTATCCTTGAAACTCTTTTTTGTTCACAAACTTGATGTCCATTTACTCCATTTTGCCTAAAGATCCTTTCTACCTTGAATCAAATCGACCCTTCAACAACCTTGTATCACCGTCTGATAGATTTCTTGACCTTTTCAACCCCATAGCCCAGTTGATCTGACATATTTTTACCTATCTTATATCTTTGATCAGTTTCATCCCTCACAACTTAAAAAACCAAAACCAAAAAACTTACTTCATAACTAGCCTAAAATCAGAACACAATAAGAAAACACACAGATATCCCTTACACATAAAAAGAGAGCCCTCTCTGAGTCCAGGAAGGCTAGGTCCTTGGGCTCCAAAGCTTGGTGTGATGTTACACTGTCATTTGGCTTGCCAATCAGCCAAATCACGGGACCCTAACACATACTACAAAAAAACAACATTTGAGTTTGACAGCAAGGACATTCATCCCATTGGTAAAATGGAGATGCACAGGAAAAATGGTGAGATGATTTGTTCTACTTTAACCAATACAAACATGATTGTTTCAAAATTTCACGTGTCACTTTCAAACATCCAATATCAGCTAAAGGTGGAGAAGATATCTTCTTTGGCTAAAGACACTAGGATCAAATCATTGGAGGGTATGATTGTTAAGATGGGATATGATCCAGAAAATGTGAAGGCTACAAAATAATTTATTAAGAAGAATAATTTTGACATTGCAGTATTGAGGAAACAAATGAAGCTACTAGAAAAAAAATATCCACTGACCAAAGACATAGAAGAATTTGAGACACAAAAGGGATACATGTCGAAATTAATCATGGAACAAAATGCTCAAATCTGTAATATTCCAAATATGGAATTTTCTGCTCCATTGGGAATATCTTAAGATATTCCAATTCCTTCTTTAGTGAGCTATTACAAGTCTATTTCAAAGATTTACTATTGGGGCATTTACAGGATAATTCTCCTTCCAAAGAAGGGAGAAATCTTGAGGCTAGCTGGCCCTTCACAGAGTTTTTCAATGGATATGTAATATTCCACCTCAGGAATTTCTGCTACAGGGTCTTTGAGGACGCTGTATAAGGAAGATGCTACAAAAATAAGACAAACCACTGTGGGGATTCCTTAGAAAATTCATCCTAAAACTCCTATGCAGAATATGAGCTCAAAGAAATAACTCTAGACGGGTTATTCAAATCTCCCCAATCTAGGTCTCTAAAACAATTCTCAATGAGAGAGCTTACAGCAATATATGAACATAATATTAACTCTGCAATTCTGAAATGTAACATAATAGGGAAAATGATACAGCCATCATTATATTATGATATCAACAGTAAAATACAAGAAATATCATGAGGGACAAGCCACTCAAGCTTTAAGATCCAACCTCCAATGAATAAGCAGTGAAATACCAAAGTTGTTGCAACTCCACAAAATGCTGGAAAGCAGTGACTACGCAGTGTATATGAAGGTATAAGCTACTGAACATGAATAAAATACATATTTGGCTGAAGGAATACAAGAAATAGCCCAATAATAGAGAAATGGGCTGAAATACAAGATTTCTAGCCAATCTATGAAAGATTGCTCGAAATGCCGGATAGTACAAAATGTGACAACAGAGTTGTCACTGCATCTGGAAAAAAATATGAATGAGGCCATGGCAGATCTAAAATTTAGATGTCATCCTCTGATAATGTCTCTAATACAAATTGCTGATCACTTTGTCTCAGAAACACACTCCTAATGAGCCCAATGAAACCCTCTCTCATTGTGTCCATAAAATAACGCAGTTTCCTCCATGGAATGTGCAGTGGGAGATAATTGAAGTGTGGCATCATGCCAATGATCTGAAATAAAGCCTGGGAATCCTCCTTGCAGCTCCTCCAATTAATAGATCACTCCTCCACTGAAGAAACAACTCAAGAGAGACTCCATGAGTTCCTCCTTTGTTGCACCTAGCAACACAATGTCCTCTCTGCTGTAGAGATAGTGCTGTAGAAGATGAATGTAGTTGTGGCCAATGTCAGATTCAGGAAATGTAGCTAAATCCTCATCCTTCCTTGAGGAAGAGGTAGGGATTCCCGACCGGGAACACCCTAGTCCCCGAGGGCACCATCACCCTGCTAAACAACCTGGGGATGCAAGCTTGCAGACCCAAGTCTGAAACTCTAATCCATAACATAGCTCCAAATGGGCTAGCATCTCCTCCTTATAAACAAAAGGAAATATTCTCCACCAAGGTCCCACCAATTAGGATTTCCACCCTCACATGAGTGTCTTCCCTCCAAAACTGCGCAGCTTCTCTAGGAAGCATCTTCCTCCTTGGACAACACTGTTGACTTTAGTCAAATGTAACTAATCAAATGATTTGGGTTCCATTCAAACAATTGGTGTTTATTTTAGCTTCTTTATTCTCCTCCTTTTCACATGAGGAGTGTTATTTCCTAATCTAAAAGGGTCTAAGGTCTCTCCTTCCCCATTTTATTAAATAAAAATAAAATGTGCAACTATAATCTTCCATTTTAGCTTGAGGCTAAAATTGGGAACATTACAGTCCTCCCCTCCCACATGTTGCTTGCCCTCAAGAAACTATATAAAGAGAAAAAAAAATTCTCCCCCTTCTTCTCTTGTGGCCTCCTCATCAATGGTCCCACCACTGCTCAAATGTGCTACAATGAAATTGTCCTCCAAATTTTCTCTCTCCCAAGTATGCAAGCTGACACAATGCTCTTCATGAAAAGATAGAAGGTGTAGTGGAATCCTTCTAGGGCCTCCTTAAGGTAGGAGTGATGATATGCATGGGAAAATTTTGCTCTCAATGATGATCCTCTCATCCATGCAATCATCCAAATAAAATCTCACCCCCGATTTCTGCAATGAGTTGGGGATTAATGGAGAGTTGTTTTGGTTTCCCATGATGGTCCTCTCTCCATTTGAAGTGTTTATGGGGCTGCCTTTGTCTTTGGGCTGGAAAATTATGGCCTCCAAGAATGGCCCAAGCTACCCCGTCAAGAAAAAGTCAGCCATGAAATGCCTCTACAAATTCTCCAAGTGGTTCCACCCACAAGAAGGTACAAGTAGCAATGTGAAAATCATGGTTTTCCCATGGTATCTCCTGCAAGATAAAAAAAATACAATGTGGAGAAGCATGCTCCCAATGGGATTTACATACAATACTCTCCAAATAATTCTCCTCATAAGTGTACCAACATCAGAAATTCAAGGAGCAATACACAATAAAAGCAAGTTGTCAAATGACAACCGAAGAGTGGTTCAAAGTTCCACTTCATGGAACCTGCACAGTGCCTCTTGGCCTACATCAAAATCACAAATAACAAGTGCTATACTAGCCACTTGTTTGCTGCCACAACATCTCCTCATAAGATGAAAACATGAAATACAATTTCGTGTTAATGGTGCACACCAAGAAGCATGTGGCTTCCCCCACAACCATCACAAAATTGGCCAAAATAAAGGCTACAAGTAGCTGCATGTACATCCTCATGAAAAATGCAAGAAGGAATAGGCCTCCTTGATATAGCATGCTCCTCAATAAATGAAAATAAGTACAATACAAAATATGAAATTATACCTCCTCCATCATGCACTAGAGCTCTTGAGCTGAAATGGCTCATTTGAATGCTCTCCCTCTCCTCTAATGAGTAAGGGAATGGTTGTGCCAGCCTCTCAAAAATCAACCAGGCTATGCATCTATCCATATTATGATGTAGATCATACTAAATTCTCTCCCAATTGAACTCCTCTAGCAAAGCCAAGTATGCATCCAAATGCATAGCTAGGAAGTCCTCATATGCTGCATGCAAATAATTTCTCCTTCAGACTAGAAGCCCTAGTCAAGAAGAGTCTTTCATGATGATATATGATAATATCATCCACTAATTATCTGCCATCTCCATCAAGGCCATCCAAAAATCATGCATGCGCCAAGATCCTGGGGAATACTCAACCAAAGTTGAGTCCTCCATCCTGGATCAATCCTCCACATAGACAGCACTGGTATTCTACAATATGGTGCTCCATCACACTGTTTCCTGTTACCTTGACATCCCCTCATGCCAAAGTCATCCTCCAAGTTTCTGCCATGCCATCATGTAGCTACTCATGCTCAAATAGAAATGGTGCTCTCTGAAAATGAGCCTCCCTTGAGAGACTATCACCTCCAAATAATCTCTCGATCCTGGGAAATGTAAGCATAAGTGACCTCCATCTACTCTAATGCATGAAAGAGTCCTTCCTCAAAGGAAATATCATCTCTCTCACTAAATATATGGAGCAATCATCCTACATAATGAAGATGCTATCCTCCATCCATACAACAACTCTATCTACGTAGTCAAACTAATGAGAATGGTTGGTACTAAAAATGAGAGAGTGTATCCCTCCTCCATGAGCTTGTCCCAAAATCTTTGTGCTGTAATGGACTCCTCAAGTGTCTCCACCCTTCTGGAATCCAAGAGTGGTGAACTGAATGACATGATGCCTCTCATCATCTCTAGATCATGTGGCCTCCCAAGTGGAAAGCCTTCAAAAGTGAGACATCAAGATAGGAAGTGGATTGTATATGAGAGGAATAAAAGGTCCTCTCTCTCTCTACTGCACATTGTAGTCCTTCTCCCATGTGAAGAAAATCTCTGAAGTAGATAAGGGTGAATTTCCATCATCCCTCCATGCTAATCTTTCTGCTCTTCTTCTCTTCTCAATGGTGCAGCGCTGTAGGTTCTTCTATACACCTCCTCTTCTCTCAATCATGTGAGTGTATCTCCTCCTTAAGGAGAGGCCTTGAATCTTGGCCTTACCTTGAAATAAATGTCTCCGCACCCTCACAAATGGAAGAGTTCCCTTCATACAAATGGGGGTCTTGCCTCTAGCAAGTCATTCTCCTGATTTCTCCCCCTCTAGAAAGATGGAATGATCTTTGTTTCATGGTTCCCCTCCATGCATGCAAAGTGTTTGAAGTTTTGTCACACCATGTTTCACATTGGTTTTCATCAATCACCTTTGCAAAACTCTTTGTGACTACAACATATGATCTCTCATTTGCATGAGGACATGAAATAGAACTTTGAAATCAATCATCATGAATCATACCTTTGAGTTTGCAGTGTTGCTCCTCCAAAGGCCTCAACTCTTTACATCCATCATTCTTGCAGTAGCTATGGGAAATGTATTGTGCTGTAGATCTGCATGTGTGGATGAATGCTCACACCCTCCATGAAGTAGCTAGTATTTGTCTCATCAATAAACCCTTCTCAGAAAATTTCTTCAAATTCCCCTTTCATCAAGATCTTCAATAATCTCCTCGAAAAGAAGAAGGGAAACCTCCTCTTCCTTCATTCCTTCTTTCCTTATTTCCTTTGTAAATATCCTCTCATTGGAGAGAAGCTCCTCTTGCTGATGGAAATAGATCTTGGGCACAGGCTAAGCCAAGATCATGCTCTGATACCACTGTAATATTCCAAATATGGAATTTTCTGCTCCATCGGGAATATCTTAAGATATTCCAATTCCTTCTTTAGTGAGCTATTACAAGTCCATTTCAGAGATTTAATGCTGGGGATTTTATATGATATGACTCCTTACAAATAAGGGAGAAATCCTGAGGCTAGTTGGCCTTTCACAGACTCTGTCTATGGATATGTAATATTCCACCTCGGGAATTTCTGCTATAGGGTCCTTGAGGATGTTGTATAAGGAAGTTGATGCAAAAATAATAAAAACCACTGTTGGGATGCCTTGTAAAATTCATCCTACAACTCCTATGCAAAATATGAGCTCAAAGAAATAACTCTAGATGGGTTATTCAGATCTCCCCAATCGAGGTCTCTAAAAAAAAAGCTCAATGAGAGAGCTTACAACAATATATGAACATAATATTAACTCTGCAATTCTAAAATTCACCATCAGAGGGAAAATGCTACAGCCATAATTATATTATGATATCATCAGTAAAATACAAGAAATATCATGAGGGACAAGCCACTCAAGCTTTAAGATCCAACCTCCAATGAATAAGCAGTGAAATACCAAAGTTGTCGTAACTCCACAAAATGTCGAAGAGCGGTGACTGCACAGTGTATATGAAGGTATAAGATATTGAACATGAATAAAATACATATGTGGCTGAAGGAATACAAGAAATAGCCCAATAACAGAGAAATGGGCTGAAATACAAGATTTCTAGCCAATCTATGAAAGATTTCTAGAAACGCCAGAGAGTACAAAATGTGACAATAGAGTTGTCACTACATCTGGAACAAAATATGAATGAGGCCATGGCAGGTATAAAATGTAGAATCCCTCCTCTGATAATTTCTCTAATACAATTTTTTGATCACTTTGTCTCAAAAACACACTCCTGATGAGCCCAATGAAACCCTCTCTCACTGCGTCCATAAAATAATGCAGTTTCCTTCATGGACTGTGTAGTGGGAGATGATGGAAGTGTGGCCTCATGCCACTGATCTGAAATATAGCCCGGGAATCATCCTTTTAGCTCCTCCAATGAATATATCACTCCTCCACTCAAGAAACAACTCAAGAGAGACTCCATGAGTTCCTCCTTTGCTGCACCCAGCAACACAATGTCCTCTTTGATGCAGAGATAATGCTGTAGAAGATGAATGTAGTTGTGTCCAATTTCAGATTGAGGAAATGTAGCTCAATCCTCATCCTTCCTTGAGGAAGAGGTAGGGATTCCTGACCGAGAACACCCTGGTGCCCAAGGGCACCCTCACCCTACTAAATAGCCTGGGGATGCAAGCGTGCAGACCGAAGTCTGAAACTCTAAGCCATAACATATCTCCAAATGGGCTACCATCTCCTCCTTATAAACAAAAGGAACTCTTATCCACCAAGGTCCCACCAATTAGGGTTTCCACCCTCACATGAGTGTCTTCCCTCCAAAACTACGCAGCTTCTCTAGGAAGCCTCTTCCTCCTTGGGCAGCGCTATTGACTTTAGTCAAAGGTGACTAATCAAAGGAGTTGGGTTCCATTCACACCCTTGGTGTTTATTTCAGCTGCTTTATTCTCCTCCTTTTCACATGAAGAGTGTTATTTCTTCATCTAAAAGGGGCTAAGGTGTCTCCTTCCCCATTTTATTAAATAAAAATAAAATGTGCAACTATAATGTTCCATTTTAGCTTGAGGCTAAAATTGGGAACATTACAAAATCAGACAGATGGATACAGATATGGAGAATATGATTAAAGAGAAAGAGTAGAACCCACAGGTGGCCATAGTTCCTTTGGATGCAGTACCCCTTAAAACTATCCCCACTACAAGAGATACAACATCAACAATGTCTTTGTCCCAATCTTCAGATGTTGTTTAACAATTGACAAAGGCCATAGAAATTATGTCAAGACAACCATAGGAGATAAAGAAACTGCAGGGACAAGTCATATATTTGTAGGAATAGAAAACCAAAAGTGAAGCTTTACATTTGGCTGAAGTACAAAGATCCCAAAGGTTGTTATAAAGGATACATAAAGAAGAAAGAGATTCATCTATTGGCCAAACCTTGGTCCAAGCCAAGGAAAACATATGGATGGACGTTCTATACTCCATGAATGAGATTTGGTCATGTATCGAAATCATTTTTTAGCAGAAGGACCTGATAAAGAAAGCCATATAATCTATTGTATAAATCAAAGAGAAGTTGAGTGATAAGCTTAATGAAGTAGCTAACATCATCAAATTACTAAAATTAAAGAATAAATATGAGTTGGAGGACTTAGGAATTGATGACAAGACTGAAACCATCCTGGAAGTCAAGAAGGTTCTAACTAAAAGGAACCTCATTACACAATTAGAAGAAAAATGCCAAGGACTAGAGTAAGGAGTTAACATGTTTTTCAGTAGAATTGAAGCATTGAACCAAAAAGGATTACCATGTGTATTTGTAATTAATGATAAATTAATTACTCAAGAAGATTACAATAAGAATTTGAAGGAAGTGGCCAGAGACAGTTCTAAATTCACCAACATAAAGGACAATATGACAGGCAAAGCACTCTTGGAAGCAATGGGAAACGGTTCTTACATTCAACATGAAGTAAATCACATCTTTGTGGTAAAATTTTTTTTTGAAAAATATACGGAGGTAGATGAAATTTACAAGAAGGTAACAAATCTGACAATTCCTAATGAATACAGATGGGATAAGTTGTGTGAGTTACTGGATTAATTTATAACTCCAAATGCGATTACAAGATCACCCAACACAGCAAAGACAGACATGACAGCTCAACAACGAATTCCTCTAGATCTAGTCCACCTCTTGTTGTAGTTTTCCACATATCCTATTAGTCTGCAGAGTAGATAGTTTGTTTACATTATTGCTAAATATACCTTTTCGGTTGAGACAAAGTTTTGTAAACATTGTTATAAATACTTCACACTTTGAAGTATTCTGGTTTGATTGCTGAATATTATTTTATGAAAGCTATTGTACTTTTTCCATTCGATGGATTGATCATTAATACAAGGAATTCTTCACAAGATTCAATTGTTGGAAAAATTGGTGATGTACTTCTCTTCATTTATGTGTTATTTCATTGTTTTTTTTACTCTTATTTCTTAAAGGTTAATTACATTACAGAAACAGTGATGATTAGGATTTGTTGAAATATGCACCATGTTCTTGTTGTATGTAATTTTAATTTTTTCTTCTGATGCTAACTAAAGAATTCTTAATTTCTCTTTAGTTTCAACTAAATTTTACTTTTTCTTCTATTCCATATCATTTTAAATCTAAAATATCCAACTAGTTCACCTATCTTGCCTCGTGAAACTCCTTTAAAATTTGGTACAGATCTAGTCTGTTTTATTGAATCCATAACCCACTGGAAGTATAACTAATTCAATCAAACAAATCAATCAAATCAATTACAAACAAACAAACAATTGCACAGTCATAACTAGCCTAAAATTTACATAAAAACAAGCTAAATTTTACAGATAGATCCCTCTTTGAGTTTAGAAGGGCTAGCTTCTAGACTTAAAAGTGGTTTTCATGTTATTTTATGTGTTTACTTTCAAAATATGAAAAATTATAGAACGATAACATTGTGGCGACCATACTGGGGATAACGAAAATATTGTGATTTTCTGCAAATCATCAAAAGAAATTTGTTTTAGAAATATTACAAAGATTATGTATTTTTTAAAATAATAGTGTGTGTGTGTGTGTGTTTTAGATTTTAACTCTAGCTCCAAAAAGAGATTATACTAGGCCTCATCCTGATCCTAAACCTGCCACTATTATAGATGACCCTGAAATATTGTTGAGGAGGATAATTTTAGCTGAGAGTTAAGGAAGTAAGAGTCCTCCCCCTAGGGAAAATTCTCTTCCAAAGAAATTTTTCACTTTACATGATATTGAGTTTGATTTTCCATTTGAGCAGAGCCTATTTAGAACTAAGTCAGAAAATTGGTTAGACCAAATTGTGGTAGATTAGTTTACCTTACAACATCATTCATTTGAAGGAAATTCTGCTCAACCTGATCCCGATCTTCAAATCCTTCAAGACTTTGACAAATTATAGGATTTAGTATCAGGCCTTGACCTGTTTGTCCATGAGGCATATATCTAGCAATCTGTTGAACTATTTGCCTTAACCTTTTCAGTTTCATCCAGTTCATCTCAGTATGTTCATCCAAGATCATCCAGTCCCACTCCTTCTATAATTTCTACTACCACTCTCATAGTTTCTCACCAAGCAACCCAAAATCCATCTACATCCCAACCTCCATATTCATCTCAAACTCCACTTTCAACTCAACCTCCACCTTCAACTCAACTTCCACCTTTAATAAATTCACATATTATCCATCCTCATATACCCATCATGGCAACAAGATATGCTCCACTTGTTATTCAGGCTCCTTTAGCAAATATGCCACAGGAATATCAAACTAGGATACCCCAGTTTGATGGTACTAGACCCATAACTCCTCAAAAATACATCGATGGGATGAATGATAGTTTTTATCTTCAAGAAGTGGATGCATAAAATGTTAAGATGAGATTATTTTCTCAAATTCTTACTAGAGAAGTTAGGAATGGTTCAAAGCCTGACCAACTGCTAGCATTAATGATCTCTCTACATTTCATCAGTCATTCCTTAATATATGGGAAGTTAAAAGAACCCTCTTCAAATTTTATTAGAATATGAAAGTATTAGGAGGGCACATGGGGAAAGTTTTTATGATTATTGCACCAGATGCAATAGCGTTTGTAATGCAATTCCTACAAACATTAAACCCCCTCAAGGTTCATCCTTATTAAAATTCCTTGATGGCTTTGAGGTAGATATGTCTTATCAGCTAAGAGAGAGAAACTCTGAAACTTTAGAAGAAATGAAAAGATATGTAGTGAGAGTAGAAGCTAATTTGTTAGCTAAAAGAGTTAAGATGAGAATGGAGAGGAGAGTGACAATGAAAGAGGAACAATAAAAATCTTCTTCTAATGCTAAAATAGATTCTTTGGTTAGAACAGTGGAGAGAATGATGGAGAGAATCAGTCTGATATATAGAATCCCCCCAAGAGAAAATCAACCTAGTCCTCAAAAGAAAAACCAAAATGTTCAGAGAAATACCCCACAAATTAAACAAAGGGAACAAAAGGGACCATACCAACAGATCAGCCCTCCCTTCCAAGAAAATTATGTTGACGATGAAGGTGAAATAGTTGAAGAGGTAGAGGAAAATCAAATAAATTTGATGGGAATAAATGATGATGAGACAATATTTCTTACTCAAGAAGAACAAGAAATTTTTCAGTTGTCTCAAACAGAACTTGATTCCAAGGAATCAGATGATGATAAACAGGGTTTTGAGAAGGCTGTCATGGAATTCCACAAACAATACAACCTTAGGAGTAAGAAAAATTATGATATTCCTGCTAAGAAAACCTATGTTATTAATGTTAAGAAAATCACAGATACACCTGCCAAGAAATTTTTTGAAGCTTTAGGTAAAAGGAAAGTAGAAAATCCTACTAAAAATATAGTTTATACTACTTCAAAAAAAACCTAGACAGATGTTCCAACCACTAGTCAGTAAAAAGAGTCTATCCCAAAATATGTTGTTCATAAATCAGATTTCCTAAACATGAGTAAATTTAAGACATCCTTCAATATTGAAAATGAGTTAGCAAAACTCAAAATACCTATCCCTCTAATAGAGCTGATGAACAAAAATGTGTACATATTTAAAGTAATGAAAGCTCTTAATATAGTGGAAAATACAGATATATTCAATTTGAATGATGAACAACCTAAAATTTTATTTTGACCGGAAATAGATGGCAAGCCTCAGGAAGGAGGTGTGCCTCCCTTCTATGTTAGCCTATACATTCATGATAAAAATTTTCATAATTCCATGCTAGATTCAGGTACTTCACATAACTTAATGCCTAAGGCTGTCATGGAGAAATTAGGACTTGACATTACCAGACCATACAAGGATTTATACTCTTTTGATTCTAGCAAAGTGAGATGCTTAGGTCTTATCAAAGATTTATTTGTTACTTTGGTAGAAATTCTAGCCAAAAGTTTGGTGATGGATATAGTGGTTGCAGATATACCCCCTAAGTATGGCATGTTCTTGTCATGCTCATGGGGAGCTAAATTACACGGAACCCTACAAATGGATATGACCTTTGCTACCATACTAGTTTTTGGTCAGAAAAGGAGATCGTATAGGGAGACCATGATGAAATTGATGGTCATTAGCCAAGATAAGCCACAAAACTATCCTCTTTACTCTGTCCATTCAGACTTGGACTCATTCATTCTCTATAATGATGGGGACATCAAAACTTAGATTTCCAATCCAAAGATTGATATCTATGAAATATATGAAGACCAAACAACAACAATGGAACAAGACACTCAACTTGAACCTCTTTGGAATATGGAATTTGATGGAGCTTGTAGCAAAGAAGGCTCTGGAGCAGAATTTTGGGTTTCAAAATAAAAAACTAATCATGCCAAAGGACATTCATACAAGTTCAACTTCAAATGAAATAATAATATAACTGAGTATGAAGCATTAATACTAGGATTATAGTTACTCAAAAAACTTGGTGCTAAAATAATTTCCATTCATGGTGATTCTGAGCTAATAATAAAACAGATAAAAGGAGAATAATATGAAAAATACCATAGATTAAGAGCCTACAAAAATGTTTTTCTTGATTTTTTTGAGCTTTTTGTGGAATGTGACCTCTCTATAATACCTAGAAATCAAAATATTCTTGCTGATAGTCTTGAATTTTCTGCCAGTAGCTGTAAAATGCCCGATCCCAACCGTTAATACACAGTGGAAGTGAAACACTGGCCAACTATCCTAGACAATGTTAGATATTGGCAAGTCTTTGGGAATGATAAACAAATTGAAAATTTTCTTCAATCCAAGGATGAGTTTGAAGAAGATAATATAGATGTATATTTTGATTTCGAAGATAAGATAGTTGTACATTCTAATTTATAAAATCAGTTAGACAATCATCTAAATAAAAATGTAAATAAAGTAGAATTTCTTTAAATAGATCAAGAAATAGAGGAACTAGAATTGCTCCAATTATAGGATAATATTTTACCCAGAGGATTGGTTCCATTAGAAGAGTTGTTTGAATTTAATGATGTAGCCAAAAATCCAAATATTGTGCCCACAAGAGCAGATGTAGAAGAATGTAACATAGGTAGTGAAAAAGACTCAAAAATGATAAATTGTCTAAATCATTACCACCTTCTGAGAAGAATAAATACATTGCCTTGTTCAAATAATTCACTAATCGGTTTGCCTAGAGTTATGAAGACCTAAAATCTTATGAAACCAACATAATAAAACACAAAATTCTCATTAAATAATATCAAAAACCCTTTAAACAAAAACTCCAAAGAATAAACTGAGTACTAATGCCTTTAATTGAGAAAGAGATCAAGAAAGTGTATGATGCTAAGATCATAGAACCTCTTAGGTGCTCTAAGTGGGTTTCCAATATATTACCAACAAGGAAGAAAATAGGTGAAATCAAACTATGTATAGATTTAGAAACCTCAATAAAGTATCACTAAAGGAAAATTACCATTTACCTAAAATGGATCACATTTTGCAAAAGGTGGTTGTCTCCAATAGGATTTCTTTGTTAGATGGTTTATCAGGTTACAAACAGGTTTTGGTTCACACTAATGATTAGTATAAGACAAATTTTACTACTCCATGGGGTACCTTCATGTATGTGAAGACACCTTTTGGGTTAATGAATGTTGGAGCCACATTTCAGAGAGTAATGGATATTGCCTTCACTGATAAAATTGGTAGACTTATTGTTATCTATCGAGATGACATCACGATTTATTCCAAAATTGATGAAGAGAATTTGTTACACTTGAGGAGATTTTTTGAGAAGGGTATGAAGTTTAGAATTTTACTTAACCCAAAGAAACACTATTTGGCCTTGAATAATAAAAAAATCTACGGAATATCATTTCCAAAGAGGGTATTAGGATTGATCCCAGTAGGATTGAAGCCATATTGAAGATAAGTAATCCTATAAATATTAAATAACTTCAATATATTAGTCATCAGTAATTTTTATTTTTATATGACTAAATATTTATCTCAGATTTCTAAAAACATCATTCATGAACATTGTGAGTTTTAGAAATCTCACTGCCTTCATTATCCTTAAAAGAAAATTTTCACTATTTTACTACTCTGACATTCCCTGGTTAGACTAACACTCCCAAAAACCCCTCATGGGCTCATGCCACTCATATTTATCCTATTTTCCCACCCATAACCTCAACAATCTGTTTTTCCTCTGCCTAACCCCTCCGCTTTCCATCTAGGATTTCCAAACAACCTACTCCTTCTCATGTTCACCAAGTGCCTCAAGCATTGATGGTATAAAAAATATCTCTGTAGGATCTTTAGATGAATCAAGTACATTGGATTTTGGATCTTCAATACATCAATTTGTCAAAAAATTTGTTTTTTTCTTACACTTGAAGACCCCAAGCCAAGTTTTTAGTCAAATACCAAGTCAAAGGAGCCTTCCACTAGGTCATTAAGGTTTCATAGGTTGTACGGTTATCCTTGATGTTTTTGAGCTCTGTTTTTCATGTACTAGAGGCTGTGTCAAATATGAAGAAGATCGGCACCTATTTATCCAAGACATATCCGAAAAATTGCCTAATAAGATCACCTTATCAAGTTCAAGTTTTGCAAAAGTAAATTGTTCATTTTGACATTTCTGCAGGAGTGTCAACGTGACTATTAGCATAAAATTGGTAAGGTACAAGGCCCAATCCTCATTAAATACATTCACAAGCTAAGATACAGGGAAAAATCTATGTCCAAGGAGAAATTAGGGTTTCTAAGCTTGATTGGGCCAGCATTTTTCCAAGAAAGTATCCAATGAAACGAAACACATGGAGGAGGCACACCAAATAAACCAAACATGGAAGATTTTTCTTAGAAATTATAAATGAAAAAGGGAAAAAGGTGAGGTGAACTGGACATAAATGAATGAACTTGAAAGGACTATAGAGAACTTAGAATACAACACTAATAATTCTTCTCAAATAGCTCAGAAACCTTAGGTTTTGGAAAGATAGGCAAGGGAGGTAAAGTGAATTTGTGTTGACGCGAAAATATGTCTAGCCAACAGTAGGGGATATCCCCGGTATAAAGTCCCAATTAGACTCTAAACTATTTTTGATAGGGATCCCATCCGGGGTGTGGGTCCGACTACCTCTAAATGTTCCTTTTCTCGAATACAGACAAGCTTTGTAGATGAACACACATCTATCCGGATGATACAATGGAAATGGTTGATGAGTTTCAATGAACATAAAACACTGTGAATAGCAAGATGAGTTTGAAAGCATGAAACCAAGGAAGTACTGTTAGCAGCACATCATCAGGGCCATACTTGTAAAAAGTTTTTCAAACCACAGAAGAAACAATTCTTTATGGTTAGAACACCCTTCACTTCCTTAAGCGGTTTTCTAAAGATAAGATAAATGTCAATGATAGAGTTGCTTAAAATTTATGCATGAAATACTTGACATCACTAATAACATTTAGTGAGCTAAATGTATAAATGATATGAGAAAAAAATGAAGATGATTGAGTCACCAAGATATCAAATACAAAAGGCAAAATATTCACAATGTTAACACATTAACTCCCATCATATCCAAGAGTGGAATCAAAAAAAGTTCTTGTATTCATTCATAAAGAGTGTATTCAAAGCTATACAATTCTCTTCTCCTTCAGAGTCTTCAAAAAAAGGTCCTTTACAATTCCCAGAAGGGAGTATTTATAAAACAAAATTTACCCTTGGGTGTCCCTGACTTTACGCCTTCCCGACCATTGGTTTACTTTGCGACTTAAGGGAAATTGTGACCTACGACCTCAGCTGTGGCTATGACTTGTGACCTGTGACCCTTTAGTTGCTGCAAACTGTGACCTGCTCTACTGGCTACTATCTGTGACTTGATCATGGAAGTAGTTGGGTGATTGCGAGGTTCAGGACATCTATCTGTTGCTGCTCTTTGAGGTAGGTCTGCCAAGATCGATAATCTGTAGCTACTAGGGAGACCTGAGGCGTGTCTTCTCTTAGTCTATGAAGACATTTGAGGGTGTTTGGAATTATATTTTCCCTCTTGACTGTGATTTGATTTGATAAGGAGGCCAGTTTAGTGTATATCCAGACTAGTGTCACAATGAATTGGACCATGTTTTCTCTCGACGCCGGTAGGTCTTGTGAGGCGGATGCTTCCCTTATGGGCTGTAAAAATGTTTGAATATCATTGGAGACTTCTTCCCATTTTTTCTCTTCTCTAATTTTACCCAGAGAAGGGATGTGGTGTACCTCAACCATCGAGTCAATGCCGCTAATCAAATGTTCATATGCTGACATTACCTTTTCTAGATCCTTGATGAGCTTTTCCTTTGATTTTATCTTCATCTGAAACTGAAATTTTTCATTCTAGATAGCAATCCAATCTCTTTTAGGCAATGTGGCCAGGGCTTGTGGATACCTATTAGACCAATCCAGTATCTTGTCCAATGTAGCAGAGGCATCCTTCAGTTGCGTGTTCCTCCTTTTAGTTTCGGCCTATGCCTTTAGTAGAGGTGCTACAATTTGTTTTATGGTAAACATTTGTTCATAGACCTGTGTCATGGAGGCCTCCAAAGTGGCTAGCTCTCCCTGTATAGTGATCAATATTTCATTGGCCATTGTGTCCCTAGCTTGAAGTTGTATGACCTCCTCTTGCAGCGCCTTCTTTTCTTGTTCTGTTTGGGTTGTCTTGAGTTTAGATGCTTGCAGCGTATTCTATAAGGAAAGGATCTCTCTGCTCATCTAGCTAACGTTCTCTTCGGTAGCTGCTGCAAAGGCGGTAATGGCTGAGGCAATCATAATCGGGTTAGTCCTGGTGTCCAAGACTATGTCCTTTCCTTGAGTGACTACGAGAGGTGCCGCAGGGTCCCGTGCCAAATATCTTCTTTTCTTCTACCTGATCCTATGCATGAATTGATAATAGGTGAGTCTAGTTAGATCGAGTACTCCCTAATCTAGATCCTTGGAAGTCCCTAGTTCTGAGAGGGTGAAATGGGCAGGAGTTGTCTGCGGTACCTCAATGGGTGGCAACTCTGTCTGTCCCTCTGATTCTAAGCATGGTGTCTTACTCCCTCCAGATCCTTCTTTGTCTTGCTCTTCCCTTAATCGGCGCTCTACTTCTGCCTTTTCCTATTCTTCTTTCAGTTGGTGCTCTTCTTCTGCCTTCTCCTGCTCTTCTTTCAACCAGCGCTCTGCTTCTACTTCTTCTTCCTCCTTCATTCTCTGTTCCTCTTCTCTTTTCTTGCAGTTTTCTTCTGCCCGCTTCTTCTTCTGTTCTTCTTTCATCAGCTTCTTTAGTTTGTTCTCTTCTTCCTTTTCCCTTTCCTCGGCCTCCTATTTATATTTGGCCTCCTCTTCTCTTGCCATCCTTTCGGCCTCTTGTTGAGCTTTGGCTTCCATTTCTCTTTGTTGGGCAGAAGTTTTGGGGCCTGTACCAGTCTTTGGTTTTTTAGATCTGGAGGATGAGGCTCCTCCCATTGCATTAGCTCTTTCCTCCAGAGTCTATTTGTCCTATTCCTCCTAATCGCTTAATTCATCTGGAGCCATCTCTCTATCCTTGTTGTACCAATTCTTTATTCTGTCTTTGGCCGGGCAGTCAGTATGCTAGTAGCTCCATTTCAATTTGGCCCGCTTGCAATGTGAGGGAATGATTCTTTCGAGATCATATGTGCGGTGTGCTAGGGGAGGTAGATGGAATCCCTTTATCTATTCAGCTTCTGCTTCTAATTATCTAAATTCCTTTACATTGTATGCGCCGATGGTGAGTGGAAAGGTCGGCCATGGTTTATTTTTTTCTTTAGTGAGGACTTTGGAAAAACCACATGTCATCTGATAACAAGTTTCTTGAAGAAGAAGCTTGTCTGTAATGAAGCAAGGCAATGCATGGGGGTCCTTGAGTGACCCAAAAACTCAGAGGAAGGTGCTATCAATGTCTGGAAACTAGTGGGCCACCTAAGTTATTGTACCCATAGCTTGCTCAGACATGTAAGGGGGGTATTGTCCAAACAACTTCACGTAGAGGGCGGGGATGAAGATACTTGCTATTGATTCCATGTATTGCTTATATCTGGAATCCCAAAACACCATTAGGTCCTTGTGAATTTGACCGGCATTCTTTGAGTTCCAATTATGCGACCACCCCTTGAAATGGAACCTAGCACACATTGCATCGGGTGCCAGAGCTGCAGATATGTTAGAATTGAGAGCCACTATTATTATGTTGGCCCAGTTGAAACAGGTATTGTAAATGGTTATGGGGTACATTAGAAATACCCAAGTTCCATTGAAGAAGGTGGCATCTGGGCGGCCATACATCCTGCATAGCATTGTAGCAACGAGTTTGTACACCTTCCTGAGGCCTGTCGTTGGATATTCTTGATCCTTCTTGAGCCAAAATTTTTGCGAGTCTTCCCACCATCCTTTCAACATTTCAGATATGGGAACTGCATGAGTAGTAGCCCATTCATCATTAAAGGTTTTCTCTTGTGTGGGAAGTGCATAGTAGTACTCTGCATCTTTCCCTTTAGTTTGGCGAAAGTCTTCCCAGCATGGTCCCGAATGACCCAGATCTTGGGGTCGACTCTTCGTAGGAGCCATTCAATTAGCTCTTTGCATGGGAAAAATGGGGGGTGGGCTCCTGCGTAGTGCAATTTTGATCGTTTCACTTGAATATATATCTGCTTGTCAGGAAGGTCCTCTGGAAATTCAGCCTGAGTAAACTCTGTATAAATCTGGCATCAGCTCATACTGTCCCCTTTGCGAAGATGTAGGCTGTGTCACCATAGATGTGGGGAAGAACAACAGGTCTTTTCTCTTTCGATATTTCTATCTCAGGGCTTTTATTCCTCTTGCGGACTGCTGGCGGCCCCATGTCACTTGATGTTGACGAAATGGACACACACTCTAGCTCAGCTTCAATATCCCTTGGCATGTTCATAAAAAAATCCCACCATAAGATAGATGCCATTAATTTTAAATAAGTGGACTGTTTCTACATCTTCTTAGTCATTTCCAAGGAATTGGGTTAATCTGTGACCTGGCGACCTTGTGACTAGGTCGTAGGGTCGCTAGGTCGCGTTGGCTTAAAACTCGGTGGGAGGGTGACTTTGCGACCTGGCAACCTGCGACTAGGTCGCTAGGTCACGGAGTCACTGGGTTGTGTTGGTTGGAAACTTTAAGGAAGTGTGACCTAGATAATTTTGCGACTCACGACTGGGTCGCAAGGTCACTGAGTCATTGAGTCGCATCACCCTACATTCCCATGAAATGCGCCCTAGTGCTTTTTTCAACTTAGCAATGAGGGCGCAGGGTTGTGGAGTCGCTCTAGGGTTTTGTGGACATGCGGCAGAATAATTTTTAGGAAAGAGCACAAGGAACCAAAAAAAAAACCACCCAAGGTTAAAGGAGCCTTCACAAGTGAGTTTAGGCAAGGTATAAGGAAGGGGGAAGGGGTAGGCAAGCTTCACACAATATTTGAAGAAAACTGGGGGAGGGGAGGCTGGAAGAAGGATTGATAAAGGGTTAGGTCAAGGTCATGCAGGGTTAAAATAGGCTAGGTTTAGAAAATAATAGCAAAAAATATCCTAGAAAAGAAACAACAGGAGGATGAGGCACTTACCTGGGAAAATCGCGCTCAACTGGCTTGTCAGAAGAATTTTTTTTTCTCTGTGGCACAGGTGAAATGTGACCTATGCAACCCTTCTATATATAAAGGGGTCGCATGTGTGGAAAATAAATGAGGGTCACAAAGTTACAAAGGAACCATGTTGATAATATGTGTGACCTTGCAACCCTGCGACCTTGCGACCTAGGGGTCGTGGGGTCGCTGGGTCGCGATTGTTTAGTTTTGTGCATGGTACGCGACCTTGCGACTTAGCGACTTGATGGGTCACAGAGTCGCAAAGTTGCACCCTGGGAAAGTTGACCTATTCTGCAAACTAGTGACTTAAGGCTTTTGAAAATATTGAACTTCAGGTTTGACTCCACTTCTCGATGTTCAGGGGCTCAAAAATTTTATATAGTGAAATTTTGGAGGTTGTTGTGGCAACTGCAACAAGTTTTTAGGCCTCCATGATGACAGTAGAAGGAAGGTTTGAAGAGACTGTTGTAGGTGGCTTCCAGAATTTTCCAAGGTAAATTGTTTCACTGCCTCAAAAGAAAGAGAATGCAAAGAGTACCAGTGAAAGGAAAGTCAAGCTTTCATTTCAGTCATTTGCACTCAATGATCAAAGGAATAAAAGCATATGGTTGAGTTCCAAGATGGAAATCCAAGTTAATCATGAGGTTGTTGTTGTGTAACTGAATGTGTCAAACTCCAAGAACATCATAAAGGGCTAAATCAGTATGTCATGGCACCTGCAAATCAGAAGTGGCCAAAAGAGGAGATAACATACACGATTGTGAAGACTATGGTACTTGTCAAATATGGATTTATCATGCCTAGAGATCAATGAGAAAGATGAAAACAAGTTTCTCAGTCACCCATCAAGAAAAAGGAAATTTAATATCTAAGGTAAGAACAAATAAGTTTTAAATATGCTGCCACCATCTAAGGTTGTAAAAGTGGTTTTAGCATCTTCCAAAGATCAGAGGGAAGAGAGTCATTTCAAGGTTTTCATGACACTTATTGATTGAAAGTGATTGAATGACATGAGCAAGCCAAAACACAGTAAATCATGTGACTCAAACAAAAATTTGTAGAACAAAGTGTTAAAGGCATCAATAGGCCAAAGGAAGTCAAAGTTCACCATGTCAGCGACCTGAAGAGAAACAAAGAAAAATGGTTAGAAGGGAAAAGGACCATTTGAATGCTTTTAAGCTGCCTACTGCATAAAAGTAAAAATAATATCAGTGAAAGTGACAAAGAGACTAAAAAAATTAGAAAGTGGGCCTACAAGGGTTAAATTTATTTTCCTAAGACTATAAAGGGTCATTATGTTTGTCACTTGGCTCATTTTTCACTTGCAAAAGAGTAAAAAACCTTCAGGGAGAAAAATCTGAGTTTCAGTAAAAAATTGGGTGAGTTTGCCCGGTGTTGTGCGTTCATGTAGGTGCTACGCATTCAGCGCCCGACCCTACACATTCGAGAGATTTCACAGTGTAAATTTACGTTGCACTACGTGTTTAGGGGTGTGCGCTACGCATTCATATGGGCGCTACGTATTTGCCCAAAACTGCCTGGAAGACATAGGAAAGCATTCATAGTTGCGCATTGGGGAAGCCCGACAGGCTTGAATGCGTTTAGGTGTTGCGCTCAAGAGGCCCGACACCCAAGAACATGTTCAGGAACTGTGAATTGGGTAGAAGGGACCCGACTGTGCATGCAGGCGCTGTGCCTTCACCAGAAACCATTCCTCCACCTGTAAATTTCCAAAAACGACAAAAAGACTCCTCCAAGCTGCATCCAAGGACTTCCAAAGACATTAAAATTTGGTAGGTGGATGTTTTTCCTTATCCTCCAGTGAATTTTATAATTTGGTGATTAAGTGAATTGACCAAACCCTAATGACTAGAAACCCTAAGTCTTCATGAAAAGAACCCGGTTTTAACCTCCAAGCAAGAATTTATCAGTCAAGAAGGGTGTGAAGTACGGTAACTGCAATGAGTTCAAGTTAATCATTCATCAAGGCTTAAAGGGCTCAATCATAGACTTACACCTTCCTATCACTCACTTGCAAAGGATTCCTTTCACCATCATCCAAAATCAGTCCTCATATCAGGTTTTTGTAATATCCCAAAATAGGGAAATTCTAAAACAATGGGAACACCTTAAGAAGTTCCAAAATTGGATATGCAGCAATGTAAAAACACATAGTGGAGTAGCAATGAAGAATCAATACATAAAACATGAGAAGAATCATATATCCATCATAATGATCTTATAGCAGCAAATGTATACAAATCTTTGAGGAAATAATCACTCAAACTTAGACAAACCAACCTCAATGGAACATGTACAAGAAATGTGAGAAATACTGCTACATGGAAAAATGCCCTAGGCTATGACTGGAGAGTTTATAAGAGACACTGCTATAGAATGAATTTCAATACATAGATTTGGAAATGTATGGCTTAAATAATGTGGGTATAAAAGCTCTAAACCCCTGAAATCAATCTGAAGTCAATCCTAGAAGGATTGGCTAAAATATAGAAAATGGCCAAAATGTCGGAGATGCAGTCTCAAAAATTAGTAGCAGCTGCAACTCAAGGAATGGATGAATATGGCTAAAGATGTTGCATATGATACATAAATCTCATTCAAAGGAACCATCAGGTTAAAAGCTGATCCAATAACTGAATATCTCACCCTCCAAACAAGTAATGCAAACTCCCACTGCAAATACTCTCAGAAATAACATAATCAAGGAGAGGGACTGCATTTTAGGAGATGGGGAAATTCCTGGCATGATGCCAAAGATGTGCAATCAGCTCCCGAATCTTCCTCACTGACCTCCCAGAGGAATAGAAGCTCCCTCTTCTGAAATATAAGCTCTAGAAGTTGTGTTGTGGAACCCTCCACTGCAACACCCTGCAACACAACCCAGATCTAAACAGAAACTGGGTTGTAGCTGAAGGAGGTGGCTTGGCCTTGAGCCTGAATGTGGAGAAATGAAGTAAAAATCCCTCAAGATGCCTATAAATAAGGGATAAGGATTCCTAAATAGGAATTCCTTGTGCTATGCAGCACATCAATCTCAGTTAAACAACTAAAGACAGTAAGTAGTCATGCAAACCAAAATCCAATACTCAATAACATATCCTCCTATGGTTGCCTTGTCCTCCCTTTATACAAATGAAAGCCTTCTTTCCTTGGCCTCCACACATTAGGTTTTCCTCCACCAAATGATCTCTCCCCCATTCATATTGTGTTGTCTTCAAAGTGATCCACTCCCTCCATGGCAGCACTGTTGACTTGGTCAAACTTGACCTTGTCCTCATGCATTTGCCCCCTTTTCACACCTGAGGGTGCAAAACCCAAATACTCTAATGATCCCTCTCACACTATGAGTGATTTTATTCCTATTCACGGGCCTCCTTACCCATTTATTCACCTCCTAGATGATATAAGTAAAATCAATGTCCAAATTATCTTTATGCTAATTTTGGGAACATTACAGTGCTCCCCTCCCAAAGATTGCTTGTCCTCAAGCAACTGCAAGGATAGAACTGAGTTATTTCTCCTCCTCTTCCTATATCATCCACATATGATGAAATCCTCCAAGTAAAAAGGATGTTATCTCATCAAAAATTCTCCACATTGCTCCTCCCCAACATGCAAGATAGCTATCAAGCTATCATCATGAAAAGGTGAAATACTTTAGAAGGTAGAAAAGTGATGTCTAGAGGTCCCTTTGAGGAATAGGATCTGAAATCTAGTTGAAACCATCTTCCCCATGTGGATCCTCCATCCACAAGCTATCATCCATGCAAAATGAGTCACCTCCCAACTTGGCAACTCTTGAAAATCTTCCTCCACCTTTGGCTCCTACAAAGTAGGTGGGTTGAAAATATGAACATGGTAGACAAAGTAGCCTACCCCACGCTATCCTCCTCTCCACTCATGATAAGTGTGGAGTGTAAAAACTCTGGTAAACTTTATAAGTATATATTATTATTGATAAAAGATGAGATATGATTACAATGGGGAATCACCAAGGCTTTAAATATAGCCTTATGGTGTCCCTTGGCGAAGAGGCATGATCTTTGATCATGCCCTTTCACTTAATAAAACCTAAGATAACTATATCTAAATAATAATTAATAAAATATACATAGCAAAGTGTATATTATGTGTTGATCTTGGGCTACAATAATATTGCCCTCAAGTGGCAAGATGAATATTAGACCTCCAAGGGTCTCCTCTCCAACGTTGTAGATCAAGCTGGCCCAAAACATCTCATATATGACGAATATGACATGATCATCATATGGTATCAAAATGAGAAGTTTTATAAAAGTTTTACATAGTTATGAATGATACAAACAATGTCTGAAGTGGACACAACGTAGTATTTCCCCCTGCAACTTCAGAAAATAGCATGGAAAGTGATTCTTTGACAAATGGCTAGTTGTGTGAATCATCACATCTACTAGTGAATAGTAAATGGCTAAATGTTTCAACTAAGCATACAATAAATAATAAAACACTTTCCCAAGGTTATATAAAGGATGGCTATCTCCATCATAATAGTTCGAAAAAAAATTTCTATGGGGCTCAACAATTAACTTTCCCTCTTGTGGAGCAATGCACTGTATGACAACAGTAAGAAGATGAAAATACTATTTTAGATATTCAATAGATGCATAAAAAATAATCTTACCATATGCTGAAAGTAAAATGATGCATGGATCCATGAATAAGTCCATGCTCCCAAGGAATAGTGTTGCTAGCCTATTCAAATACGCTCCTGCCAACTCATAGCTCAATTATTTGACATGATCATTGTCAAAGACTCCTCCAATAATGTTGCTGCAAATAGAAAATTCCCCCCCAAAATGGAAGTACTTCATGTTCATCTAAGGTCAAGGAGTAGCCCCTTTTCACCATGATAGTGCCATCTCCTACTCTTGCAACATCATGCAACATGTGAGAGAAAATCTACTCCTACTCTCTCAAACTCCTCCAAAGAAACAAAAGATTTTTCTACCTCCTCATACCTCCATCATACGAATTATGAGGTGAAGACATGATTATCATATCATCATAATGCATCCACACTCCTTGCTGCCCGATGATGCAAGTATCATGCCAAACTCCTTCCTCCCTCATACCCTTTGAAAGAGGATATGTCTCAAGATGACCAAACTCTTTTAAGAGTAGCCAACACATCCATGCCTCCTGCTGCCCAGTGTCATAAATTTTCAAGTAGCTTTCCAGCTTCTTGCTCATCATCCACCAATGGATGCCTCCCATAATGTTTAATCTTGGTACCCTGCCCATGAAGACTACCATCCTCCCAAATCAGTTTTTTGTATTTTCATTTCATGGGATATTGAAATGTAATCTCCTTAATGACCAAGTTGGTCCCATAAGGATCCAAATAGGTGGTAGGCAAAAACCTCCCATCATGATGTCTAGGACTCATCAAGAAGTATCCAACACAAACATGAGAGATGTTATCCATCCTAAGATGTCCTCCATCATCTATATGTTCCCCTTTGGTTATGTATATGGGAAGGTCATTGGAATATTTCAACAATGGTTGGGTCCCCAACTCATCGTTGCTGCCAAATGACAACATTGTTAATCTTTCCAATGATGTACTTGATGTCTCATGCTCCAACTCAATGATGAACATGTGGTTTTGTGTTAGTTTGTTTGGAGCAATATTCATCCTCTCCTCCAATTTTTCAAACCCCAACCTCAAGTGTGGTATGCAACCCAATAATGTCTCATGAGGATGATGGTTCATCTCTCCCTTGAATGACTGAAAGTTGCATAGTGTAGTGCAATCTTGCTTCTCTATTTTAGCAGTATGCAATGGTGTATACCTCTCCATAATATTTTCTGAAATGATAAGAGATGGAAACTTAGGCATAACTTTTTGAACCTTGGAAGCATCTTGTATGGATGTAAGGGCTTCTTCCTCCAATGTGTTGACTTCCCCAACTTCTGAAGGCTTCTCCTCCATGACTGTGACAGCGCTGGTATATACCTCCTCAAATGGTGGTGAGGGCTTCTCCTCCTCTAATATCTATTCATAAAACCTCTTGATCACCCTCTGAGTGAAATATGAAAAAGAAGATACTCTTGCATGTCTCACATGGCTGAACCACCAATTTCTTGCTTCACCCTTCAGGTGCAGCGCTGCAATCTCCACTGCTTCTTACTCTTCCACTGGATGTATTATGAAGAATGCATCAAGTCTTCTTGCCCAAGCCCTTGCTGAATATGACCCATCAAAAGTGGACAATAGAAACCTATTTCCCTTTATTCACCTTGTGCTACAAGGACTCCTCTCTTCCTCCAACTGAATGAACCACGGGAAAGCTAGAGTCTCCTTGAAGGCTCTAGATTGATATTTGTACTCAACAAGGTACTCACTTAGAATCCGATGATCCAAGTGTTATTCATGCTATTTGTATTCTCCTTTTTTATAATAGGAAGTGCATGGCTCCTCCACTTCTTGAAACCCTCTAGGAGTTTCACTGCAACTCTTCTTATTTATCTCATTAACCCCCTTGGAGAAGTTCTTCCTGGATTTGAAAAGTGATGAGAGAAAGCTCATTATTTTCATCATCTTGATGTCTTCTTATTCTTTGTATTCGTATTCTTCTGATATCATAATGGCTGAAAATCACAGGCTGAGCCAAGATTATGCTTTGATACCACTGTAATATCCCAAAATAGGGAAATTCTACAACAATGGGAACACCTTAAGATGTTCCAAAGTTGGATATGCAGCAATGTAAGAACACATAATGGAGTAGCAGTGAAGAATCAATACATAAAACATGAGAAAAATAATATAGCCATCATAATGATATTATAGCAGCAAATTTATACAAATATTTGAGGAAATAATCACTCAAACTTAGGCAAACCAACCTCAATGGAACATGTACACGAAATGTGAGAAATACTGCTACATAGAAAAATGCCCTGGGTTATGACTGCGTAGTTTATAAGAGGAACTGCTACAAAATGAATGTAAATACATAGATTTGGAAATGTATGGCTCAAATAATGTGGGGAGAAAAGCTCTAAACTCGTGAAAACAATATGAATTCAATCCTAGAAGGATTGGATGAAATATACAAAATGGCCAAAATGCTGGAGTTGCAGTCTCAAAACTGAGTAGCAGCTGCAAATCAAGAAATCGATGAAGATGGTTGAAGATGCTACATATGATACATAAATCTCATCCAAAGGATCCTTCAGGTGAAAGGCTGATCCAATCACTGAAGATCTCACCCTCCAAAAAAGTAATGCAAACCCCCACTGCAAATACTCTCAGAAATAACGCAGTCAAGGAGAGGGACTGCGTTGTAGGAGATGGGGAAATGCTTGACCTGATGCCAAAGATGTGAAATAAGCTCCTGAATCTTCCTCACTGACCTCCTATGGGAATAGAAGCTCCCTCATCCGAAAGATAACCTCTAGAAGTGGTGTTGTGGAACCCTCCACTGTAACACCCTGCAACACAACCTAGCTCTAAACAGAAATTGCGTTGTAGCTGAAGGAGGTGGCTTGGACTTGAGCCTGAATGTGGAGAAATGAAGTACAAATCCCTCAAGAGGCCTCTCAAGAAGGGATAAGGATTTTTAAATATGAATTCCTTGTGCTAAGCAGCACAACAATCTCAGTTAAACAACTGAATACAACAAGTAGTCAAGCAGACCAAAATCCAATACTCAATAACTTATCCTCCTATGGCTACCTTGTCCTCCCTTTATACAGATGAAAGCCTTCTTGCCTTGGCCCCCACACATTATGGTTTCCTCCACCAAATGATCTCTCCCCCATTCATACTGTGTTGTATTTCAAAGTGATCCACTCCCTCCATGCAGCGTTGTTGACTTGGTCAAACTTGACCTTGTCCTCATGCATTTGCCCCCTTTTCACACCTGAGGGTGAAAAATCCAACTACTCTGATGATCCCTCTCACACTACGAGGGATTTTATTCCTATTCAGAAGCCTCCTTACCCATTTATTCACCTCCTAGATGATATAAGTAAAATCAATGTCAAGATTAGATTTATGCTAATTTTGGGAACATTACAGTTTCACAATAGAGCTAGGATTTGTTTAAAGGTAGCAGAAATAAAATGTCAGGAGAAGGAGGAAATGGGATTAGTGAGGAAGGCCAAGTGCCTAGGAGACATAAACAAATAGGTGGAAAAGTCAATAGATTTGAACCCAAATATATTGTGGACCTTAATGCTTCTCCCATGATTATCGCATGTTTCAAAAATGTAGGGTGCTTTCAGTTTTGTGAAAAATTCGAACAGGTCCAAAGTCACCTTGAGCTCACTAGGTTTTTCATCCTCAACCTACAAAATAAATAAGTCAAACTTGCAGGGTTGGACTTTGAGCTGTCATCATATTCCATTTCTAGTGCTACATGCATACCCAATGTTGGTGGAAAGTGGTTCAAAAGAGTTAAGTTAAACATCAACTACTATGAGCCATTTCTCAAACCTAGGTACAAAGAAGGCTGCAAATCTAATTTCACTTTTTTCACACCGTCTGGAGAGGTATGCACCCTTGATGAGGGTCATCATGAAATATTTTACATGTGAGGGGAGATACTATAGAATCTACTCCTAACATATCAGATTACTCATGCACTTCACTAGGGTCAAGATGCTTCATTTACCTTACTACCTCCATAGGAGTATCGACAAGATGTCTTCTATTATCCAAAGGAGGAACTATTCCCAGCAAATGCAGAGTTTGTTCCATCACTCCTTGATCAAGATAGTTGTGCTACATCAGTTGGAGAAAAGGGGCATACCATGGGAGTTTTTCATTACTCATGAGGTCTTCACAAGCCCACAATCCCATCATCATCCAAAATTTCCCTCATCATATCATCCTCCTCCCTCTACTCCTCCATCACCTCCTACTAATCATTCCTCATTGTCTACAGACACATCCTCTCCTCAAGGAAACCTCTCTTCCTCAGCCTCTCCCAATGCATCAGATCAAGAAGGAAATGGAAGTGAACAAGCTAGTGACCATGAAGATGAGGGTGCCAATGAATCAAACCAAAATGAAGATGAGGGTGATGGTGAGTCAAGCCAAAAGGAAGCATAAAACATGGAAACATAGGGATATGATAACAAAGAAGAAAATGAAGAAGCTCATAGTAGAAATGAATTAAGCAACGATGAAGAAAACGTCAACAATGAAGCGAAAGACATGGAGGTAGATGATAATGAAATTGAGGCAGAAAATATTGATGAAGAGGAAGCCACTGAACCTAATGGAAGTGAAACTGAAATTGGGGATAATGAAGCAAGCATAAATGAAGAAGACAATCATGATAGTCACAACAACAGTCATGACAGTCATGAAAATAGTGAGCCCCACAGTGATAATGATGATACTAGGGACAACAACAAAACTCAAAGCCACAATGACAGTAAAAACAGTGAGGTTCCTAGTGGTAATAGGGGCAGTGATGATGTTGTAAACAAAGAGGACAGTGATGAAGTAGAGAACATGGTGACTGATGGCAATAATGATGAAAATGAAGAGTTTTATGATAGCAACAAGGATCACAACCATGATACTACTAGAAATGATGATGAACAAGATGAAGGAAGTACAAAGGATAGTGCAAAAATCAGTGAAGAGGCCAATAGTGAGGTTGATGTTGAAGGTAATGAGATAATCAAAAGTCAAGGTAATGAAGAGGAAGACATGGATACAAATGATGGCAGCCATGATGAAGACACCAAAATGATCACAATCAAACCTCTTCCATTGACATATCAAAGAGGAGAAAGGCATGTGTTTGCTACCTCTAAAAGGCAAGGGGCCATGCCTTCCTCTTCTACCAAGAAGCTAGATAAAGGCAAACAAAAGGTGAATAAAGGTAAGAAAGGTAAGCATGAGCTTGAACAACAATTTGACATTATTGACCTTGACAGACAAAATGAAGATAAGGAAAAGGTCACTAGCATCTTGCTCCAAAGCAAGGATGTTGATATTATAGATATAGAAAGATTCCTTGGCATGGAAATGTATAATATTGAGTATTATAAGAATGAAAACTGGTAGCTGAAGAAGGCAAAGAGGGACCTTAACCTCCAAAAGAATATTACCAAGCACTATGCATTGCAAAATCAAATTAAAAAGGCTAAGCTCAAAGGAGCCCTTGCCGAAATAAAGTCACTCAAGGAGGAAAAATACCAAGAAAACCTTGGAATCTTGGCTGAAGCTTCTCTACAGGCTTCCCTAACCCCATAAGGAAGATATCCACCAATTTTGGGAACTTTTTAAGAAATTTTGTTTTTTTGCAAATTTTAAGGCATGTAGCGCAGCACCCTTGGCACTACGCTTTCATCTCAGGCATCTTCAGGAGGAAAAAATTTTATTTTTTGAATCTTCAGCTCAATTACATCATCCTCACCAAATTTTAGAGCATTTGAAGCATTTTTGGTCCCTCAAAAGGCTAAAAAATACCTCATTTTTCACCTTTCTGCTTCATTTTCAGGACTGGCACTGTGCCTAGAGCAGCCTTGGGAGATTAAATTTTTGAACAGGTAAATATAGCCCAATCAGAAAAACAAGGGAATTTTTGGAAATTAGACTCGACAGGCTTTCCAATGAGCCATCACAGAGCAAATTCTGACATCGGGAAGGGCATCAAAACATGGCCGCAAGTGGACCCAGTTTTCCTGTGCATGTGCTACGCCTTCAGACCTCACTGCTACTCCTCTAATGTGAAAAAGTCAACAAAAGACACTCATTTATGGAAAAGTGATATTTTAGTGTTTTTTGGGGCAAATCACTCCAAATTTAGGTGCTAAGAGTTATTTTTTCATTTATTTCATGAGATATATTGAGTCTTGGGCCTTGCATGATCTCTTAGACATAAATGACATTTATGGGTGTTTTTGACATTTTCAAACCCTAGTTAGGGTTTTTTCCCTCCCTTTCTAGATAAATAGAGCATAAGGGCCTTATTGTAAAAGTTTGGCATTTGATGACTCTTGGGAGAAAAACATAGTTTTTTGGAGATTGAAGAGAAATTGGTGTTGTGGAATTTGTGGATGGCTTGTTTTGATTGAGGATGGACAAGACTTGCTTGCAGGATCCCTGAACATGGTTAATGGTGATGTGCTTCTATTCAGTTTATTTTTTCCTATGTATCATTTTTTTACATCCTTCTATATTGCAGTAGGACAAAGGTTTTAGACTGAGAATTTATTTTAAAAGGCACCTTAGATCTGTTTTTTCTTCACTGCCTCTATGTTTTCCTCTACTAGGTCAGTTTATAGAATTATTAGTTGCTCTCTAGACCCACCCAAGATTGTTTGATGTCACTAAAACATTGTTCTTGAGATCTTTCTTTGAAGTATTACTAATTAGGTTTTTCCAAAGATGCTATCTTTCAATCATACCCTTTGTCCATTCTTGAAAGGTTGCTTTGGAGGTATTTATGGCTATGATCAATGATGTTTTGGAGTTCCCTCTTCTTTGATCCATGCTATATGTCTATCTTAAATTTTTTCTAACCTTGAAGGTGAAATCACTAGAAGTTAAATAAGTTTCTTGCCTTCTATAGTTCACTGGATTGTTTGTCTTAAATGCTTATTTGCTTCAGGTTAATCAAAGAGTTATTGGTGTGCCATGTATTATGATTACTTCTTTATGCTAAATAGTGTTAAAGGCCCTTCTTTTTAATGTATTTGACAAAGGATTCTTAACTTCCCTTTGCCCTACTTTTTTCACAAATTTTTTGTTCATTTCATCTCACACAAACCTTGAAAATCCATTTGACCATGTTAGATTTGCCTTGTCATGCACCCTGATTCATTGTTGAAATTTCCATGAATTTTATAGACTCCATAGCCCAATGACTTGAATATTTCCTCACTCCATCTATTCTACTTGATCATCTACCCAACCAAAACAAACAAACAAACCCTAAACCTAACAACTAGCCTAAAATCAAACCCTAAAAGCAAACAAGTTCACATCCTTTGCACAAAATAGAGAAAGCCCTTTTGAATCCAGGAAGGCTAGGTCCTAGGACTCCTAATACTAGTCTGATATTACCCCTATTCATTTGTTCTCACCAATCTAACAAATTATGGGGACCTAACATAATGGCGATCATGGTGAGACCTTCTGAGTAAGTAACATGCTTATACATCCTTAGAGAATTCAGAAGCCCTTGTCAAATAGTATCTATTGATTTATCGCCACCTCATCGCCTAACATAATGGCGATCACCGTGGGACCTTTTGAGTAAGTAACAAGCTTATACATCCTTAGAGAATTTAGAAGCCCTTGTCAAATAGTATATATTGATTTATCTCCACCTCATCGCCTAACATAATGGTGATCACAGTGGGACATTCTGGGTTAGTGACAATCTAAGTACTCCTTAGGACCTCAGAAACCCTTATCAAATTGTAGAAAAATCAAGTGTTAGCCAAAAGTAGAATCTAATTGTCTCACCATCCTAGAAAAATGATGACTCAACTGGAGGACACTTATAGAAACCTTAGGGCTACATAAAGGAACTCAGAAAACCCCAAAAACATTCTCTAGATTGGTTTTTTTTCAGTTATTTCTAGTGGACCATAAATACATATCCTCAAGGCAGCAAAAAAACATCCACCTGGTGACTCCACTAGCCTCCAATATGCCTTCTAACTTTACTAGTTTTAATAGACTTCCCTAGGATTGTGTCAAATCAGCCCTGAGAAGTTTAGAGGCCTAGTCACACATTGTGTGAGTTTAGGAAACACTAAGTGAGGTGAGCCTTCTGAAAATAGTCATAAACTTTCAACCTCTCTACACTTTGGGTTTGAAATCTAGCTTCACAAAGGATCAGCACCAGATCTCACTTGAACCGAAACCCTCCTACCATAGTTGATGACCCAGAAAATATTTTGTGGAAAACTTCTAAAACTGAAGATTCAACTACTGCTACGATCATTCATAGAGCAAGTTTTGTCCCTGAACATCTTACAGCCTTACAACATCCCCAATTTGACTTAAACCATACAAGAAACATTTTCAAAACCAAATCAGAAAGTAGGATTGAATAGATTTCCCTTGAGCCCCTAGATTTGTAGCAAAGTTATAGTAGAGAAGCCTCTCCTTCCACTCTTCTCGACTTTCAACTTCTCCATCACTTTGGCTCTTTTTATCCCTAGTCTGATCAAAATCAGTTTGCTGGTCCAAGTATCTCTACCACCCCCATCCACACATCCATTGTGCAAACCACTCCACTTCATCCTCCACCTCCTCTCACAAACCCTCCTCTTGTAAATCCTCCTTGGATTCCATTCCCTCCCATCATGGCAGCATGGTATGCCCCCCTGGCACTGCCACAACCTTTTTTACCTTTTCCAAATGACTACCAATCCAAAATCCCTCACTTTACTGGAGCTGAATCTACCACTGCCCAACATCATGTAGATAGGATAATTGATGCCTTTGATTACATGGAATTAGATGAGGAAACTATAAAAATGAGGATTTTTGCATAAATATTAGGAGGAGAAGCCAAGAAATGGTTCAAAATCTTGACTCTTAACAACATACATGATCTCCCTTCCCTTTACCAGACATTCATAAACAAATGGGAAATCAAGAAAAATGCTCTCCAAATCCTTTCAAAGTATACCAACCTTAAGAGAAATGTCAGGGAAAGTGTCGAAGACTATTGCACCAGGTTCAATAGTGTTTACAATTCCCTCCCACTGAACATGAAACCCCCACAAGGCTTAGCTTTAACAAAATTTCCAGAAGGTTTTGATCCATACATGGCCTATCAATTAAGAGAGAGAGATCACCTAACTCTAGAAGACATGCAAAGGGGAGCTGTGAGTGTAGAGTCCAACTTGATTTAAAAAATGGCTAGGATGAGATCAGAAAAGAGAGTCACCTACAAGGATGAAACTATGGCCTCAACCTCCTAATTAATGCCAAAATTGACAATTTAGTGAGGGTAATGGAAAGTTTGATGGAAACGATAAAATTGACTGAACGAAAAACTCCTAGGGAAAGCCAAGAAAATCCCCAAAACAAAAATAGGAATCCAAACTTCAAAAGAGACCCTCCCCAAAATAGACAAAGATACAATGACCAACAAATTAGGCCCCCTTTCCAAGACAATTATTTAGATGAAGAAGGAAGAGAGACTAAAGAACCTGAAGAAAACCATGCAAACTTGATAGGTTCTAATAATTAGGGTGATGTTTTTCTCACTGAAGAAGAACCAGGTTTATTTTCCTTAGATCAAACTAAAACAAACTATGAGGATTCTGAAGACTACCAATTAGGATTTGAAAATGACATAATGGATGTCCATAGGAAATATGACCTTAGGAGCAAAAAGAACCAAGAAACCTCCAAGAAAAACAAAGAATACATTGTTGTCAGGAAGACAGCTGAAAATACTCCTAAGAGGACAACAGACAGTACGAACACCATGGCTAAGAAAAATAATCCAAAGAGAGACAAAAGTAGCCAAAAAAGTGGTGACACAAGCTGCCTTAGTGCATATACTAGTGGCCCTGAGAAAACTCTTTTGTCCAATGTCCCAAATCAGAATCAACAAACTAAACTTGTAGAAAAAATTATGGCTGATAAAATTGATGTAAATATGCCTAAAACACAAGTACCTTTCAATTTTGAGGGAGATATTACTAAGATCAAGATAACCATACCTCTCACTGAACTAATAACCTAAGATATGTACAGGTCCCAAGTTTTAAAAATTTTGAACATGGGAAATGATACCGACACCCTAAACTTGACATATGACAAACCAGAGTTGTTGTTTGGACCTGAAGTAGAGGGAAAATATCAAGAATGAGCTATTCCCCCTTTCTATGTTAGCTTAAAAATACACGAAAAAATATTAATAATGCCATGTTAGACTCTGGTGCCTCTCACAACCTCATGCCAAAGGTAGTGATGGAGATACTAGGCCTGGAAATAACCAAACCTTACAAAGACCTTTTTTCTTTCGATTCAATCAGAGTCAAGTGTTTGGGTCTAATCAAGGATCTATATGTCAATCTGGCACAAATCCCTGTTAAGGGCCTAGTCATGGACATAGTAGTGGCGAAAATTCCCTCCAAGTATGGCATGCTTTTATCTATATCTTGAGGAGCCAAACTTTAGGGGAACCTCCAACTAGACATGTCATATGCTACCATCCCCATTTTTAACCAAACAAGGAGATTGTACCGGGAATCACACATGAAGTTTATGGTTAGAAACCAAGAAATGCCAAACAACACACCTCTTTATTCCATCCATTCATATCTTGACTCATTCATTTTATATAATGAAAAATACATTGATTAGTAGGTAAGTGAAATTGAGAAAAATATAGGCATACCACAACAGTCAAACCAGGCACTGCATAAAGAACTCAATAGCCAAAACTCTAGCAGCCCGAAAAAACAACATAATGGGAGAACTAAACTTAATTTTATGCAATCTGAAAATAAAATTGCAATACCAAATCCAAGCTTAGAGACTGAACAAGGTTGCTCAAATGAAGAACAAACATCAAAAATATAAACATTCCCTTCTTCCAATGTAAAAATGTTGGGATACTTTCATATAACAGAACTTTCTAGGAACCTGGTTCAAAAGAACCTTAAGGTCTTGCAATACAAAGATAATTCTTTACCACAAGGTTTTGTCACTTTGGAAGAGTTTTTGGCTTCCAATAATGTTGTTAGGGAGCCTAAAGTGGTATCTATTGAAGCTGAAATAGAAGAATATGACATAGGTAGCCCAGAAAAACCCAAAATGATCAGGTTATTGAAAACTTTGTCACCCCACATAAAACAAAAATACATATGACTGTATAAAGAGTTTAAAGATGCTTTTGCATATGGTGATGAGAGCTTAAAGCCTTATGACACAAACATTATTCAAAGGAAGATTCCTCTTAAGGAATACCAGGAACCTTTGAGTAGATTGTGTCAGTAAGAAAGAAAACAAAGGGAGATATGTTATGTATAGATTTTAGGTACCTAGACAAAACCTCCCTGAAGGAAAAATAACCTTTTCCTAAGATAAATCATACACTGCAAAGGGTAGAAATTTATAACAAGATGTCATTTCTTGGTAGTGTTTCAGATTACAATCAAGTGATAATACTTCCAACTGATCAGCATAAAGCCACTTTAAAAGCACCTTGGGGCACCTACATGTATGACCAAATGCCTTCTGGGTTAAGGAGTGTAGAAGCTACTTCCCAAAAGGCCATGGCTAATGATTTAAGCTACTTCACTATGATATGCATTGATGACATCAATGTCTGTTTTAAAATTGATAAAGACTACCTAATTCACCTAAGAAGGGTCTTTGACATAGTTAAAGTATAGGAGTAGTACTCAAGAAGAAAATACAAAGGAGAGCATGGCTAGTTTGAAAATTTGTGGAAAAATTATTACTTCATGCATTCAAAAGGAGGTAACAAAGATTTTTGTTTACAAGAGATGGATGGAGAAGAGTTATTTGGAGATTATGTCTATGGCAGGATGCTCAAGCACTATCTTTGTCAAAATTCCTAGTTTGAAACTTTCGTTCATTGTACATAACATTGCATGTTGAGAGATCATAAAGAAAAAAGAAAAAAACAAAGAAAGAAGGAAAAAGAGGGCAGGAAAATAATAGGTACCACCCCATACCCAAAAAAGTGTGCAAGACTAAATGCCACTACTTGTTAATAAAAGAGTCTTGTTCAGTAATCTAGCCTAATAATGGTTTAACATGTTTTCAATTTCTGCTGATAGGTTAGTGAAAGAAGGCTTGTCAAATAATTTAAGCTTGACTTGTTAGTAGGAATAGATTAGGAAGAAAAGATGCTGGTTCTGAATGCTCAAATATGAACCAAAGAGAAAAATGAGGATGCTTAACAAATGATAAATCACAACCCTCATGTTTTCTAGTTTTGTTTGTACGAAACTAATGTATATGTGCAGCTTGTCCCAATGCCACAGCCCATGGTAAATCAGATAGCTTAATCCTGGTTTAAATCATGTTTTCAATTTCATTTCAATAGATTAGAGAATGAATTCTGTCAGATAACTTAATCTTGATAGATGAATAGTCTAGGTAGAGAATAAAAGATTTCACTAGCATAATCTGAACTCTTGGAAGTGATAAGGGTACAAGTAGATAATTTTTTTTCCTTTCAAAAGAAAAAAGAATGTCAAGGGTTTTCCAGTCCAAGTGTGCCCACAAGAAGAAAAAATGATTGGAAAAGGTATGATGGGTAAGTAGAGATGAGGTTGAAGCAATCATGTCTTTCAGATGCTTGAGATCATAGCTTCAAGAGAAACATCAGCAAATAAAAGAAGAAAAATTTGCCCAATGGATGAGGCACTAGTCTTCATAAACTTAGAGATTTGATATCTAAAGTCCTGGACACCTCCTGAAAAGGAGTTTCCCTCCCCAAGTGGAGCTACTATTAGTCATCAGAAATTTTTTATATTTGTATATGACTAAATATTTATCCCATATTTCTAAAAACAACAGTCATGAACATTGTGAATTTTAGAAATCTCACTGCCTTTATTATCCTTAAAACAAAATTTTCACTATTTTACTACTCTTCCATTCCTTGGTTAGACTGCCACTCCTAAAAAACCCCTCATGGGCTCATGCCACTCATTTTTATCCTATTTTACCACCCATAACTTCATAAATCTATTTTTTCTCTACCTAACCCCTCCACTTTCCATCTATGATTGCCAAACAACATGCTCCTTCTCATGTTCACTAGGTGCGTCAAGCATTGATGGTCTCAAAACTATCTCTGTAGGCTCTTTGGATAAATCAAGTACATTGTATTTTTGATCTTCAATACATCGATTTGTCAAAAACTCTGTTTTTTTTACACTTGAAGAATGCAAGCCAAGTTTTTAGTCAAATACCAAGTCAAAGGAGCCTTCCACTAGGTAATTAAGGTTTCATAGGTTGTAGGGTTATCCTTGATGTTTTTGAGCTCTGTTCTTCCTGTACTAGAGGTTGTTTCAAATATAAATAAGATCAACACCTGTTTGTCCAATATAGATAAGAAAAAATTCCTAATAAGATCACCTTATCAAGTTTAAGTTCTGCAAAAGTAAATTGTTCATTTTGACATTTATGCAGGAGTGTCAAGGAGTTTCAAGGTGAATATCAGCAGAAAATTGGTAAGCTAAGAGACTTGCTCCTCATTAAAGACATTCACAAGCTAAGAGATAGGGAACAATCTATGTCCAAGGAGAAATAAGGGTTTCTAAGCTTGATTTTTCCAATAGTGTGCCAAGCAAGGATCCAATGCAATGGGACACATGGAGGAGGCACACCAAATGAACCAAACATGGAAGATGTTTCTTAGAAATTTTAAATAGAAAAGGGAAAAAGGTGATGTGAACTAGATAGAAATGAATGAACTTTAAAGGGCTCTAGAGAACTTAGAAGACAACACTAATAATTCTTCTCGAATGACCCAGAAACCTAAGGTTTTGAAAAGAGAGGCAAGGGAGGTAAAGTGAAGCTGTTAGGCCTCCACGATGACAACAGAAGGAAGGTTTGAAGAGACTTTTGTAGGTGAATTCTAGAATTTTCCAAGGTAAAGTGTTGCACTACCTCAAAAGGAAGAGAATGCAAAGAGTATCAGTGAAAAGAAGGTCAAGCTTTCATTTTCAGTCATTTTCACTCAATGATCAAAGGAATAAAAGCGTAGGGTTGAGCTCCAAGATAAAAATTCAAGCTACTGATGATCACGTTGTTGTGTAACTGAATGTGTCAAGCTCCAAGGACATCAGAAAGGGCTAAATCGGTATGTCATGGCACCTCCAAATCAGAAGTGGCCAAAAGAGGAGATAGCATACATGATTGTGAAGCCTATGGTACTTGTCAAAGATGGATTTATCAGTACTAGAGATCAATGAGAAAGATGAAAACAAGTTTCCCAGTCACCCATCAAGAAAAAGTAAATTTAATCTCCAAGGTAAGAATAGAGAAGTTTTAAAGATGCTACCACCATGCAAGTGCCTAAGGTTGTCAAAGTGATTCTAGCATGTTCCAAAGATCAGAGGGAAGAGAGTCACTTCAAGGTTTTCATGACACTTATTGACGGAGTGATTGAAAGACATGAGCAAGCCAAAACATAGTAAATCAGGTGACTCAAACAAACATCTATAGAATAAAGTTTTAAAGGCATTAATAGGCCAAAGGAAGTCAAAGTTCACCATGTAAGCAACCTAAAGAGCAACAAAGAAAAATGGTTAGAAGGGAAAAGGACCATTTGAATGTTTTTAAGCCACCTACTGCAAAAAAGTAAAAAGAATATCAATGAAAGTGACAAAGAGACTTAAAAACATTAGAAAGTGGGTCTAAAAGGGTTAATTTTATTTTCCTAAGACTATAAAGGGTGATTAGGTTTGTCATTTTTCTCATTTTTCACTTGCAAAAGAGTAAAAAACCTTCAGGGAGAAAAACATGAGTTTCAGTAAAAATTTGGGTGAGTTTGCTTGGCGTTGCACATTCGTGTAGGCGCTACATGTTCAGCACCCGACGCTACGCATTTGGGAGATTTCACAGTGTAAATTTACACTGTGCTATGCGTTCAGGCGAGTGCTACCCATTTGCCAAGAACTGCCCAACAAACAAAGGAAATCGTTTAGCACTACGTGTTGGGGAAGCCTGACAGGCCTAAACGCGTTGAGGCACTATGCTTAGGAGGCCCGATACCCAGGAACGTGTGTAGGAATTGTGCATTGGGAAGAAGGGACCCGATTGTGCGTGCAAGCACTGCGCCTTTTCTGGGAACCCTTCCTCCACTTGAAAATTGCCAAAAACTACAAAGGACTCCTCGAATCTGCATCCAAGGACCTACAAAGATAGTGAAAGTTGGTAGGTTGATGTTTTTCCTTATCCTCCAGCGAATTTCATAATTTGATGATTAAGGGAATTGACCAAACCCTAACGACTAGAAACCCTAAGTCTTCATGAAAAGAACCCTGTTTGAACCTCCAAGAAAGAATTTATCAGTCAAGAATGGTGTGAAGTAGGGTAATTGCAATGAGTTTAAGTTAATAATTCATCAAGGCTTAAAGGGCTCAGTAATACACTTACACCTTCCTATCGCTCACTTGAAAAGGCTACCTTTCACTATCATCCCAAATTAGTCCTCATATCAGGTTTCACAAATAGAGCTAGGATTTGTTTAAAGGTAGCAAAAATCTAAATGTTAGGAGAAGGAAGAAATGGGAGTAGTGAGGAAGGCCAAGTGCCTAGGAGGTAGAAACACAAAGGTGGAAAATTCAATAGATTTGAACCCCAAGATACTATGAACTTAATTCTTCTCCCATGATTATCACCCGTTTCCAAAATGTAGGGTGCTTTCAGTTTTGTGAAAAATTCCAACAGGTCCAAAGTCACCTTGAGCTCACTAAGTTGTTATCCTAAACCTACAAAATAAACAAGTGAATCTTGCAGGGTTAGACTTTGGCTGTCATCAGATGCCATTTCTAGTGCTACAGGCATGCCCAATGTTGGTGAAAAGTGGTTCAAAAGAGAAAAGCTAGACATCAGCTACTATGAGCCATTTCTCAAAACTAGGTACAAAGAAGGTTGCAAATCTATTTTTCCTTTTTCACACCTATTGGAGAGGTATTCACCCTTGATGAGGGTCATCATGAAATATTTTACATGTGAGGGGAGATACTCTAGACTCTACTCCTATCATATCAGATTACTCATGCACTTCACTAGGGTCAAGATGCTTCATTTACCCTACTACCTCTATAGGAGTATTGAAGAGATGTCTTATATTGTCTAAAGGAGGAACTATTCTAAAAAAATGCAGAGTTTGTTCCATCACTCCTTGATCAAGATGGTTGTGCTACATCAATTTGAGAAAAAGGGCATGCCATGGGAGGTGTTCATTACTCAAGATGACTTCACAAGCCCACAGCCCGATTATCATCCAAATTTTCCCTCATCATCTCATCCTCCTCCCTCTACTCCTCCATCACCTGCTACTGATCATGCCTCATCATCTACACGTGTATCCTCTCCTCAAGGAAACCTCCCTTCATCATCCTCTTCCAATGCATCATGTCAAGAAGGAAATGGAAGTGAACAAGCTAGTGACCATGAAGATGAGGGTGACAATGAATCAAACCAAAATGAAGATGAGGGTGATGGTGACTCAAGCCAAAATGAGGAAGGAAACATGGAAATGGAGGGAGATGATAATAGTGAAGAAAATGAAGAAGCTCATAGTAGAAATGAATTAAGAAATGATGAAGAAGAGGTCAGCAATGAAGCAAAAGACATGGAGGTAGATGATAATGAAGTTGAGGCAGAAAATATCGATGAAGAGGAAGCCACTGGACCTGAGGGCAGTGAAACTGACATTGGGGATAATGAAGAAAGAATCAATGAAGAATAAGACATTCATGATAGTCATGAAAAAAGTGAGCCCCATAGTGATAATGATGATACTAAGGATAGCAGCAAAACTCACAGCCACAATGACAGTAAAAACATTGAGGTTCCTAGTGGTAATAGGGGCAGTGATGATGTTGGAAACGAAGAGGACAGTGATGAAGAAGAGAACATGGTGACTGATGACAATAATGATGAAAATGAAGAGTTTGATGATAGCAACAATGATCACAGCCATGAGAATCCTAGCAATAATGATGAACAAGATGAAGGTAGTACAAAGGATAGTGCAGAAATCAGTGGAGAGGCTAACAGTGAGGCTGATGTTGAAGGTAATGAGGTAAGAAGCAGTTAAGGTAATGAAGAGGAAGAAATTGAGAAAAATGATGGCAGCCATGATGAAGACACCAAAATGATCACAATCAAACCTCTTCCATTGACTTATCAAAGAGGAGAAAGGCATGTGTTTTCTGCCTCTAAAAGGAAAGGGGCCATACCTTCCTCTTCTACCAAGAAGCTAGATAAAGGAAAACAAAAGGTGAAGAAAGGTAAGAAAGGTAAGCATGAGCTTGAACAATAATTTTACATTATTGACCTTCATAGACAAAATGAAGATAAAGAAAAGGTCACTAGCATCTTGCTTCAAAGCAAGGATGTTGAGATCAGAGATCTAGAAAGATGCCTTGGCATGGAAATCTATAACATTGACTATTATAAGAATGAAATCAAGCAGCTGAAGAAGGCAAAGAGGGACCTTGACCTCCAAAAGAAGATGACCAAGCACTATGCATTGCAAAATCAAATTACAAAGGCTAAGCTCAAAGGAGCCCTTGTCAAAATAAAGTCACTAAAGGAGGCAAAAGAACAAGAAAAACTTGGAATCTTGGCTGAAGCTCCTTTACAGGCTTCCCAAACCCCATAAGGAAGATATCCACCAATTTTGGGAACTTTTTGAGAAATTTTGGTTTTTTGCTAATTTTAAGGCCTATAAGCACAGCACCCTTGGAACTACGCTTTCATCTCAGGCATCCTCATGAGGAAAAAATTGAATTTTTGGAATCCTCGGCTCAATTAAAGAATTCTCACCAAATTTCAGAGCATTTGAAGCATTTTTGGTTCCTCAAAAGGCTAAAAAACACCTAGTTTTTCACCTTTCTGCCTCATTTTTAGGATTGGAGCTATGCCTAGGGAAGCCTTGTGAGATTCAGTTTTTGGATAGGTAAATAGAGCCCAATAAAAAAAACAAGGATATTTTTGGAATTTATACTTGATAGGCTTTCCAACGATCCATCGCGAAGAAAATTCCGACATCGGGAAGGGCATCAAAACTTGGCTGCAAGTGGACCCAATTTTCCTGTGCTTGTGCTACGCCTTCAAACCTCACTACTGCGCCTTTAATGTGAAAAAGTCAACAAAAGAAATTCATTTATGGAAAAATGATATTTAGTGTTTTTTGGGGAAAATCACTCCAAAATTAAGTGCTAAGAGTTATTTTTGCATTTATTTCATGACATATTTTGTCTTGGGCCTTGCATGGTCTCTTAGACATAAATGACATTTATGGGTGTTTTTGATATTTTCAAACCCTAGTTAGGATTTTTTCCCTCCTTTGCTAGATAAAATGAGCATGAGGGCCTTATTTTAAAAGGTTTGCATTTGATGACTCTTGAGATAAATACATAGTTTTTTGGAGATTGAAGAGAAATTCGTGTTGTGGAATTTGTGGATGGCTTGTTTTGACTAAGGATGGAGAAGGCTTGCTTGCATGATCCCCAAACATGGTTAATGGTGATGTGCTTCTATTCAGTTATTGTTTTATTATGTGCCATTTTGTTACATCCTTCTATATTGTAGTAGGACAAAGGTTTTAGACTAAGAAATGTTTTTCATAGGCACTGCAACTCTGTTTGTTCTTCACTGCCTCTATGTTTTCCTCTGCTAGGTCAGTTTAGAGAATTCTTAGTTGCTCTCTAGACCCACCGAATATTTTTTATCTAATGAATGATTCAATGCATTATATATCAAAAAATATTTATGGTTAGCCTTGCTTGTTTGATGTCACTAAAACATTGTTCTTGAGATATTTCTTTGAAGTATTACTAATTAGGTTTTTCCAAAGAGGCTATGTTTCGATCATACCCTTTGTCCATTCTTGAAAGGTTTCTTTGGAGGTCTTTATGGCCATGATCAATGATGTTTAGGAGTTACCTCTTCTTTGATCCATTTATATGTCTATCTTAAATGTTTTCTAATCTTGAAGGTGAAATCACTGGAAGTTAGATAAGTTTCTTGCCTTCTATAGTTCACTGGATTGTTTGTCTTAAATGCATATTTTCTTCAGTTTAATCAAAGGTTTATTGGTGTGCCCTGTCTTATGATTACTTATTTATGATAAATAGTGTTTAAGGCCCTTCTTGTTAAATTATTTGACAAAGGATTCTTAACTGGCCTTTGCCCTACTTTGTTCACAAACTTGATGTACATTTCATCTCACAGACACCTTGAAAATCCATTTGACCATGTTAGATTTTCCCTGTGATGTACCCTGATTCATTATTGAACTTTCCATGAATTTTATAAACTCCATAGCCCAATGACTTGAATATTTCCTCACTCCATCTATTCTACTTGATCAGCTACCGAACCAAAACAAACAAACAAACCCTAAACTTAACAACTAGCCTAAAATCAGACCCTAAAAGCAAACAAGTTCACATCCTTTGCACAAAATAGAGAGAGCCCTCTCTGAGTCCAAGAAGGCTAGGTCTTAGGACTCCAAATACTGGTCTGATTTTACCCCTGTTCATTTGTTCTCGCCAGTCTAACAAATTACTGGGACCTAACATAATCATTATTGGTAAAATTAAATTTCTAAGAAGATTTATCCCCAACCTAGCATATCTCCTCAGAAACACAAAAAACATGCTAAAGAAAGACACATAAATAAGATGGAATATTGAATCCAGTCATTCATTTGACCAAGTGAAACAAGATCTAAAAAAAGCACTAGCCTTAATCAGCCTTGACTTTACAATGGATTTTATAATATTTTCATTTGCATCTAAGCACACTATTGCAACTGTTCTTTTATAGAAAAATAATGAGGGATATGAGCAACACATTGCATTCTTTAGCAAGGCTCTAAGAGATTCTGCATTGAAATACAACTTAATGGAAAAACCAACATTTTCTCCAATAAATTAAATTAAGGATTTCATAGTATATATTCTCCATTCTCACATTATTGCTTTTGTGCTAAATTTTGTGGTTAAAGATATCTTGAGTAAAAATGGACCGGATGGTAAAAGAGGTAAGTGGATTGCCATTATTCTTGAATGTGACATTTAAATTAAACCAAACAAGCTCATTAAGGGACAGGGACTAGCCAAATTGATGGTTGAGTCTAATTTTCATGCTTTGGATATTAATTTTGTAGCTGCATTAGATGATCAAGAGGAGCAGGCGACTTCAAAAATAGATGAGGCTTTTACAACCTCATCGTTTTATGTAGACCTCATTTTTGTATTATTCAATTTAGAAGATACTCCTGGTTTCGATAATATGAAGGCTAGATTTATTAAGCTAAAGGAAGTGAAATTCTATATCTTAGATATAATTTTATATTGGAAAGATGCTGGTGGAATTTTACTAAAACGTTTGTTGAAGGATGATGCAGAAAGAACTATGGAGGAATGCCATGAAGGAGACTGTGGTGGACATTTTTATTGGAATACCACTGCCAATCATATCCAAAGAGCTGGTTTTTACTAGCCCACACTTTTTCTTGAAGTCCATAAGAAATTTACCTCCTGCCACAAGTGCCAATTTTTTGAAGGAAAGAAAAAAATATTCCCACTACCCTTGAAACCTATATCCATTGAAAGCCCTTTCCAATAGTGGGATTTGGATTTCATTGGAGAAATCAATCCACCATCCTCAACCCAACATAAATGGATCCTCACAACCAATGACAATTTCACCAAATGGATTGAGGCCACACCCTCAAGGCAAGAAACTGATGCTATGATTATCAAATTCTTGAAAACCAATATACTGTTAAGATTTGGAAGTCCAAGTAAGCTTATCATATAATGTAACAATTTTTAAGTCAAATAAAATGGTACATTTATGCAGCAAATTTCATATTACTCTATGAAATTCAACTGCTTATTACCCTCAGGTTAATGGGTTGGCTGAATCTTCAAATAAAATTTTGGTTAGAATTATCAAAAAATTGCTAGAAGACAACAAGAATTCATGGCATAACAAGATGATAAATACACTTTGGGATGATAGGCTTACCACAAAGAAATCAATTGGCATGTTACCATACCAATTGGTTTATGTAAGGGATGTTATTTTCCCATATTCTTTAGGAGTTCCAATTATGAAAATAATTCAAGAGTTGCAGTTTGAACCAAATGATACTTAGAGAAGGATAAATCAGACCATTTAGCTGTAATAATCTAGGGAAAAATTCTATAACAAAACACAAGTTATCGAAGAGAATGTCAAAAAAAAAATTTGTCAGAAGAACCAAGGCAGATGATTTTCATTTGGTGGCAATGTTTTAAAGTGGGATTCAAGAAGAGAGGATAAAGGAAAGCATGGAAAGTTTTATAATCTTTGGAAAGGAAAATATATCATCTATGCCTTCCGAGGTCATAATGCATTTTTTCTCAAAGATTTGGATGGAATAGAGATGCTTGGTGGACCTATGAATGACAATATGTTGAAGCATTATTTATCATAGGAGTAGAGGTGTTTAATAGATAATTTTGTTGTAAATATAATTTTGTTTACTATTTTGATTGGGTGACCTATTGATAGAATTTGAAGCCCGTAGAGAAGGCCCTAAGCTCTTGATTGATGTTCCACCAAACTACTACTACTACAAAAAAAAAAAATCCAATGCAGACATTGCTGAAAAAAAACTTTCAAGGTTGGTGATTAAAGGTTCTTGGAACCTCACATGGAGAGTGCCATCCCCAGATGGAGCCAATGCTAGGGTCCTATAATTTATAGGATATTAAGGTGATTGGGTATTTTATCTCAATTATATGATATTGTGAATAATATTTCAATTTGAAAATGATTTCCAAAAAATCTATATATAAAATAAAATGAAAAGAGGGTATTAAAAAAAAAAAAAGGACAAAAGAAAAAGAAAAGAAAAATGGAGAAAGAATAAAAATTAAAGATGAGAACCCCATAAAAGAAAACACAAAAATAAATAGTACTAAAAGTGTTGCAAATCTAAATTACTTGAAAAATAGTTTCATTATGTTGAATAAAATGAAGGTTGTGTGCAACTTGTTCAAAATGCCACAATCCTTACACAATGTTTGATCATATAGCTTAATCATTGTTAAACAAGGTTAAATTTTTGTTAATTAGATTAGAGAATAAGGTTATCCAAACTATTTGATATTGGCTAATGTTAGTTAGGTAGATAAATAATATTTATTCAAATGCTTAAGTTGAATCAATGGAGCAATAATTGGATAGGATAGAGTAGGTTTTTTGTTTTTCAAAAGAAGTAAAATAAGGGTCTGCAAGTCCAAATGCACCCTTAAGAATGAATAAAAAACTTAGTCTTAGATTAGGAGAAAATTTGAAGTCAAAACGATAAATGTGGTTAATTCTACTTCAAAAGGCTCATTATTTCATTTTATCCTAAGTTTGAAAAGATTGTGAAAAATGTGTTTGTTTCCCAATGTTTGAGATTCATTAAAGTTTTATCCAAAGTCAAAATTCAAAGGTTTTATTCAAAGTTTCATTTCATGAAATTAATATCGGTAAATGACAAAAGTGTTTGTCGTTTTCGGTTAACACATGCACACTTTCCAGCCTCCCAATTGGCACTAGCTCAGATCTACGACCCATATCATTTTTCAACCCCCCCTTGCCATCCTACCTTTACCAGGGGGGGGGGGGGTCCAAAAATATAGTTTTACCCCCACCAATCCCACATGACGTTTCACCTCTACAGCATTTCGCACCCCCCCCCCCACGATTCCCCTTACCACTCCGACCCCCCTCCAAAAACTGCCTAACACCCTCATTTCTCACTCTCCCTTCCCACACGATCTCCTCTACTATTACCCTGCCGCGTGCTATAATCGTTAGCCAATTAAATTGCATCCCGGGATAGCCGTTAATCCATAAATGTTTCCCGGGTAACCTTTTGAAATTCCAATGAACCTGCACCCCCAACAGAAAAATCATATTCACCATAAAACCCTGTTGTGACACCAATATTCACCTTTTTTGTTGCAATATTCGTGGGTTCAATTTATTTTCCAAATTTCATGCGCCACGGTTATTCTTCCATAAATCAAAAATCTAATCAAGCACAATAGAAATCCTAATTCTACTCTAGTCCGCGAGAAACCTGTAATTCCTGGTAAACATTCATTATTCCCTCCTGTTCCTTTAAATTTTCCCATTAACAAGATGCCTTCAAAGAAGAAAAACCTAGAATATTCTATCAACCCAATGGTCCATCCTTCTGTATACCTAGATCACATTCCCACAGCAGATTGGGACTATAAAATCTCTGAGACTCAGTGTGAGTTTGATATTTTCACACTTTATTTTTGGCTCAAGGATAAATTCATAGATAAGACTGATGAAATTGGACTCTCGGATTTCAATCTCCCCTTTTATATTTTTCCCTAGACCCTTCACTCCCCCAAATTTTTCAGAAAGTGCCAGGCTTTCTATGTGCCAAAATACAGAGCCATCATAGCCCCAAGTGGTGAAATTATACTCACTATTACCTCTAAAACTATTGACCAGATGATGCAAGCCCCTCCTGTAGAATCCAACACTCCTTTTTCCATAGAAACCTTGACTGAACTATATTAGAAGTTGGATTTTTCTAAAAGAGAATTTTTTTTTGACATCTTCCTGCCTGAAAACACCCAATTACCTAGAAAAAACCCACCTTACCCCTCTCCATGTCTCCAAATCAGGATAAGAAAATAATATCTATGTTATCCTGCATTTTAGGCTATTATTCTCATCAATGGGTAGATTAACCCCAGTTAGGTTTCCCATAAATATTTTCTACATATCAAAAACCTTCCATCACTTTAAATTTCAATTAGTTCTAAGCTAATAGTATACATGATAAACTACTTAAGTTACCAACTGAAGGAGTGTTCAGGTATACTTCTATTTTGGTTTATATGTTTATCTATTATCAGGCAGACAAGTTCAAGTTTACAATGCAGAAATTAGATGAGGAAGGGAATAAACAATTTGTAATATTTTGGACTTCCCTAGTAATGAAAGATTCAGAGGAATTTACATTGAAGCAGTACATTGAGAAGTTAATACATCTCATGATGAGCATGATGACCAATTCTGCAGAACCTATAATCAATGAGGAAATAAATAATATTTTACATTTAATAGATAAAGAAAAAACCAGAGACTGGTACCTGTACCAAAACTATACTGAAATCAGGGGGTATGGGTGTGAATTTCCACCATACAAGTTTCCCAAATACCTCCCAATGAGATTATTTTCCTTGGAATACATAAGATAGATGACAAAATATGATTAAATCCATTTTGTTTCAACCAAGAAGAAATCTCAATTCAAGATAAAAACTCAATTTGTCTCTTTTTTTTGCAACAGTGGGACAACATGAGAAGAAGCAAATAAGCGTCTCAAAGATATTAAGTTTAATCTCAGTTTCACATTTTCATATGATCCTCTGTGAATAATTTATAAATTAAGGGTGGAACACAAAACCACTCCTTATAACCATACACAGAGGCCTAAAATTGAAAGATATGAAAATCAATTGACCTGGACAGAAAATACTTTGGAGGAAGTTGAAGGAAAAATGGTGTCTACTTCAACTTTACAAACTCCTACTCCTTGGGAGAAAGTAGGAAAAAGGAAAAGTGAGGAAGAATCACCTTCAGTGATAGACAATGCAAGTAATATGTTTAATATTATGTACATAAAGAGGACCAAGATAAGTCCTAAAATAGATTTAAAGAATAATGTATAACAAGGAGTTGCTAAGGTTATCAAAGAAACACCATATTCATCACAGTCAAGCATCAAATTTGTTACACCTCCAACAATGTCATCAGTGTCACAAGGTCATCAAGACACAACTCAGACTTCAAAGCTTCTTCAGGGAGAGAATGAGGAGAGTATATTTGACAGATACACATAAATTAAGCTTAAGAATGAGATTCTCAAGAACAACACCTACACACAGTTCTATAAAGAGATTGTCAGTTCACAGAGCAGGCTCCTATCAACTTTTGAATCAGAAAAAGAGAGGATGCAAATGGCCTTCCTTGAGGCTCAAATTCCATAGCCAAAAACAACAACAGACTATACAAAGATAACATTTGAGTTTCAAACTAAGGACATTCATCCCATTGACCAAATGGAGATGCATAAGAAAACTGGTGAGATGATTTGTTCTACTTTAACCAATACAACCATGACTGTCTCAAAATTGCAGGTGTCACTTTCAAACATATAATATCAGCTGAAGATGGAGAAGATCTCTTCTCTGAATAAAGACACCAGGATCAAATCATTGGAATATTTGGTTCCTAATATGGGCTATGATCCTGAAAATGTGAAGGCTGTAGAAGAATTCGTTAAGAAGAAGAATGATCACATTGCAGCATTGATGAAACAACTAAGGCTGCCAACAACATAAGATCCACTAACCAAAGACATAGAAGAATCTGAGACACATAAGTGAGACATGTTGAAATTGATCATGGAAAAAAATTATCAAATCAAACAGATGGAAATAGAGATGGGGAATATGATTAAATAGAAAGAGAAGAATCCAAAGGTTGCCATAGTTCCTTTGGATGCAGTACCCCTTACAACTATCCCCACTATAGGAGCCACAATATTGACAATGTCTTCAGTCCAATCTATAGATGTTTTTGAACAATTGAAAAAGGCCATAGAAAACATGTCAATACAAACATAGGAGATAAAGAAACTATAGGGACAAGTCAAAGGTTTGTAAGAACAAAAAACCATAAGTGAAGCTTCACATTTGGCTGAAGCATAGAGATCCCAACGGTTGTTAGAAAGGACAAAATAAGAAGAAAGAGAGTAAACTATTGGCCAAATATTTTCCCAAGCGAAGGAAATAATATGGATGGACATTCTATATTCCATTAATGAGATTTAGTCATGTACCTAAATTATTTTTTAGTGGAAGGACCTGATAAAGAAAGCCACAAAAGCTATCACAGAAATCAAAGAGAAGTTGAGTGACAAGCCTACTGAAGCATATAACATCATCAAATTCCTAAATTCAAAGAATAAATATGAGTTGGAGGACTTAGGAATTGATGACAGGACTGAAACCATCCTAGAAGTCAAGAAGGTTCTGACTAAAAGGAACCTCATCACGCAATTAGAATAAAAATGCAAAGGACTGGAGATAGGAGTTAACAATTTTTCAATAGAATTGAAGCATTGAATCAAAAAGGATTACCTAGTGCATTTGTAATTAATGATAAAATAATTACTCAATTATATTACAAAAAGAAGTTGAAGGAAGGTGGCCAGAGACAGTTCTAAATTTGCCAACATAAAGGGCAGTATGACAGGCAAAGTGTTGGAACAAAGCCTCCTACAAGCTACGAAACTAGTCTGATTTTGTATATTTTTTATTATTTTTATTCTAGCGCAGGGGTTTTGGGGTGGGTCAAAGCCTCGAAAAGATTGTAATGGGTCAAAGGGTAGACCTAGAGTCCACAAACCACAGTTTTTATACCATAGGAAATATTAGGCTAGATTGTTATAAATAGAGGGACATTTTGAATTGTAAGGAGAAGAAGATGATGAGATCTTGATGCGAATTGTGGCTTAGTAGATCTGTTTGGGTTTTTGGGGAAAGGGCTCTTGCTGGCTGTGTGCGCAGAGATCCCACGTACTGTTGTGTGTGGACCCTACTATTGTGTGTGCAGGTTGGGTTTGGGTATTGTAAGAAGGAACTAACGGATTGATGAATGAGAAAGGTTGTTGAGTAACTAAATCTATGTGTACTATTTATACAAATCTCTGTTAGTTTCTGTATTATGAATATTCTGTATTAAGCTGCGAAGGTACTGTGTATGTGTTTCTACTACATTTGGATCTATTCTATTATGTCTTATGTAATGTTGTATTACTGCTTTAGAAGTATATGATTTTTTGAGCACAGTAAGTATAGTTGAACTTGCGCACGTGGATGAAAAGGAGACCTATAGATCTGGTTTTGAAATAGGCGATTTGGTCATTATAGAGCCAGACACAGCTCTGCTTGGCTTACCTATCCTCTCTCAGGGTGCGGAAACCCTGTTCCAGAACCCAACCATACTACTTTAGGTGAGACTTTGACCTGTGCAAGTAGGTCACTGCCAAAAGGGCCAGTAGTATAGGGGTTTGTTGGCAAACCTTCACCTCTGAACCTAGGTCAGGACCTCTCAAGCCAAAAAATGGTTCCGTTGCTGGGCCTGGGATCATTTTGAGAGAGAGAACAGGTAATGCCAAGAAAAGTATTGGAAGGTTGAGAAGAAAATCAGAGCGGGTACAAAAGAAGAAGATATGGCAGCACACTTGAACCCCATGTCACCTAAAACCTCCGCAGGCATATGAGGCTCCCCCTCACTGGGCAGTGGGGGAGGCTGAGGTGGAAGTGCAGGTCGAGGCTGGGAGCAACTGATTTGTTATAACTATGGAGACACAGGGCACTTTGCGAGGGATTTTTCGAACCCTACAAGATAGTCCTACAAGTACTATAGATAGTTGGACCATATGCTGGAAGACTGTCCAGTCTTAATAGAAAAAATGCGGGAGAAGCAGCTACCACCTACGCAGAATATGCAGAGGGTTAAGACCGAGTTGCGCGATAAGGATCCAAGCATAATTTTTTTTACACACAATGGATTGGCTACTGGAGGAACTAGGGAGAAGGTTGAAATTGAACCTTTTATCCACAAGGCAGTTAGCAAATAAGAAGGGCTGGACCTAGACAAAGAAAGAGAAACGTTTATAACAACTCGCAAGAACTTTATCGGGACAGAGGTACCTATGCCCTTACTCCCTGAGAAACTTAAGGCAGATGAGGAGGTCAAACCTTTCTTGTAGGCATGTTTGAAGTTGTTGCACAACCCAAAAGTTGTGGAGAACCTTCAGGCATCAATAGATAGCTACGCAACATGCCCTACCATATCCCCAGATATTAGGGATGTACACAAAATATATAGATACAAGAAGCGCATGGGGAGGGAGATGCGACTGATGACACAAATCGGCGATTGTGAGATGGACCAGGCTATTTTGGATCTAGGATCGGATGCAAATGTATTACCTAAACAGAGTTGGAAATGAATGGGTGAACCAAAGTTGGAATGATCTACTATCCAGCTACATATGGCTAATCAATAAAAGATCGTACCTTTAGGGAGGCTATCAGGGATTATGGTAGATATCGCAGGGGTCAAGGTCTGGGCTGACTTTGAAGTCATTCAAATCATAGAATATGTGGATCCCTACCCTGCATTATTACGATTGGATTGGGCCATTGACATGGGAAATATCATTAACTTAAAAAAGAGAAGCATTGTGTTTTAAAATAATGGCACAAGGGTGATAGTACCATTAGACCCAGCGGAAGGAGAATGCTATACTGAACCAGTACCTAGGGATGAGGATGTGGACCATATCGATTGTGGGTATTATAGAAGGAGTTGGATAGTTCAGCCAGAGGTTCTGTCTCATAGCTTGCACTCATCATTCTTCTCTCAGAAGAACTTAAGCAATCATATTTCCAGTATCTACACTATCCTTCTCATGTCTGGACAACCTATTCCGTCTGATAGTAGCCACCTAGGGCTAGGATTTATCTTCTGCGCAAGGATGATGGCCACTAACCTTGCCGAACCTTTGGGCCCGACAGGGCCTGATGTTGAGGAAATAATGGAAGTTGAGTCCGAACTAGAAGAATTTCCCTCTACACCGATCACAAGGAAAGGAAAAGAGAAAGCAAAAGGCTCAAGAAAAGCCCCGAAAGCTGCAAAATGGGCTATAAAAACGCCCAGGACTTCTTCGAGGCATGTTAGGTCCCCTCCAGCATCACCTCTGGATCCAGATGCATAGGAAGGTGCTTTGCCTTCCAATCCGATCAATTGGCTACCTCCCTTCGTTCACCCACATAGAGTGTCCACGTGAATGCCAAAGAAATTGGATAGCTTGGTCACCTATCTACAAACCCCCCTAACCCTAGGAGAAGTCCTTGTCCTCAGTGATCCTTGTGGAAGACTCCATGAGGACAAGTTTGATGATCACGACTTGGCAGAGTCTAAAACCCTCCCTGAGTTGGCCACCGCATTGTACTTCAATATGATCCATACAAATGATGGAGTCACGATGGTTCCTCAGTGTTGGGTATGTGGCTTGGCCAGGTCTGGACTCTTGAATATGCTCCATATGCCCCATTTTGGCCATTATGACATCACAGATCAGATGGCTCGGCAATTGCTCACCTTAATTCATGATGGCTGCTTATGGATTCAGGACAGAGTCCCTATTGATGTTGCATTGATCCATAAGATTACGGGCTTTCCTATGCAAGGGCTGCACCCTCTACAGTAGGTGGGAAAAAAGTACGAAGCGGATACTACTAAGCTTGTATGGAATACCTACAAGGTGAGTCATAATACACGAGGTTTTGTGATCCATACTATCAATGATCCTGCTACACAGATGGGTACTAGGCTATTAACCTGCAAGCTGATGAGCAAGTACCAGGCTGTGACCGTCGCTTCCTATGTTATTCGACTAACCGACTGGTGTGCGAAGGGAGTCTCCTTTAATTGGGCTCAATATTTATGTGAGGAATTTCTAGCTAATTTCCACGAATCTCAGGAGTAGGGGACACTCTTCTGCTATTCATGGTTATTACTCCTTATAGCATTGGTCGCCTGGGACACCCCTGAGGAGTTGGTCCTGCTCGAGCTCCCCCCAGGGATGTGTGAAGGAGCTCGGTATGCTCATTTATGGGACTCTAAGGATGCGCAGCGCGTCGAGGATAACAAATTTTTCTAGGTCCTCTTCCAGAGAAGTGTGGCAACAACCATAAATTCCCGACCCCGGCTGTCCTTGACGGTATATGAAAAATACAAAAGTATTGCAGCATTCCAAGTTACCATGCACCATATTCAGATCTGCAACCTCCAAAATAAGACATGGACGACACTTCCGTATATGGTAGCAGATGAAGAAATCGACCTGATGATCATGTTGTGGTCCCCTGCCTAGAAAATATGCTTCATAGCCACCCATGGGGAGCCCACGGAGCCCAGCCAGAAGGGCTCAGATGTACCCACAAAAAAGGATACACAGCCACCATAGACCACCGCCAAAGACATCGCGGCCGAGACTCCGGTCGGTAATGACAAGGATACCACCCCTCCATGGTACGAAGCAGTCAGGAGAGCCTACACCAGGGCCCCGAAAGAAACATCATGCCCACTACAAGCGCTATGATGGAATGGTCACACTAACTAACGGTGACCTCGAGCAGACCACTGATGCAGTTACGATGGCTACATAAGATAAGTGGGCAGCCCTAGAAGAACTGCAAAAAGCTGCGCTCGACACAATCCAGGCTGAGCTCTGTGCCCTTCAGTTAAAAATAGATATGTTGCAGACCAACATCGGCCAGGCACAAACTTCTTTGGTAACCAGCAGTACAACGCTAGCCATGGAAGAAAGTCGTCTCTATTCTGTACCTAGCGCTGCCCTGATAGGAAATGAGATCCAAGAAGGAACATGGATCCAGCTAGACTTGGATAAGCTGCCCCATGAAGCCTTACAAGGCCTCCAAAACGTTGTATTCTAGGAGATTAACCATTGTGACCAAAAAATACACCAACATCTTGGTATGGATGAGCAGACCAACATGCAGTAGGCCGCAGACTTGCTCCTCGCCGTTTCACAGTAGGCAGAGCTCGAAACAGTAATCCACCAGCTCTGCACAGAGGTTACAGATGAGATCCCGGTCACAACCATGCCTCAGGCTAATGTGGAAAAATTGGTTGTGGCACTAAAATCATCTAGGATGGAAATTCACATTGTTAAGACGCAACTGGAGTAGCAAATCACCGACTTACAGAAAAAATTGTAGCCCGAAATGCCTCCGGAATTATGAGCCCAGCGTGTTGCACTAGTAACTGAAGCAACGAACATTATTTTGAGGTAGATTTCTCAAGGCACCTAGTTTCTAGAGTCATACATGCAACTTTGGACTATGGTCCAGCACAATCCAGTCCTCCATGAAATCAATCAGGACTTACAGCAGAAGGAAGAAGCTTTCAAATAGGTCGTAGCTACACTACCCACCTTGGTGCCTACACAACGCTTGGCATGTTTGAAGACCAGCAATGAGCTACAGTATGCGATTAAGGAACTCCAGCAGAAAAAGCACATCATTGTGAAACGTCTAAAGCCTTGGGTCACCACAGCCTTACAAATTTCATAGGATGTATATGGCACGATCAAGCGTCTAACTCAGACACTAGAGAGTGTCATCGCGGCAACTGAAGGACCGACCTCCCAGAAGCTTGTAGATATTTCACATAGTGCTGCTACCCAGAGTAAAGAAGTGTTACCTCCACTGATCACAACCATCGATACCCTACGTGCGCAGATAGAAATTGCACCACCACAGTGACTCGGGACGAGTCACAAGATTATGTTGGGGGACTGTTGGAAGAGGGTCTCTTACAAACTGCGAAACTGGTCCAATTTTGTATATTTTTTATTATATTTAGTCTAGCGCAGGGGTTTTGGGGTGGGTCAAGCCCCAAAAGGATTGTAATGGGTCAAAGGGTAGACCTAGAGTCTACAAACCATGGTTTGTGGACCATAGGAAAGGTTAGGCTAGATTGTTATAAATAGAGGGACATTTTGAATTGTAAGGAGAAGAAGATGATGAGATCTTGATGCGAATTATGGCTTAGTAGATCTGTTTGGGTTTTTAGGGAAAGGGCTCCTACTGTTTGTGTGCGCGGAGATCCCATGTCCTGCTGTGTGTGGACCCTGCTACTGTGTGCAAAGGTCGGGTTTGGGTATTGTAAGAAGGAACTAACAGATTGATGAATGAGAAATGTTTTTGAGTAACTGAATCTATGTGTACTGTTTATGTGAATCTATGTTAATTGCTGTATTATGCATATTCTGTGTTAAGCTGTGAAGGTAATATGTATGTGTTTCTACTGCATTTTGATATGTTCTATTATGTTTTATGCAATGCTGCACTACTTTTTTAGAAGTATATGATTTGTTGAGCACAATAAGTATAGTTGACCTTGCGCACGTGGATGCAAAGGAGACCTATAGATATGGTTCTGAAATAGGTGATCTGGTCATTATAGAGCTGGACACAGCTCTTCTTGGCTTACCTATCCTCTCTCAGGGTGCGGAAACTTGGTTCCAACACCCACCCATACTACTTCGGGTGAGACTTTGACCTGCTCAAGTAGGTCATTGCCAAAAGGGCCAGTAGTATAGGGGTTTGTTGGAAAACCTTCACCTCCGAACCTAGGTCAAGACCCCTCAAGCCAACACAGAGCATTCCTGGAAGAAATGCGAAACATTTTTTACATTCAAAATTAATTAAATAACATCTTTGTGGTAAAACCAAATTTTGAAAAATATACTGAGCTAGAAGAAATTTACAGGAAGGTAACAAAGTTGAAAATTCCAGATGAAGAGAGGTTTAGATTATTGGGTTTAGATTATTGCATTATTAGCTGATTATTTACTATTATTTCAGTTTCATATACTTTTATCCACAGGTTTATTTACAGTTACACAACACACTTTTTCTTTTTCTCTACAAACTTCTGGGTTTAAAATTTAAAATTTACACACTTTGCACACACACCCTAAGAGAAAAAGGTCTTGGTTAACACCGCTAAGAAAAGACTCTAAAACATTGAAATCAATTGATCTTGCACCTCTTCGCCCTTGTTTTGACATTTTAATCAGATGATCCTGCACCTCCTTGCCCTTGTCAGTCTCTTTTTCCCTTGTGCCATGTTTGTGTCATCACCATTGCGCCACCAAGGTGTTTATCCCAGAGACTTATTGGCCTTCATCTTGAGTTTCCGGTAGGAATACTTACTCCTCCACATAGGATTCAAGTTAGTCCTCCTCTTAGTCTACACTATGACTCTTCTTCTGGTTTATTGGGTTCTCCTTCTTCCCCCGGTCCTCCTCCTGTCACCTTCACCATGTCTGGTTCAGGACCTAATGCTGGTGGTAGCCCCGACTATAATGCTGGAAATACTACTAGTGGGACCGCAACAAGAACTATCCCGGCTCCTCCCTTTCTCCCCTATATGGCAGGCCTCAGTATTCCTGATTTTGACCAGTTGATAAATGACCCTATACACCATGACGTTAGTTGGCCTGCTATTCCGACCAAGCTCCCTTCTGACATCTCCAAGTTTGAAGGCCTTTCTAGAGAAGATCCTACAAATCATGTTCTATCTTTCCACATGTGGTGTTCATCTAACTCCATTACCAATGACTCTGTCCATCTTCAATTGTTCCAATGTACGCTTACAAGAAAAGCTTCTAAGTGGTATGTTGATCAGGCCTCATCTCTTCATACCTTTTTGTTTTATTTCCAGCTTCCTCTTCGTTATGACACTGGTACCGAACTTTTGACTTCTTTCCGTCAATCGTCTACGACCTGCCTATCTGATCATGTCCAGGAATGGCAAAGAAGAAAGAGCCTATTTGAGCCCCTACCTTCGAAGATCGTGTCTACATGGACTAGTTCCTTAGATCTCTTTTTCTGCCTATCGGCAAAGATGTCACATCGCATTTCCCTCAAACCGAGGAAGCCACTCTCCAAATTGCATTAAAATATGACCTGATCTACGCTCTGTCAGGTTATGTTTATACCGTTCTACCTGGTCTTCCTAGACCCAATGGTGCCAACGCATCGGGGGCATCTCATGCCACCGATGGTATCATTGGAGCTTTCTCTCATCCATATGCTCAACCTCCCATGGGCTATGGTTTTCCTCAGGTGGGGGCCAACACCTCCTGCACTTTTCCCCCTCTTGGTAGCATGTATCCAGGATATGACATGCCTCCTCCTTTTGCCCAACCTCTTGTTTACCACACTATTACCCAACCTCCTTATTACCTGTATCCATAGCCTAGTGCTCCAGCTCCTCCAGCATTAGCACCACCTCCTCCCTTGCCTTCTCAACCCCCGCAACAGCAGCCACTATCCCCTCAGGGGCAGGTTTATGCACAGCAGGGTGTGACAAATCCTCCTCCCTCCAAAAAGTAGAGGAAAGGCACTCAAAATAGATCTGCTCCTGGTAATCCTGGACCTAATCCTCATAATAATGCCCCTAACACTACTAAACAGCAACAGGGCACTCAGCCCAAGCAGGACAAGCCTGTTTACATGAACAAGCCTTATTCTTGTTGTGGTGTTTACAGTCATTACACACATGATTTTCCTCTTTTACCAAAGATGAATTAGATGTGGGAGTCTCAAGAAAAATTGCGAGGACAACAAGCCTCCCCTTCTATCCCTCTCAATGCTGTGCCTAGTCAGCTAGCTGTACTTACTAATCCTTTCCCTTAGAACGGATTTGTGGCTACCCAACCACCTGAAGGTCAGGTGGCCACTCAACCTCTTCCATTTTGCACCTCTAATTACTAGATTCTCATGATGAACTTCGATCAACCTCTAACCGTAGACATCAATCTTCAGACTCGGTCCTGTCAGTAGAACAAGCCTCCCGCTATGTCTATCCCCGAGCCGCCTCCTTCAGTCTCTACAGAGTCTCTTTCGACACCTAATGGTCCCTTGCATATCCCTCAGCCTGAGGAGGTTCATACCAAGATCCCTAAAGGACCACTACGCCGAAATGCTACTTCTGGAAAAGTTCCCCACTCGTATAGCATAGTAGATGACTTGGCACAATCTCATGCTTCCATTTCAATTCTGGAACTCCTCCAATCGTGCCCTTCACAATGAAAATATCTACTATCTACCATGGGTGTTGTATATCGTTCTGATGATCGATTTATTATCTTTGATGTTGACTGGTCAGAACATCCTCCTCTCCCTGCTTCCGTCGCTTTCCAAATCCCAGTCAAGATTTGGAACACCAACGTTTCCCATTGCATCATTGATGAGGGGGCATCCACCTGTGTGATGTCTACTTCAGTTTGGAAGCAACTTGGATCACCTGAGTTGGCTCCTTCTATGATCACTCTCCGAGTGTGGGATGGCCATGCCTCCCAACCCATTGGATTATTCTGCAATTGTCCTATTACTCTTGTGGGCAAGACTGTTTACGTTAATGTAGAATTCATAGATGCCCCCTTAGATTACAATATTCTATTGGGTCGTAGCTACACCTTTGCGATGTTTTTTGTCCCATTTATGGTTCACCGCAAGATTTCCTTCCCTCATAACGGAAAGATAGTCACCATTGAACAATAGACATATTATGAACTGAAGTCTCAGATCTCCCCTGAGTCCACCATCTCTTCGGTGGTCAATAAGGAAATTTATGATCCTTTGACCAGTGTCTCACCTGAAGTCTACAAATATTCCTCCTTGCTTGGTACATTCCCTGGTATTCCTCCTCTTATCTCTGATCCCATCTCATCGAATGTTTGCATGATGCAATCATCTCGGGCTGCCCTCAAGCGGCCCGCCTTGGCTAGTCAGCAGCCTACTCCTAGACCTTCGATTCAGCCTTATAGACCTCTTCCTCTTGGCCCTTTAGCTGGTATCCCTGAACCTCTTTACCCTCCTAGAACGCTTCCTCCAGGCCTTAACCATTTAGGAGTCATCCTGCCTGGCCATTACCCCTCTGGTTAGATACCATTCCTAGCTCCCCCCTAGGAGTGTACACAGTACCTGTCATGGCCACCCTCTCTCTTCCTAACTTGACCCTTGGGATTCCTGTCTGGTACCTTGATCCTCCAGCCGCTACCCCACCGGGTCAACCCAAACCTTATCTTGCTTTGACCCCAGTTCAACCGATCCTCATGACTTCTCCCACTACAACAGTGCCTCAGCCACCTCAACAGGAATCACCTCCTGTTGCGATCACTTTAGGTAAGAAGGGAAAAGCTCACAAGGATGCAACCAAAGTTAAGGCCACCCTGACAAACATTTCCCCTCCTCGGCCACCAAAACACACTATCCAGTGTGATTTATATGATGTTGTCGGTCATGCCAACCATACTTTCCCAGAGTTGCCTCACTTTAAGTCCATGGTCAATGAAATGTTTCTGGAGTCTAATATCCCTGAGGTTTATGTCACTATACCTGATTCAGTCCCACACCTATCACCCATATGCTTTGTGCAATTTCCATGGCCATTACACTCACCTCTGTCCCCGCCTTGAAGAGTATCGTTCCTCTTTGGAAGCGTTCCGCCAATTCGAGGCCAAGCATGACAAGTTCACCTCTCACTTGTTTGAAAGTTCTTCTCCAACATAACTAGAGGATATGCCTTCTCCCATTGACGTTCCACCTCTCGATGTCAAAATTACGGAGCCTTCGACCAACAGTTTCTACCTATCATCATCCATGAGACCCTCGGTGGAAGTCCCCTTGGAGACTTCCCCTGATGTTTCGTCTATCCTCCATTCAACGATCACCCTGGGCTCAGCATCGGTAGATCCCTTATCTGCTTACTCTTCTGTCATCCCCCATGATGTTGTGCATGTGAACCTTTCTTCACACGATGATGAGTTAGGTAGCTCTACCACATCAGGCGGTCTCTCTTCCTCCAGTCACCCCATCTTACATTCCGATGAAGACATTATGGAAGCTATGACCAAACCTGAATTTCCTTGGGATGATATGCACCACTACGCATCCCACAACATTCCCATGACCAATATGCTGTGGAAAATAAATACTTCATTCCCGATGAGGTCGATTGGTTTAGAAATCCCATCCTTGGACCTGATGCTTTCGAACAAGGAAATATGGCCAATATCTTTCCTACCATTAAAATTGAAAAATATAAAAAACCATGGATAGAATAAAATATCACCTTGGGCGCCCATTTCACCTTGTAAGAGGTTGAAGCTTACAGCAAGCTATTCAAATAATTCTATGATATTTTCGCCTGGTCTTATTCAGAAATGCTCGGACTTGATCCTGCCATTGTCAAACACCATATCGATACATGGCCTAATGCCCATCCTGTCCGTCAGAAGTTGAGAACCATTAACCCTTCTAGATGAGAAGCTATCAAATCCAAAATAGATAAGCTCAATTAGGATGGTTTTATCTATCCCATTGAATACACCACTTAGGTGTCCAATCTAGTTCCCGTTCTCAAGAAACAAGGCACCATCCGTGTCTGCACTGACTTTCGCGATCTGAACAAAGCTTGTCCCAAAGACAACTTCCCCACACCATTCATTGACCAAATCATTGATGAGTGTGTGGGGCATGAGGTTCTATACCTTATGGATGGTTTCTCCAAGTACAACCCAATTATTATCCATCGTGCTGATCAACTTAAAACCATGTTCATTAGTCTGTGGGGAACCTTTACCTATCGAGTCATGTTGTTTGGCCTTCAAAACACAGTAGCCACTTTTCAGTGGGCTATGTCTTACTATTTCCATGACTTGGCTCATATTATCCTTGATTATTTAGATGACCTCACTACATGTTCTAAGCATCGGTCACAACACCTCCACCATATGTGTACCCTCTTTCTCCGATGTCGCAAGTATAATATCTGCCTCAACCCGCTGAAGTGTGTCTTTTGTGTACCTATCGGCCGTCTTCTAGGCTTCATTGTGTCTAAGGATGGTATCACGCTTGACCCATTGAAAGTTCAAGCCACCCTTGAGCTTCCTATCCCTCGTAAGTTATGCCAGTTACAAAGCCTCCAAGACAAAGCTAATTTCCTTGGCCAATTAATACCTGACTATGCCACCACCACGCATGGGTTCCTTAGAATCCTCCACACTAATATCCCTTTTTTCTAGTATGCCTATGCTCAAGAGTCTTTTTATGCCCTAAAACATGCTCTCACGTCCACTCCCTTGATTCTTCCCCTTGACTTTGATAGGGATTTCATCCTGTATATCTCCGCTTCCACCTACTCGGTCGCTGGAGTCCTCATTCAGGAAGATGAAAATAGAATTGAGCATGTTATCTATTATTTCAGTAAAAACCTGGTAGGACCTCCTGTATCCTATTGGCTGTTGTGTTCTCTATCCAAAAAATTCTTCATTAAATCCTCATGCATTCCACCAAGGTCGTGACTAATTCCAACCCTATGGCATTCCTATTGAGTCATCGAATCATCAATGGGAAGTACACCTATTGGATCGTGATCCTCCAGGAATTTGATCTTGAATTTGTCAAAAAAAAAAGTAAGAAAGGTTGAGCCCTCACTGAAATCATTTCCAAACTACCTATAGCTATACAAGACCCTCCAGTTAATGATAATTTCCTCGATGAACATTTATTTTCCATTACCACCCATGACCCTTGGTATGGGGACATCCTCACTTATTTGCAAACCCAAAATTTCTCCCTCCATCTTGACCGTGATGCTCGATGACGTATTTGACACCAGGCCCCCCACTACCTTCTTATCGGTGATGAAATTTATCGTCGTGGTGTAGATTTTTTCCTTCATCATTGTCTCACAAACGCTGAAGTAGAACAAGTCCTCAATGCCTGCCATAGAGGTGCTTGTGGTGGCCACCTCTCTGGTTTGTCCACTGCCCAGAAAATCATGCACGTTGGGTACTTTTGGCCTTCTCTCTTCAGTGATTGCATTGAGGTAGTAAAACACTGTCCCAATTGCCAAAAAATTTCTCGTAAGGCATGAACTCCTCCGACTCCCCTCCATCCTGTCATCTCAGTTGGTCCCTTTTGTAACTAGGCCATAGACTTTATGGAGTGTCGATTGTCATTAGCTGGTAATCATAAGTATATCATCATGGTGGTTGACTATTTCACCAAATGGGTTGAGGCCATGCAAAATTTTAACAACACGACAACTACCACATGCCTCTTTTTATTTAACCATGTGATCGCTCGATTTGGAGTTCTGAAACAATTGGTCTCTGACCATCATCGACATTTTGAAGATGAGATATGGCATGAACTATCCTCACTGTTGGGCTTTGAGAACCAATATTCCTTCTCTTATTACCCCCAAGGTAATGGTAGAGTTGAAATAGTCAATAAAATCCTTAAAGCCATGCTTCAACGGATGGTGGATAAGCACAAAACCAACTGGCACATTATGCTCTTCCCTACTTAATGGGCCTATAGAAATTCTATTAAAACTGCCTCCAGGTTTACTCCTTTCCACCTTGCTTTTGGAGAGGAGGTAGTCTTACTGATCGAGTGTGAAATCCCTTCCCTTAATCTAGCCATCGAACTACTCCCTGACACCCAAACTTTAGAAAAATGACTTATCATGCTTGAGCGCGCTTCTGAAGACCATTGTGTTGCATTGAAAACCATTGAGGCAGCTAATAAACGCACCGAAGCTCAATATGACCGAAACGTCCACCCTCGTACTTTTCACGAAGGTGATCTTGTTCTGGTGTATGACCAGGCCCAGGATGTCCTTGGTCATGGGAAGTTTGACTCATTATGGCTAGGACCTTACATCATCAGTAAGGATTTAGGTAATGGGGTATATCTATTAGAGGACTTCGAAGGCCATCCCCTTCCCAATCCTCGCAATGCACTCTATCTAAAGAGATATTACCCTTAGGATTTCCTTCTGGAAATGCATGTTTTATTTCTTTAGGTAGCTAGCTCATTATTATGTGATTTGATACTTCACCAAGACACATTTTATCCACAAAGCATCACTTCACTACTCCTCAAAATCGAATTTCTTCACTTGCAACACTTGTACTTGGGGGCACCACTTTGCTGCCATACTTGTCCATGCTCGTGTCGATTTTTGTCATGAGTAACTATCATGTACTCATGTTTTTATGGTCCCCATTGGACCTATTCTATGTGGCAGCACCATCGATTCGCCCTTCTTTAGAGCATCCCAGTTGAGTCATCATTGCATTCATGGAGTCTATCCCTAGTCCCTTTGTATCCCGCTATAGTCCTCCATCCTTCACTTGCTTGGTTCCTCTCTCGCGTTGCACATTATGGCCTTCAGTTCCACTGTCCCCTATCCCTCATGATATTATGTCAATCGCTACTAGGTCATCCATGCCCTTTATGCTCTAACAAAGGAAGTCATCCTTCCGCTACTTAGTACCCCCCATTTTATCATCATCACTGGTGTCAATCTGTCATTCGCGCTACTATTTTATCTTGTGCCTTATTTGAGGATCCCTTATTACCTCACCTATGGAAGACCTCCTTTTTTCGACATCAGCTCACTCATTCCAGAAGACAGGTCTAGATGGTGGTGTACCTTCGTTCCAGCTTCCACTCTTGTTTGGTGCCTCGAATCAGGCAAAGGGACTCCTTATTACCCTTTGACTTGATTGTTTCTCAGCTCTATCTCCTTTCAGCATGATCGAGATCCTTATACTTGATGGTTTATTGAAGCAGCAGCTGATATCGGTGATTCCTGGGTGTGTGTGAGATGTTTCAACCCTCATGAGGGGGTGGCCCTACAGGTAGCCCCCCACATGCCCGGATGACCTCTTCATTATAGCCTTTGATGCAGCTCCATATTTTTGATGATGTCGGCCTTAGCCACTTGCAGCACCTTTTTTTTTGCATGTATCAGTCAGATTTTCAGAGCCCTTTCCTATTTACAGGGGCATTTGGTTTGTATTTGTATCTCATGTACTCAGATATTATTGTATAAGTCCCGGCTGTTATCCCAGGAATAGTATGTATGTGGGATTCATTGTCATGCTTTTACCTGGCTCATGTTTAGGCCATCATGTATTATATTGTTCAGTCCCTTGTTTACTGGATGCATTATTCTTTGTACAAGTCTCAGCGAGCATAGGTATGCCTCCCCCGCCACCTATAGCATAGGTAATCACTCATAAAAGAGACTTGTCGCACCTATAAGTCTCACCTCCTTAGGGTCTATTCCTTTAGTGCTTTAGTCTACCTTATATTTCTCTCTCTTTGACTTCCCCTTCGGTGTCTATTGATTGAGTTCTTACAACGTACTTCGGTCATACAATTAGCTCCTAATGCTTGCACACCGGGGGGCAATAAATTACACCATTTTTTGTTCATCTAACATGTTACTATTAGATGGACCTAAGTACACCATGTAAGACCAATTTTACCCTAAGTAAAATTGCTTACACTATGAAAAATAACTTAGTAAAACACCTTTATTAAGTTGTTTATGGTCTAAACAGGAAACCCCATGAGGAAACATTGAATAAATCCACATTTGTTTGATTTTCCTAAAGGAATAATTAGTTAAACATCAGTTTAATTAATATTCCTGGTCATATTTAACACAAAACAGGAAAATTAATTAGATAAATTATTATTTATCTTATTATTTTCTAGGAATAATTATTTAAACATTATTTAAATAATATTCCTTGTTAAATTTGACTAAATCACACATAAATATTTAAATAAATCATTATTTATTTAATTATTATTCAAACACGTCCTTAAAATGATAAATAAATCATTTATTTATTTATTATTTACAAATAAAGGGATTTGACCCAAGTCAAATTCCTTTTCCCTCCAACAAAAATAATTAAATATTCCATAAAAGTTGGATCTTGATTTGGTTAATAATATTATTATGCACCAATATCTAGACTAACTCAATATTTTGTTATAAATAGAAGGGTTTTTCCATTCATTCATCACCTTTTTTTGCCTAAGATCACTCTGGATCTATACTTTTGGTCTGACTTTGATCCACCATCATTGTCATATTTTTCCATCCTTTTGCTTGTGAACTCCCTTTGAGTTCATTTTTTGTCTAGGTTTTTCTACACCATCAAGAGAGAGGAATTTTAGATCCGAAGTGTTGAGGGCTTACAAGAACTCGTCCCATTGAGGAGAACTAGTAACATCCTTCTATGTTTTCCTCCTAGGTGCCCTTAATATAAAATTCATTCAACACATTCTTTTCTTGTCTATTGGATGCATGGAGTAAATCTTGTTTTATTTACTTCTTAATGTCTTTTGATGCATAGATCTAGATTTTTGCAGCATTTATCTTGATCAACTAACTGTAGATTTGAAGATATTGGCAGCCATATTTTTCTGTTAGGGTTTTTTGTTATGCGCAACTAAAGTGGCCTATTTTCACACACTTGCAATTAAGATTCATACTAACAGTTGTAATTAATTTTAATGTTTTATTCTAAAGTCGACCTAAATAATTATTAGTTTCTCTTTAGTTTCAACTGAATGTTACTTTTTCTTCTGTTCCATATCATTTCAAATATAAAAGATCATACTAGTTCACCTATCTTTCCCTATGAAACTCCTTTAAGATTTGATATAGATCCAGTCAGTTTTATAGACTCCATAGCCCATTGGAAGTATAAATCATTCAATCAACCAAATCAATCAAATCAATTACAAACATACAAGCAATTGCGCAGTCATAAATAGCCTAAAATTTACATAAAACCAAGCTAAAATATACAAAGAGATTCCTCTATGAGTTTAGAAGGTCTAGCTTATAGACTTAAAAGTGTTTTTGATGTTATTTTTTGTGTTAACTCTCACAATCTCAAAAATTACAGAACGATAACATAAGTAAGACAACCTTTGCAATGAAATGGGAATATTTCCAATATACAGTCATGCCATTTGGAATGAAGAATGCCCCTACTATCTTCTTGTGTGTTGTAGTAGCTGCGTTCAAGGAGTATATACACAAGTTCCTAGAAGTATACTTTGATGATTGGACTGTTTTTGGGTTGTTGAAAAAGCATGTCTCAATTCTGAGCTTAATGTTGGATACTTGTAGAAAGTATCAGATCTCACTGAACTTGAAGAAATGCATATTCTGTGTTCCATTCAAGATATTATTGGGTCACAATGTCTGCCAGCAAGGGTTGATGGTAGATCCCGTGATGTGCCTGTGAATGTCAAACAATTGTGCTCAATACTAGGGCATACAGGATATTATTGAAAATTCATTCAGGTTTATGCATTGATAATTGTGACCATGGAGAAATTAATCAAAAAGGATGTAACATTATGTTGGGATGAGGAATGTCAAAAAATCTTTGGACTGTTAAAGGATAATATTGTCACTGCACCCATATTGATCTTTCCATATTGGTTAAAGGTGTTTCATGTGCATGTGGATGCCTCCTGCATCACACTCAGAGCTATCTTGGTGCAACCAAGAGCTGGAGAAATTGATCATCTTATTTCTTATGCAAGTCAGAAACTATCAAGCATAGAAAGGAACTAATCAACCACAGTGTTGGAACGGGGCTCCCTAAGTTGCGAATTTTGTATATTTTTGTATCAATTAATCTAACGCAGGGGTTTTAGGGTGGGTAAAAGACCCGAATGCATTGTAATGGGTCAAAGGGTAGACCTAGAGTCCGCAAACTATGGTTTGTGGACCACTGGATAGCATAGGCTATATCGATATAAATAGATGAATAGTTTGAGTCTAGAGGTATTCATGAATTAAGACTCATGCTATGTGCAAATTGTTAGATATGTTTTGGGTTGTTTTGGGTAAGGACTCCTACTGGTTGTGTGCGCTGAGATCCTTAGTCCTGTTGTGTGCAGACCTCACTAGGCTATGTGCATGGGCTAGTTTTGGTTGTAAGTGGATTTGAATCTTGATGAATGCGAAGTATTGTTAAAGCATCTGTGTGTTATCTGGATCAGTGATGTTTACTGCCGAAGTGTATCTATGATGGTTATTTAGCTGTGAATATCTCTATTTTTTGCATAAGTATATTTGTGAATCCTCCATGATGGTATCTATTTAAGCTATGAATACTTATGTGCTATCTATTTACACTACAAATGTATCTTTAGCTGCGTTTACGATATTATGTTCTGGTAATTGTTGATACACATGTGGACGTGAACATATTGATTATATCTGTGAATGGTAATAGCTCTGTTGTGGTTAATAACTGATTATACTGATAAAAGCCTGGGAATAGACTTACTCTGTGTGAATCCGATAAGTTGTGAACACAAATCTGCTTCGACTTGCCTACTCTCTCAGGGTGCGGAAACCTAGTTCCAGAACCCTCCCATACTACTTCGGGTGAGACCTTGGCCTGCACAAGTAGGTCATTGCTGAAAGGGCTACTAGTATAGGGCTTTGTTGGAAAACCTTAACCTCAGAACCTAGGTTAGGACCCCTTAAGCCAACAAATGGTTCCGTTACCAAGACCAAGAGCATTTTGAGAGAGAAATCAGGTAATGCAAAGGGAATGTTGGAGACTTGAGAAGCTAGAAATCGAGGACTGGTTCGAAAGAAAGATTTAGGAATTTTCTGTAAAAGAGAATTGTTGCACGAAGCTGACAACTGAGAAGTGGAAAAATAAGTACATTTTTACTAAATATATGAAATCTTCTTTGTAACCTTTGCACACGAGCTGCAGGAGTGGCTAGCTAGGTTCGTAGATTTCCAGACATGTTGGAAGGATGAGTGGGTCATGCAGTGGACTCCAGAGTTGATCCAGCAGTTGGAAAGGACAGAAAATACCATCACTCGTATGGTAGATCACTGGGTGGATAATGTAATCGGAGGATTTGTGACTGAATTTGCGCTCGATTAGTTCATATCCTATTCAAAATCAGAGCGGAGTTTCTTCAAGGGTTTCCAGGGTAAGTTCTTGAAGACATTACCTTTTTTAATCAAAATATTACTGTTCAAAAAGGGAATTATGTGCAGCCACATTGAATGAATGACCCGTGATCTGAGAGAAATCACAACACAAAGTGGTAATTACTACCGAACTAATCAAGAAGGAGATAGATCTGTCTACATTCCATTAAGAGAACTGGTTGTGCATAGCCCTCCAGCTAGCATAGGGGTAAGAACTCACCCATACCTCCACCACCACCAGAAGATGATATGGCCTCACACATGAAGCTACCTGCCTTCAAGGGTGTAGGGGATGAGGATATGGACCGATTTTGGTTTGTCATATAATCAGTATGGGCTGCACAGAACGTGGCTTTCGATGCTGTAAAGAGGGCGCAGCTATCGCTTGCCTTTAAAGGAAGGGCCTTGGATTGGTATATGGGGTACATAGGACAACACACAGATCCATCTATTCCAGAGATAAAGACATAGTTAAAACAATAGTTTCAAAATCCTAAGTCCTACTCTCAAATAGTGGTTGACTTAAAAGACTTTAGACAGGGACCCACTGAATCGGCATGGGAAGCTAATCAGCGGTTGAAAAAGGTTATCAGAGATGGGGAATTTCAGTATGATGATATGCAACACAAGGAATGGTTTATCGCTATTCTGCTACCTCACCTACATGGACCTATGGGTCAGCAATCGATTGCAATGCAAGAGAAGGCTTTGCATATTGCTATGAAGCTAGAGATTGCACCGAGGGATGATGCTCAGTTTGCGGTGCAGCAGATATAGGGACAGCTAGAGGCAATGCACATAGAAATATAGAATCTGTGAAAGGAATGGGGGAAAGAGGCTAGTCCAGACATATGGTGCATAAGATGCAGGGTATCCATTCATACCAAGGACCAGTTTCCTCTGCTGGAAGATTACATGCAGGCTGGGGGACTTACCCCATTGCGTCCTAAGGAGGCTATGGGGCCAAGTGGTCCAATGTTATGGTGCATTGATTTTCATATTTTCGGGCTACATGATACTAGCCATTGTCCCTGTTTGGGTGCTTACATTCCATAATTGAATCAGCAATGGTATAATGTTCCAAAATTTTAGCCTCCAAGCTAAATGGAACATTAGAGTTAGCAGCAGCCCTAGCCAATGAATAAATGGGAAGAAAATCCCATAAGTCTCCTAAGGAGGAATAAATTACTCCAAATCTAAAAGGGGACACTCTTTCTATCTCAATAAAACACCTCCATGTATGAACAGGGTTAAGATCAAGCTACTTTGACTAAGTCAACAATGCAGTTTTAGTGGAGGAGGAATCCAAGGAGGAATAACGCAATTTTGGAGGGATATGTATCTTGGGATAGAGATGACCTAATTGAGTGGGGAAAAGGGCAAGAAAACTCATGTATTATATAATGAAGAGGATGGCAGCATTATTGGGGATGTATTAGTTTATTATTCTTGTCTGCCAAGACTTGTTGTTGCTTTGCTACTTAGAAAAGTTGCAGTGTTGTTTAGCACTAGGTGTTCCCGGGCAGGAATCCCACCTCTTTTATTTGAGGAGCATCATTGGGAGATTTTTCATTCATCATTTCATATCAGGTTTTTAGGCCAAGCTTCAGCCATCTTCAGCAGCACATCTTTTCCATATATTGTGCAGTGTTGCTAGGTGTAGCAGTGGAAGGGATTGGAATCCTGGCTTCTAAGCTAGTTTCTCATTAGAGGAAGATTTCATTCACTTGAGAGATCTGTTTGGAGAGCTCCAGAGCTTATTTCAGATATTTGGTATCAGATCACACATTTCCCATACATTCCTAGTGCTATTTCTTCTAGGGAATGTGTTATTTTGGAGGCAGTGTTCATTTCATGGTTTGGTGGCTTCGTTGCAGTGTTTCCTTGTGATTGAGAGGTTAATATTTTCATGGGAGGAAGCCCTTGAGGGATATACAGCAGATCAGAAAAATTTCAGACTTATACACTCATTTAATTTATTTTTTCAGTGGTTATTCAATAAATTACTGAATTTCCTATTTTGTATGCATAGTGTTTGACAAGAAACCCTTGCCAGTTTCTTTTGTATTTTGTATAAGGAGATTAGATCTCTATTCTTCAGAATTATTTATCAATAAATGAGTAGATTTATTTTTCTCCTATGATTTTATGTGTGAACCCTCTCTTATACTGCCTAGTCCCTTGAGCAGCTGCTCCATCATTTTGCAGTGTTGGGGTTTTAGCACTTTTTGGCAATCCTAGGTGTGGGAGATCTATTTAACCCACCTAGTTTGCTTTGTTTCAGCTCTAATATTGGATTTAGAATTTATATTGACTAATATATGGGATCCAAGAGTCCATTTTACTGTTTTATTTCATTTTTTGTTGGAGATGTGTTTTTCATGCATGATTCATTAGCGGTTCGAGATTTGGAATATTACAAATGGTGTCGATTCTGCTCCTATGTGAGGCATGACGAGCATAATTTTTGAACCTATGACTTGATGATAGATCAAGGAAACCTATACAAGGTATATGCTTACCCATCTTCACCACTATATCCCTCAATAAGAGGAGGCTCCCCAGCCAGGGGCAAGGGATGGGGAAGGGGTGGAGGCACTAGATAGGGAAGAGGAAAATTGATATTTTAAAAATATGGGGAGATAGGGCACTTTGTGAGGGAAATTCAAAACCCTAACCACCAATATTTATATTATTTTAGACAGCTGGACCATGTGATTGAAGACTATCCAAATCTGATAGCAAAAATGCAGGAAAAAAAACAAACACCTACGCAGAATGTATAGAGGGTTAAGGTGGAACCACATGATGAAGGACCAAGTATTAATGTCATAACTCACAGCGGCATGGCTATGGAAGGAGCTGAAGAGAAAGACGAAGCTGAACCTCTTATCTGGAAAGTAGCTGTCAAACAGGAAATCCTGGACCTACAGAAGGAAAAGGAAAACTTTGTTGCAGATCGCAGAGACTTTTCTATGGATGAGGCGCCTTTTTCAAAAGCTCTAGCAAACCTAAAAATAGATGATGAAGTTAAAACATTTTTGCAAGCCTGTATGAAGCTGCTACGCAACCGAAAGGTAGTATAAAATATGCAAGCACTAATACATAGCTGCGCAGAGAGAACTAACCCACCCTAGGAAGTTAAGGATGTGCACAAAATTTACAAGAATAAGAAACACACGGGTAGGGAAATTCAGCTAACAACACAAATTTGTGACTATGAAATGGATCAATTTATCTTAGACTTGGGATGAGATGTGAATGTACTGCCAAAGAAAATTTGGAAGTGGATGGGCGAGCCTATGCTGGAATGGTCCACTATCCAGCTGCACATGGCTAACCAACAGAAGATCATACCATTGGGGAGGGTGTCAAAAATTATGGTAGATATTGCAGGAGTTAAGGTCTGAGCCGAATTTAAGGTAATTCAGATTTTTGAAGATGCGGACCCCTATCCTGCGCTCTAGGATTGGATTGGGCAATAGACATGGGAGGTGTTATCAACCTAAAGAAAAGAAGCATAATATTTGAGAATGAAGGTACAAGGGTGATAGTCCCCCTAGACCTTACGGAAGGAGAGCGGTATACAAAACTAGTGTGTGAAGAAGAGGATGTGGATCACATCTATAAATTAACTGCTTGGGATGAAGATTAGATCAATCCTATTACTGATGGCATGCTTTGATGGGAAAAGGACACCAAATGATTCTCTGAATCCGATGGGGAGATCAAAAATTCGCAGAATCGGTTACGTGATGTATCTACACTGTGATGTCTTAGAATTACAAAGAACTTCCGATGCATCTCCTAAGAGGTAAGAGAACTGCCCTGCTTTAATGGTTCTGGTAATGTTAGAATTTTTTTTTGAACATTTGAAGCTGAAGTCCCAAGAGAACGAAGGCTATGGGCCCTTAATCTAGCCATGCAGCCAACCCCTATGAGGTGGTGGGACACGCATAAGGGGGCATTCCAAGATTGTGAATTATGTCATGACATGATGGTCTTGCAGTTTGAACCTCCGAATCACCTGTGCGTAAAGAATTTCTTGGGGCCATGGGACCCGCGCAAGCACTTGTCAACATGGATGAAAGAATGGGGTGAAAAAAATACAAAGGAATGGGTCCATCTGTTCATTCATGCCTTGGGACCAATCCTGACTGCATGGTATGTAGACGCAGAATTACACCAGCGCACCCGCCACTAGGAAACCCTGAAGGACGAGTTTGTAGGGACATTCGGGTTGATAGAAGGAACAGAGGCACTCGAAGAATCTTTGCAAGATATTGACACCTTATTATTTGATGAATCACGCCCTTACACAGCACATGGGGCACCAACATGGGAAACACAGATGCAATATATTGTCAACTACTGCAATTTATCAATATAGGAGTGTGATTTAACACTCGCGAAATGTCTCTATCCTAGAGTCAGAGGGAGAATGTGAAATTGTTGGACCCCCACTGTAGACCATCGATGTCACTAAGCCTCTGAAGCTGTGAGAAGTCAACATTGGAATGGAGGAGCAACCTAAGTTAGCTAAAATTAGGGACTACTGGGATGATGATACTGTAGGAAAAGTTGCGAAACTCCTCACGGGATACCAAGATTTATTCTCAAAAAAAAATTCAGAACTCAAAGGGATTACAGGGGACCTAGGAGTCATGTGCATCACTTTAAAACTAGATGCCCACCCTGTGAAGCAGTGCCCTTACTGGTTCAACCCCAAGTATAAACAAAAAGCCAAGGAAGAGATTGAAAAAATGCTCGTCGCAGGTATCATCGAACCAGTCGAACAATTAGATTGGGTAAGTCCTATGGTGGTTCAAGAGAAACAGAGTAAGGGAGAGATATAGATCTGTGTGGCCCTGAAAAAATTAAATGATGTCTGCATACATGATCCCTTTCCTACACCATTCTCAGATGAAATCCTTGATAGCGTAATGGGGAATGAAGCATACTCATTCACAGATGGGTTCTCGGGCTACCATCAGATCAGAATCGCACCTAAATATTGCAGAAAAAATATTTTCACCACCAAATGGGGATCTTTTTACTATACAGTCATGTTGTTTGGGCTCAATAATGCCCCTGCCATATTTTTGCGGGTGGTGGTCGCAGTATTCAAGGAGTTCATCCACAAGTTCTTGGAGGTATATTTTGATGACTGGACTATCTTCGGGTTAGTAAAGAAGCATGTCTCAAACCTGCGTATGATGTTGGACGCCTGTAGAAAGCACCAGATTTACCTGAATATCAAAAAGTGCATATTTTGCGTACCCTTTGGGATCTTGCTTGGTCACATAGTTTATCGACAAGGATTGATGGTTGATCCCACCAAAATAGCAATGATCATCAATATGGTAGTGCCTAAAACTAAGAAACAACTGCTCTCTATCCTCGAACATACAGGCTACTACAGGAAGTTCAGTCAAGGATATGTGCTGATCACAACACCTATGGAAAAATTGCTGAAGAAAGATGTTTCATTTTTTTGGGACAACGAGTGTCAGAAGAGCTTCAAGTTACTCAAGAAGAAGATGGTCTCTGCACCTATTCTCATATTTCTAGACTAGGAAAAGGTTTTCCATGTTCACATAGATGCATCAAGAATTTCCTTGGGAGTTGTCCTTATGCAGCGAGGAGATGGAGACATTGACCATCTAGTGGCATTCGCTAGTAGGAAACTTTCTGGTGCGGAGCGCAACTACTCCACTATTGAACGTGAAGGGTTGGACATGGTCTATGCACTACAAAAATACTGGCATTATCTGTTAGGAAGGCACTTCAAGATGTTTACAAACCACTCGGCTCTAAAGTACCTAGTGAATAAGCCTGTGTTGGAGAGGGGGGGGGGGGGAATCTGCCAGTGGCTTCTACTATTCCAAGAATATGACTTTGAGATCATTGTCAAGCCGAGAAGGTTGAATTTTGGGCCGGACCACTTATCCCAAATCAAGAGTGGTGAGGAACCCACCAACCTATAAGAAGGATTTCCTGATGTGCAGTTGTTCATGATTAAGGTGGTTGATGCGCACTTCGCTGACATCATTCAATTCCTGACTACAGGGAGGGTGTCCGCAGAGTATTTGGTACAATACAAGAAATAATTAGTAACCCGTACAACGGATTTTACCATCATTAGAATTGTAGGTGATGGAAAATGGTTGGCTAGATGCCAAAGATAGTGAAATCAACTCAAAATTCTTCCTCACTAATCTCCCAAAGGAAGGAAAGCTTCCTCCTTTGAAAAAAAAGCTCCGGAAGTGGTGTTGTGAACCCCCACTGCAACACCCTTGAACACAAAATTATACTTCTACAGAAATAATGTTGTAGCTGAAGGAGGTGGCTTAGCCTTGAGCCTGGATGTGGAGAAATGAAGTAAAATCTCCTTCAAGAGGCCTCTTAAGAAAGGAGAAGGAATTCCTAAACAGGAATGCCTTGTGCTAAACAACACAACAATCTCAACTAAATAGTTGAAGAAAGCATAATAGTCATGCAGACAATAATATCAATAATCCATATCATGTCCTGATATGGTTTCCTTGCCCTCATTTTATACAAATGGAAGCCCTCTCACCTTGGGTCCCACTCTTTAGGGTTTCCTCCACCAAGGAATCCTCTTCCCACTATCTCTACGATGTCTCTAAAGATGATCTCCACCTCCTATCCCAACGCTGATGACTTGCTCAAACTTGACCTTATCCACATGCGAAATATAGCTCCTATGATGATCAATTTTCACACTATGAGGGATTTAATTCATATTTCTGAAATGTATAGGCCTCCTTACCCATTTTTTCCTCTCCTAAGTGAAATCAGCAAAAAACAATATTCCAATTAGTTGCATGCTAATTTTGGAATAGTACACATGTATCTTGATCAGTTGGTGTTTTGTACGAGTCTGTGACTATTGCAACTTGTTCATGTCTGAGCATGCTTCCCCCTAATATAGTAGCCACCCTCAATTAATTTTTCATGCCAGAATGACTGCATCTAATCTCGCTAAATCTTCCCAGCCGGTGACCTCGATGGAGAAATAATCTGAGGAAGTACTGGAAGTTGACCCTAAAGTTGAGGAGGTTATATCCATGCCAAGCTAGGAAATTAAGAAGGGGAAAGGAAAAGCACAAGGGTCGAGAAAACTTGCAAAATGGGCTGGGGTGAAGCCCTGCACCTCCCCTCGAAATGTGAAGTCCCCGTGAGCGGTGCCCCAGGCATGTTCGCCAAACCCATTGAAGAGACCTCTGTCAACTCAAGAAGAGGCCCGATTGTTGAACCGATCAACTGGCTACCACCCTATGTTCAACCTCGTAGGCCCTCGACATGCACGCCTAAGAATCGCAATGGCCTGCACACCTATCTGCAAATTCCATTAACTCCGGGCGAGGTCCCCATCATTGGAGAACCATTTGGGAAACTTCACGAGGTAAAATTCCACAACCACAACCTCGCCAATTTGGAGGCCTTCCTCGAATTGGCACCAGAACTATATCTCGAAAGGGCGTTGGAAGATGATGGGATAGAGATAGTTCCCATGCCATGGGTGTGTGGATTGGTTGGTTTGGGGCTCTTAAACCTACTGAGGATGCCTCATTTTGGCCACTACAATGTCACATACCAACTTGTGCGCTAGCTGCTTGCCCTGGTCCACGATGGCAGCTTATGGATCTAGGATTGAATCCCCATTAATGCCATGCTTATCCACCATATTACTGGTCTCCCCATGGAAGGGCGAGAACCTATGTTGTGCGTTGAAAAAAAATTATGAGCAAACTATCGCTGACAAGGTGTGCGAGGATTATCATGTGGAGCGAAACACTTGGGGGTTCATGATCAGCACCATCAGTGACCTTGGTACACAGATGGGTACCTTGTTTCTAGCATGTAATATGATGCACAAATGCCAAGTTGCCACCATCCCTGCGTATGTAATTCAGAGGGCAGGCCAATGCGAATAGGGGGTATGCTTCAATTGGTCCCAAGACCTATGCAACGAATTTCTGGAAAATGTACGCAAAGCCCAAGATCAGGGACGAGCATTCTTCTTCTCCTGGTTACTTCTTCTCATTACGTTGGTCACATGGGAAGCCCTTGATGACTCTGTTCTCCCTGAGCTCACCCCAGATATGTGCAAAGGGGTGTGATACATGAATTTGTGGGACTCAAAGGATGCGCAACGAATTGAGGACAATCAAGTCTTCTAGGTCCTATTTCAGAGCGGGCTCGCAGAAGCCATCAATTCCCGACCACGCTTGTCACCAAAAATTTATGATAAGTACAAAAGCATCACAACATTTCAAGTAACCATGCATAATGTAAAGATCATAGGTCACAAGGATCCAGCGTGGGTCTCACTCCCATACATGGTTGCTAATGATGGCATTGACCGCCTAATTGTGACTTGACCTCCCTGTTGAGGAGGTAAATCCCCTCTGTGGACAGAGGCGATCCCTACTAGCCCAGCAGGGGTCTAGAAACAATCAAACAATGTTATGACGCAAGTTCCTAGTTAAAAATGAAAAGGCTGGAGATAAGAGCCTACCTGGATTCCAACGCTAGGATCTGAAGAAGAAGCGTCCCCGTTCCTCAGCCTTGGCAGATCACAATCCCTCCACGATCTCCGCGGATGAACACCTGCACATGTAAGAAACGAATAGATACAAGCATAGAAACCAGCATACGTAACTAAACATCAGTCAGAAAGGACGTTACTCACATTAACATGATGGAAAACAGAGTGGAACCATAATCATAATCATCTATTAAATAACCAGCGAAGAGAGATTACAACCAAGTTCTGACGTCGCGGTCTCCTTCGGACGGGTCTCCAGTCGTCCACGTCTCGCAAAGCTCACCAAGGAAAGGGAAAACCTCTCCAGAGTCTCGTGACAATGGTCTCCTTACTTGAGTCAGCCTTAAGGGAAAAAGAGGATTCTTTACAACACAAAGGCTCTTGGGAATATGGAGATTCAGAGCTTAGGCACTTCAAGACTCGCTTACCATGGATTTGAGCAGACTTTTATAGATGGGGAAGGAGGGAGATGGGATCCCTATTATTATGGGATTGGCCCTATCAACAAGGAAGGTTCTATGGGAGGTGGCAAAACCACTTCCTTTCCATAGAACTCCCGCAGCCAAACCTCCCAACTCAAGATAGGCAATGGTTTGTGAGTTTGTTGGAACTCAACTTCCGCCATCCTTATTTAAAAAACAGTCCCTAAAATGGGTGGCGCGACTTCTTCTCTATGACAGAGCGTCAGGTGGCGCGACCTCTTTGTAGGATTTTCCCCATTGGCGCGAGTGCTAAACTTCCTGCCCGCGCCAATGCCAAAAGGGATGTTTTTCATGATTTTTGCAAGGAGATGTCTCAAGGGCAAATAAAGCTCATGCTTAGAGGAATGCATTGATGATGTTTTCAAGGCATGACAATGTTCACAGGTCACAGAATGGGTCCTCCATTGTGCAGGACGGGGAATGGTAGGGACGGTGACAAATTACTGTGTAACAGATGCCCCCTAAAGTATGAGGCCCGAGAGAGAGAGGGGTGAAATGCTTTACGAGAACATGCTCAACTGAAGGCCCGTCGTCGGAAAACCTGCGCAGAAAGATACAACTGATATCTCAAGTACATGATGTATAAGTGGTATGGACGCAGCCATCCGAAACAGAGTATGCTATAATCCGGATCCAGGGTATGGGCACAGCCATCCAACTAAGATCAAACAAATAGACTCAGGTATGGTCGCAGCCATCCAATCATGAGTCATGTACATAATGACAATAATCCACAATCGCAGCCTGGATTACAACAGACACAATCCAGGGTCTTGCGCTCCATCTCGACCCAAACAAGTACAAGTTCGAGCATGTGAATGTGTGAGCTGATGTCGAACATGCAAGAACATCGTCTGATTACCAGCCAATGATGAAAGCTGTTAACAGACGCGAGAGAAACCACCAATAATGAAAATGGTCCTCAAGGTACTACAGGTACAATCTACGGCGTGTGAATAAATGAGTTGACGTCGAACACCCGCAGAATCACTCGATCGGAGGCCAATGATGTAAACCTCTCGTCGAATGCGACGAACCTGCCATTGAGGCATGCAGGCTCCAAGGTACCATAAAGGAGTCTCTAGATCAGCTTCCTGGATAATGAGCTGGTGTCGACAGGAAGTGACCTTGATCGAAGGTGGGCCATAATGATTCCCACATCATCGACACGAGACAGAGGAACATGATGTTTTGTTGTGAATTAGGATCGTATGAGAAACAGAGGAAGGTTGATATTTGCAGAGGCCAACTTCTCTTGAACACATGAACGGCACGACAATGGACTTGGCAGTATTTGACATCAGCGGATCAGAGGTCATGGCGACGAGGCAGTGAACAGATGAGAGGTCAAAAGAGATTACCCAAACCCATGGAAGCAAAGTGAGGCAACGAGATGAGATGTCCCCAACCCGACACGAATGCAGACAAGTGCCATGTTCGAGAGCGACATACTGCCGACGACAACAACGATGGTTCCATTTTTTCCCACCATTTCTGGCGAGTACCCCAATTATTTTTAATAACAAGCTTGAAGGGGATAGCATATGCTTGCGATATAAGTCCGCCCTTCGGGCGAATCCATCCTAGTGCATTTAACGAGTCCTAGGAAGGAGGAACTCGGAGAACGTCATTTCGACTAGATCCGATGTCATCAGGGTTTAACGAGTCTGACAAAGGAAGAAATCGGCGTCTTTTCATGTTTAGAGAGTTTGAAAAGACAGCAGAAAAGAAAACTCCACAGGTCCCTTTTCGTAAATAGTTCCCCAGATCCGAAAAGGTAGAAAACAATATCCGGGAAAACCTCCTAGTCGCGATAGGCTAGGGTATTCCTTTTCGTAATCAATCCATCCCAGCCCGAAAAAGGGTTAAACTTATACTGGGTGGATGTCGATTCGTGTCCATTTTAACGAGATCGAAACGACAAGGGCCTCGGCGATCTTTTCATATTTAGAGAGTCAGAAAAGAGCTGAAAGATGACTCCAGAGCGACTTTTTCGTGTATTTACCGAGTCCGAAAAAGTATAAAATACAACTCGTTTCCATCTTTTAAGTCGCAAAAACCTACTGCTGCACATACCACGCAAGCGTAAAACCCATTTTCGACATAACATATGCAAATATTTGATAAAAATAACTTTTAAAACTCATTTGACGTCGAAAAAGTTGTAAATATGTCTAATTGGTAAAAATAAAATTACTTTTTACTATTTACCTTGGTGGAAAGCAACAGTGGTCCTTTTGGAGCAGAAACTTCTGACGGTGATTGCAACAAATCCAGTCGACCATTCAGCTTCTCGTCTGTCACAGGTAAGAGGCGCTCTTTTGCTCTTCATTTTCATTCATTTTTTAATAGCTTTCCCTTAGAAATCAGTTTTGTGTGGTCATTTTTAGAATTTTAGGGCTGCGCCCATTGGCGCGGGTATCGGGCACGGACCCACGCCAATGAGCTCTTTTTTGTAAAGGGCTCGCGCCACGTGGCGCGACTGTTGGCAAAACAGCCGCGCCAGTGGCCGAACCTTAAATTTCGCCCAAAATTTCAACATTTAGACCAAATTGCTTGAAATTTGAAGCTCATCAAAGATCTAACTAAGGGTTTTTGACCATGTGAATGCAGATAATCACTCAAAATGGAATCGAATGGAAGGAACGAGAGCACGGAGAAGAGGATGAACAGGCCATGCAAAGCCAAACTTGCATGAATGCATTTAGAAACTGTGGATTGAAAAAGTTCTTCCTCACGCCATGTTTACGAGCTCAGCCCGAGCTCCTCCAGTATCTAATCAGTATCTGGGACGAACAGGAACAGGTGTTCAGGTTACGAGACCAGGTGTTAGAACTGGAGGTCACTGATGTTTATTTCATCACTGGATTGTCCCGTAGAGGTCCAATCCTTGTACTGACTGGAAGCAGACCATCTGGGGAAAAGATGGAACAAGTAATGGCACGGGTGTGCCCAGGGGAACAAACAGGATCAGGAAGCAAGAAAATGGATATCCACACCGTCCCTGATTTGGCACTGAGAGTGGTTCTCCATACCATCACATGGGTTGCTGGGTCGCAGGCTCCGCACGAGGCCACGAAGACCCAACTCCTGCTGGCCTTAGAATGCATGGGTCCCTTACTGTTCAACTGGGCAGAAGCAGTAACTATCAATATGAAAAGGAAGCTCACAAGGTGCAAACAGGGGAAACTGAAACAGTTCGGTTATGGTTCCATCTTGGTATCGTTCATTCTGGAACGCATACCAATCTTCCAAGGCCAAGGGGCCGCAGTGGCGAGTCCGATACCACGAGAGCCACGAATGGTTCGCTGGGCAGCATTGATGCCCAGATCTGGAGGTGGCCAACAGATGTCCTGGAGGCCAGAGTTATTTAGGTGGTTACGGTGCCAGCTGATCGTCGTGGAAGACTGGCCCTATTCGGGAACTGACTTTACTGGGGACCCAGATCTCCCATTACCAGAAGGAGATGACTGGGACGAGGAGCTGGGTAAGACCTCATATTTTTTGATTTTATGTTTATATGTTTTTTTTTGTTAATACACATTCGTCTTAACACAATTATATATGCATGCAGATGTAGGACCTGAGAGACCAGCCAGGATGTCTCCAATCTCCCGGAGGACACAACTCGCCCCTGAGGTTCAGGGGGAAGGCACCGGAGGAGAGGAACTGATCCATAACCTTGAGGGGATTGCCCATGGGATCCCGGACTATGCCCGACTAGCAGACGTACCGATGGCATACCAGTGCCACACGGTGGGAGTTCCGAACCGGATCCACCGAATCCTGAGGCGCCTAGTGCGTGCAGTGACGTGCTACCATGAGCACCATGCGGATTAGTCCTTAGGATTTATACCACACCTATTTTTGAGAGACATAGCGTCTCTGGATGTACTAAGACGATTATGTATATTTTTTGAGTTTTATGTGACACACTCTATGTAAACATTTCGATATCTATATATATACATATCTATTTCTGGATGAGTCTTTCTTTACATGTGATGATGATTTATAAATTGCGCAAATGTCTGTCTAATACCAAATTTGCTACTGCATCCGTTAATGTATTCAAATGCCTGGGTATATGATGATATGTAATGTAGTCAAAATTCCTTTCCAGTAATCGAATACGCAAATACAGACGTAAGATGGACGGGTTCCTTACCGAATAGTGTCCGTTCAGCTGCAACACTACAAGTTGTGAATCTAGGTACACGAGCAACTCACGGATACCAAGGTTTACTGCCTCGGTTAATAATTCCAACACGGCACTATATTCCGCGATATTGTTCGTGGTACGTCCTAAACACACACCTTGCAGGTCAATCAACTCACCAACAGGATCGTAGATTACCCAGGCTGCAGAAGACAGATTCCTGGTACTGCGGGAGGCACCATCCGCGAAACCAACAAATGGATGAATAGACATCTGCACAACCAGGAAGACCCGATCAGCAGAAAGATGTTTACAAAGCACACCACACTATGCACACAAATGACAATCACACACCTATGTACACACACCACACCAAGAAATCACTTCAGGCGTAGTACCTTTTAAGGTACAACCCATTTCTGGGCTGCACCAGCGGAACTCCTTCGTAATCTATAAGCTCGTAGGCCCCATTTTTTAAAACGTGTTTTACTATATAGGGACCGTGCCACATAGGCTGGAGTTTACCGGCTCCAAGCTTATCATGTGCCTGATCGTATAAGAGGACGAGGTCTCCTTCGATGAAAGAACGGGGACAAACAGTTTGATCAAAATGAGATTTGACCCTCTTCTTTTGTGCTTCGATGATCAAAGCAGCTAGATGATGGGTTTCATCCAACCGTTCAAGATACAAAAGACGTTCTTCCTCAGGAGAGGTATCCGGTAAGAGCTCCACAGCTAATTTAAGCGAAGGAATTTCACATTCAACCGGCAGAGTAGCTTCCAGACCGTACACCAATTGGAATGGTGTGAACCCGGTTGCACTCTTAGCAGATGTTCGGTATGCCCAGAGAGCTGAGAACAGTTGGAGATGCCAATTGGATTTATGAATCCCAACTTTTCGCTGAAGCATGGTGACCAAAACCTTGTTCACCGCTTCAACCTGACCATTCGCTTGAGGGTAGTATGGTGTTGAACTGTCGTGACGCAAGCCCAACGTTGAAGTCAGCTCCGTCATCATGTAATCGCAGAAATGAGTACCGTGATCAGTGACGATGGCTTGAGGAACCCCGAATCGTGCAATAACGTGGTTGAATATAAATGAAGCAGCCGTTTTCCCATTAGCAACTAGTGTAGGCATCGCCTCGGCCCACTTAGTGAAGTAGTCGACGACGACAATGATATACGCATGCCCCCCGGCCGAGTGAGGGTTACACGTCATAAAATCCACGCCCCATTTCGCAAAAGGGCCGACGGTAATAACGGGATGCAATGGCAACGGCGGCGCGCGCATCTTGCACTGAAAAATCTGGCATGGATGACATTTACGGACTGCAGTGATACAATCCTTGAATATGGAAGGCCAGAAATAACCTGCCCGTAGAATCTTCTGGGCAGTAGCATACCCAAACATATGTCTGCCACAGGCGCCACTGTGGCAGTCATTTAAGACTTTCTCAGCCTCTTCCAAGGTAAGGCATCGTCGGAGCACTGAATCTACTCCAATGCGATATAAGGTATCTCCTACTATACGGTAGGGTTGGGACTGGTGCCGAATCCGACGGCGGGCAGTTTTATCCAACTCAGACCAAAATGTCGCGGTCTGAAGATACACTATGATGTCACCGTACCAAGGATCATGAGTATCGATAAGAAACAGTGTTTCGTCCGGTATATGGTCTTCAGAGTGTGAGGGAACAGAGTCTGTAGGGAGAGAACATATCAAATCTGCGAAGACCAGTGATTTCGTTGACTTGGCAGTGGTGAACTCCAAGTCAAACTTCTGTAGGATCACGATCCATTTGGAGTACTTGCCCCCTAGTAATTGTTTAGAAAGAATATACGTCATAGGGTTGCAGTCTGAAACCGCTGTTATCGTGCGCAAAAGGATGTAATGGCGAAAGCGTTGTACGGCGTGTACTGCTGCTAAGGCCAACTTCTCGACATGTGCATAACGCGTTTCCGGGTCGAGAAGGTTTCGAGATAGGTAATAAACAACATGTTCATCACCGTTCTTGTCATCCTGCACCAAGACCATGGCGATGGTGCTTAATGCGGCGACTAGATACAAAGTGAAGTCGCGGTGGTAGTCCGGAGGACGAAGCAACGGAGCATTGACTAGCAATGTCTTCAGCTTCTCAAAGGATTCTTGAGCAATTTCGTCCCAGTGAAAGGGAACATTCTGCTTTAATAAACGAGTGAATCCTTTGGCCACCTCGGCATAATTCGGGATAAAGCGTCTAAGAAAATTCGCTTTCCCCTGCAGACTCTGTAACTGATACAGGGAGGAGGGTGCTGGGAGATTTAATATGGCCTCAACCTTTAGAGGGTCAAGGCGAATTCCGTCTTTCGAGACTATAAAGCCTAAAAGACGGCCAGAGTCAACACAGAAGACGCACTTATGAGGATTGAGCCTGATATTGTAGCGTTTGCAACGAAGAAATATCTGGCGGAGATGCTCAGGATGGTCCTCTCGCTTACCCGAATGGGCTGGCAAGTCGTCCAGATAAGGCTGGAAAATATGGCGAATATCATGAAAAGCGTAGGACATCGCACGCTGAAATGTAGCGCCAGCGTTTTTTAAGCCGAACGAGAGTTTTTTGTACGCGAAAGTGCTCCACGGACAGATGAATGTGGTCTTATGTTGATCCTCAGGTGCAATATTGATTTGGTTATAGCCTGAGAAACCGTCCATTAAGGAATATATCTCACTCCCGGCACATTCGTCGATGATCTGGTCGATAAACGGAGTGGGATAATTATCCTTAGGACAGGCGCGATTGATATCGCGATAATCCACACAGACTCGAATTGTGCCCTAATTTTTATCAACAGGGATGATATTGGACACCCATTCTGTAAGGGGGATAGGATAAATAAAACCCGCGTTTAGAAGTTTTTCAACTTCTGCCTTGATGGCGGCGGCTTTCTGAGGATGCATGGGACGTAAGCGTTGGCGCACGGGTTTCGCACCTGGGTAGGTTGGAATCTCGTGCACGACAATAATCGGATCAATTCCCGGCATTTCCTCGTAAGACCATGCGAAAACATCTCTAAATTCTTTGAAAAGCTCAGTATAGACTTGAATCTCCTCGGGAGAAAAAGTCACACCCACATGAATGTTCTCAACAATCCCTGGTTTAACGGAGATGTTGATTGGAACAGTTTGAGTAATGTTACTCAGATTACCCTCCGAAAAGACCTCATGCATTAAGATTGGTGTTTAAAGAGGAGGGGAAGGAACCTGAGTAGCATAACGCTCCAGACAATCAGTCATTGCCCCCAAGTTGGGCATAAACGAGGAGCGATGATGTCCATCGCCCCAGGGCAGCTCCTCAAGAGACATAGTTTCAATGATAGCCTCATCCGAAGGAAAAGTCTCTCCAAGAGGATCAGGTGAATCAGCCTGACCAAGCCAAGGGGATTGCGAGTAGACGTCAAGAGCCATGCTCATAGGAGCATGTTGAGGAGGCGGAGGGTCCGATGCGGAAACAATCTCACAGTAGCTGATTTCTACTGGCGTTAAAGGCATGGATTCTCCAAACTCATATACCTGCTCAGGTGTAGGAATAAGCCAGGGGTCATCAGTCCTGGACAACATGTTGACTTGAGTGGTATTCGGTGGCGGTGCGGGGAATATACCCATGAGGACTGGGTCTTTGAAAAGACCAGGTCCTATGCTGTCTGGGGGATTCGGAATTTGATCCACGTATGGCACGTTGTTCTCAGAGCTAGAGGTGAAAAATGACAACTGATCTACCGTGACAATCTTGCCTTCGTGAGGGAACTTAATGAATCAAAAGACGGTAGACGGCACGCAGAGCATGGCATGGGTCCAGCTGCGGCCAAGAAGTATATTGTAGTTGAGTTTAGTGTCAACCACTTCCACTTCCACGTTGACAGTTTTTCCCTGTAATGTGATCGCGAGACTCTCGAGAACTCCTAGGGGTTTAGACTCTCGACCATCAAATGCCTCAAGGGCATTGGGAGATGACAACAAGGCTGGAGATCCAATTGCCTTCCAGCAAGCGGAGGACATAACGCAGGTAGATGCACCCTCATCTACGACGGCCCTATGAATGTTCAGACCATTAATCCCGACTTGAATGACCAAAGCGATTTGATGTGGAAGCCGGGGAGTAAAATTCTCCAGATCGAAGGTGAGAAGGCTCGAGTCGGCGGGATCGATACCACCAATTGCAGATAGTAAAGCCTTCCATTGTGAAGGACAACTTTGAAGAACCTCAAGTGCAGACATGGCACATGGCGCCTGTGCCAGATCCTCAACGATACTGTAATGTTGAGCGGCACGAGCATTTGGATTGTAAGAGGATCTTCGAAGAACACCCTTGGGAGGTGGTTTCACAACGGGTTTGGGAGTCGGCTTCTCGATTTCCAATGGATCGGAGGCAGGTGGGGGAGGCGGCCCTTCCGCAACTGCCTTCCCGGGTGCCTGCCGCGGTTCATTGTAATCCTTCGACCGCGTAGCGATAGTGATAGGTGCATTAGTCTTCATCATGAAAACCTGAGACCCAAACGGTGCAGATGGTGACGCCTGTTCGACCATCTGGGTCTGCTGAGATGGAAATGGCTCTTTTAAAACAGCCGGAGTCCCTTTAGAGCCTTTAAGAAGCTGACTAACCTCGGACCGTCGTGGACAATCCTTAGTGTAATGGTCACCTTCACAGATGAGGCAAGGGAATTTCGGCTTACGTTGGGAGCCATCCTCAGTTCGAGATTTAGATTCCGGTTTCGGGGCATCAGATTTTGATTTGCCTTTGCCCTTCTTCTTCCCCTTGGAGGATTTGTCCGTAGGATTGGCCTGGACGGCATTCACCTCCGCGGTTTTACCAGAATTGGATGAGGGGGAATTAGCAGAGGTATTGTTGGAAGAATTAGCCTTCTGCTTCCCATTCGAAGACTTCTTCGAATTTTGAGAAACGGAACCAATGACACCATCCACCATAGGGGTAGGCAGAGCCTTGGTGGTTCCGGGCCGTGGAGCATCAGTCAAGATATCATAAAGCGTGCCAGACTGCGAATAGACAAGATCTAGATACTGGGCACGCACGATAGCTTGTTCCTCCGTCACACACGCTCCCATCATGATATCCTGAGCGATTTTATTTACAAAGGAGGTGGTGAACCAGTGAGTCACGATCTGATCAGGTATGTGAAACTTGATCAATCGACGACGGCGCCGCCACTCATGGATGTGATCCGAAATGTGAGTGGCCGTGTCCTGCTTCAAAGAAGTCAGGAGGTGCATCCCGGCCTCATACCGGACCGGTAACTGGAAATGCGTGAGGAAAGCCATGGCTAACGAGTTGAAATCTTGAAAAATACCACGGGATAGCTCTATGTACCACTTAGCAGCAGCTCCTGTTAAAGTACGCTGGAAAAGACGTAGACGAATCGAATCGTCGACCCAAGAGTTAGACGAACACCAGAGGTGATACGTCATCACATGCGCCTAGGGGTCTTCGCCAGCTTTGCCCTCAAACTTGGGACAATCACCTGGTATCTTGGTGGGAACCGGAGGCCAATATGGATTATGTGAAATCGGATCATTGGTCAACTTTGAAACGTCCGGCAGTTCCAAGGTAGCCAGGAACGGCAATCGAGGGTTAACTGCCATGCCAGTCCCAGGATGAGGTCCGGTACCCATGCTCCACGATGGTTGTGAATATCCCTGCCCCCACGGGTTCTGTCCCACAGGATTCTGACCGTAGGGGGCATAGTTCGTATAACCAGACTGATTTGGCTGCTGGTAACCATAGTGCGGGGCTTGATAACTAGGGTTCGGGCCCTGATTATGTGTCTGCCCTGTATAAGCAGCGTTTGGATTTGGCTGCTGAGCGTAGGTAGAACCGGGTGGAGGAGGATAATACTGAGAGCCTCTAGGGTGGTTATAGTTTGGTTGAGACTGACCATGAGGATAATAACCACTCTAAGGATGAGTAGGCTGCTGATAAGTGGAACCATGCGGAGCCTGGTACGTAGGGCGCAGCTGTTGATTTGGCTGCGGCATTGAATGAATAGGCTGTTGAGCAGAGTGAACGGAATGAGAGGGCTGCCCTGAATGAACAGGCTGACCCGAGTGAGGGGGCTGGCCTGAATGACCAGGTTGGCCCGGATAAACAGGCGGCGCTGGTTGCGCAGGTTGACCTGGTTGTAAGTGGGCCCCATGTTGTACCGGATGGGTCGGCTGGCCTGGAGGCGGGACACCGGGCTGTACCGGATGAGTCGGCTGCCCTGGTGGAGGAACAAGACCAGGTGCTTGCTGGAAACCAGTTTGACCTGAAGCAGAACCATAGGGTGGTCCTGGATGATATGCAACGTTAGAAACAACAGGATACTGCGGTTGCATTGGTAAAGAAGGCTGGATTTCCCCCCCAGGACCATAGGCCTATCCTGGTTGATACCTCGGCTAAGGCTGAGCAGGTTGACCAGCAGGGCTATAATATGGTCCTTGTGGATTGTACAATGGCCCTTGCTGGCCCGCAGGGTAGCCTTGGATGGGCTGTCCCTGTGGGTCATACAAATAGCCAGGTTGGCCCGCAGGTTGGCCCTGGAAGGGTTGTCCCTGCGGGTTGTAAGCCTGGTTGTACGGTAAACCTTGAGCATACAGATAAGCCTCAGGAGCAGGAAGGCGCAAAACCTCCCTCTGCTCGTCAAACTGACCTGGGAACGTATACACGGGAGTGCCATCCTGTGCATAGTGCGGAAAGAAGGATCGGTAAGGATCTTGGGGGACTTGTCCAGCTCCGGCGTTCGGCTGTTGCAAAAACAACCGATACTCCTTCGGAGAGATATTCTCCGGTATAGCAGTAGCTAGGTAAACGTCTTCAGAAGTTGGCCCAGCCCTGGTAGCAGATGCTGAGACAACAAAAGAAGAGGCAGCCACACAAACAGTGGGCCGAACGGGAACAGAAGTGACGGGCGTCGAAGGGGACACCCCGGGTGTAGTGACAGCCGGCCTCGAAGCAGGAGATGATATCCCCATAGAGGCTGCAGCTGAAATGATCTGACCCAGAGATCTGTATCCCTGTGGTAAAGAAGGACTGGCTGACGACATGGTAGCCAGCTCAGAGTCGTCTCCCTCAAACAATCTACGCGGGATGCGCTGATAGTCTTCACCAGGAATTTCCTCACCATAATCACTCATGGTTGATCCTGCCGTTAAATCACGCAAAAGACGGCGAGGACTAGGAGGAAAAACAACAGCAACAAACGGTGAACCCGATGTAAGAGAAAGGAAATCAGCTCCTAATCTCAATTCAGACACAGGGTCCGAAAAGGGCCAATTGAACTCAACTGGTCCTCCAAAGGGTTGCTCGGCAAGAACCGGTCCCCCGTCAGGAAACTCGGAAACAACAGGCTGCTGTGGTTCAACAGAAGGCTCAGAAGCTTCTGAAGAATCGTCCGTGTAAGGACTACCAGTAGACGAAACCGATGGTTCCGCCACCGTGGCAAAAGACTAGAAGAAAAGAGCAAACACACACACGGGCTGAAAATGAGTTAAGACACACGATCAAAACGGTCAACAAGCAATGTCTAAATAGGTGTGAAATCGTGGGCGATTAATTTTACCACATTGGAAAGTAAGAAATTCTACCGTTTCATGTTTCAAGAGTCGAGAAACGATAAAAAGATTACTCTATCTCTTTCAGAGTTGACACAAGCGTGAAAGGACAAGCGCTTGACGGTCTTTTCAAGTTTAGGGAGTCAGAAAAGACCAAATGACTGCTCAGGAAAAACTAGGCACAAAGGGTGTACCAAATATCCGTGAACTGAAATATACACCTTGGTTTCAAAAATGAAACAGAAATCGACCAAGGACTTTCCGTACGTGCAGGTAGTCTCCCCGAATGCTGTGTTCGGTGTATCACGGGTATAGGGCGGCAGACTCGGCTTCCTGTGGATAAAGGGTTGAAAACCTAGAGGGGTCTCCCTTTATATACGCGACGGTACGGGGAGCGCAAGTCCGTACTAGCGCTGTCTAAAGCCAACAGTCGAACGACAGCTGCTAGGTTTAACGACGCCGAAACACGTCTCTAGCCTATACCTTCTAAATATGTTTCGTTAAGTTCCAATGCTGCCTTAGGTTAATTGAATAAATTTTACAGTTGATCTTCAATTAAGTTTCAATTTTTAGGCCCTATCGTATGTAGTGTCTCGAAAGACTCCTAAATGCAAAGCTATATGCCACAGTGCAACATTTCGTTCGATGAAAACTAGTTAGAGAAGAGTTGAAAGCTTTTACACAAATGAAATGAACGGAAAACAAACAATGAGATCTCTAATGCAACTAATGCAATTGAAAACTTTTCATTCAAAACACTAATCACTAGAGATATGGAAAAGATCACAATTTGCACTAATTAACAAAAGCAAAAGAGATTTTTTTTTTTTTTGATTTTCAATGTTTAAGAGCCAATATGCACTAAACAATCTCGAAAACAAACGGAACAACTTGAGAAATGATTTTCAAGAGAGCGAAACAAACAAATTTCACTCAAAAATACATGCAATCAGATCCCCAAATCGACCAAAGCCTCTCAAAGCAAAGAAAAGACTCGAAAGCTTTCAATGGACCATGTGATCTAGGTCCAAGGCAAGACCAAACGAATTTCGAATGAAGGAATGAATAATCACTCAAAAATCGCAACAAAACAATGAACAACTGCTTAGAGAATGCGGAGAATCAATCAGATAGTTGACAGGACAATCAAAACACCAAAACTCCCAAGGAGGGCTCGATACACCAAGCCACTAGATGCCCTAGGGCTTAAAACGTGAAATCGGTAGATAAAAGCAAACAACCAAAGGACAGGGGTGAATTCCCAGCCAAACAGGACTCCAACACACTCAGGCAGTCAGCAAATCAAGAAGAAAAACACTGATCAAATCCAGAGAGCTCAGAAATGAGAAAACTCAAAAAACTTATAGGGGTGGCGCGAGTGTAAGTCTGAAACTGGCGCCAGAAAGCAATTGGCGCGGGCTGAACAAAGGCAACATGCACCAATTGGCACGACTGTCAGGTTAAAAACCGCGCCAGTCGAGTTTCTCAGCCAAAAATTAAAAACAAGCTACTCCAGAAACAGACCAATGCAAGCTAAGCAATCCAAGGAGCAAAAACAAACAAAGAACCCAACCCAGAAGGTTCATCAAGAAAGGAAAAGCAAGATACAAATGGCAAGGCAAGACAAAAGACTCCAAGTTGTTCAGTCCGTAAACCAAACCAGAGATTGACTGAGGTAGCGTTGATCTACTCCGCTAATGCAGGGCAAAAGCGTTTCGAAGGCTATCTGGCTGTACTTCAGGCTCCGTCTATAGTTTACAAATTAAACAACAAGCTGGATCCCCAGCGGAGTCGCCAAATTGTTGAGGAGGTAAATCCCCTCTGCGGACAGAGGCAATCCCTACTAGCCCAGCAGGGGTCTAGCAACAATCAAACAATGTTATGACGCAAGTTCCTAGTTACGAATGAAAAGGCTGGAGATAAGAGCCTACCTGGATTCCAACGCTAGGATCTGAAGAAGAAGCGTCCCCGTTCCTCAGCCTTGGCAGATCACAATCCCTCCACGATCTCCGCGGATGAACACCTGCACATGGAAGAAACGAACAGATACAAGCATAAAATCCGGCATACGTAACTAAACATCAGTCAGAAAGGATGTTACTCACATTAACATGATGGAAAACAGAGTGGAACCATAATCATAATCATCTATTAAATAACAAACGAAGAGAGATTACAACCAAGTTCTGACGTCGCGGTCTCCTTCGGACGGGTCTCCAGTCGTCCACGTCTCGCAAAGCTCGCCAAGGAAAGGGAAAACCTCTCCAGAGTCTCGTGACAATGGTCTCCTTACTTGAGTCAGCCTTAAGGGAAAGAAAGGATTCTTTACGACACAAAGGCTCTTGGGAATATGGATATTCAGAGCTTAGGCACTTCAAGACTAGCTTGCCATGGATTTGAGCAAGCTTTTATAGATGGGGAAGGAGGAGTTGGGATCCCTATTATTATGGGATTAGCCCTATCAACAAGGAAGGTTCCATGGGAGGTGGCAAAACCACTTCCCTTCCATAGAACTCCCGCAGCCAAACCTCCCAACTCAAGATAGGCAATGGTTTGTGAGTTTTTTGGAACTCAACTTCCGCCATCCTTATTTAAAAAACAGTCCCTAAATTGGGTGGCGCGACTACAGCTCTATGACAGAGCGCCAGTTGGCGCAACCTCTTTGCAGGATTTTCCCCATTGGCGCGAGTACTGAACTGCCTGCCCGCGCCAATGCCAAAAGGGATGTTTTCCATGATTTTTGCAAGGAGATGTCTCAAGGGCAAATAAATCTCATGCTCAGAGGAATGCATTGATGATGTTTTCAAGGCATGAAAATGTTCACAGGTCACAGAATGGGTCCTCCATTGTGCGGGACGGGGAATGGTAGGGACGGTGACAAATTACTGTGTAACACTCCCCATTGGAAGCTTGGCTTCAAATCAGGTATGAAGGACACTACAGGGATGAGCACTATGAATGCCACCCCACCCAACACCACCAAAGAAATAGGAGGAAAGGGAAAGAGTACTTGGAAGTGCGCGGAACCAACATCACAAAAGGGTTCGCAGCAGGGCAAGAGTACTAGGAAGGGTCCAGAAACAACATCGTAGAAAGATTCGCAGCAGGACCTATGTGCAGAAGGTCTGGAGGCTGGAGGTGTTCACTCCCCTCGAGGTATGAAGCGAACTAGTGACCCTCTTAAAGGGCCACAGAAGAAGCAACGAGTGCAACGACCGGAATGTGACACAGGAGTTACGTTGACAGAGGAGGACATAGAGTAGATCGCAAATGCGGTCACCCATGCTGCAGAAGACAAATGGCTAGCCCTGGAAGAACATCAGAAAGCCATAGTTGACACACTCCAGGCTGAGCTCTAGGATCTGTAGCTCAAATATGATACCTTTCAAATTAGTATGATTCAGCCAAGGTTAACCCCAGCAACAATCAGTGCAGTAATTAGTACACCAGAAAGCAGTCTCTACCCTCTACCAGGCACAACCCTCATACTGAGTCCACCTGACTTAGGAGCGCAAGTCTAGGCCTACAAAAAGGTGCAGTTGGATCTTTCCCACCTTCCGAATGAACCATTGCAGATCATTCATACATCCTTGTTCAAAGAAATTCAACATAGAGACTATCAAGTGCACCAACAACTCAGTACAGCTGAGAAGACAATTGAAGAAAAAACTTCTAAAGTATCTCAGACACAGGCTGCATGTACCCTCGCTGCCATGCAACATACATAGTTGGAGCACCTCATTAGTAGGCTATGCAAGGACTTCATTGAAGATATCATGGCTTCTGCCACCCCCCAGACTAATATTGAAGGGTTGGTCGCAGTGTTAAAGGCCTCAAGAACCGAGATCGAGGCGGTCAATATAGAGATGGAACAACAAATTGCCTCCTTGTAGGCCAAGTTACAACCATAAAAGCCACCTGAGGTACGGACCCAGCGAGCTGCGCTGGTTATAGAGGCCACCAATGTCATTACAGGTTAAATAGCTCAGGGTGAAAAACTGTTGGAAACAAATATGCAGTTGTGGACCAAGGTACAGCGCGACCCTCTGCTGCACGAAATCAACCAAGCATTGCACTAGAAAGAAGAAGAATTTGACCAAATGGAGGCTACACTGACCACTCTGGTGCCTGCTCAATGATTGGCCTGACTGCACACTAGTCATGTGATCAGGAATGACATGGAAGCTCTTTGGAAGTGGAGGAATACTTTGAGTGATCACCTCAATCCGTGGGCTAACGAGGCCCTTAATTTGTCTTAGGATGTCGACATCGCAGTTAAGAAACTGAACGAGATGCTAGAGAGATTCACTCCTACTATAGAAGGCCCAAATTCATAGGAATTGGTGGAGATAGCCCAGAATGCTGCTGCACAAAGTGAAGGAGTGCTTCCCCCACTGGTCGATGCAATCAAGCAGCTACAGGTGAAGATGGAGAACTCACGACCGCAGTGACTTGGGACAAGTCACAAGATTGTGTTGGGGGCCTGTTGGAACGGGGCTCCCTAAGATGCAAATTTTGTATATTTTTGTATTAATTATTCTAACTCAAGGCTTTTGGGGTGGCTCAAAGCCCCGAATGCATTGTAATGGGTCAAAGGTTAGACCTAGAGTCCACAACCCATGGTTTGCAGACCACTGGATAACGTAGTCTATATTGATATAAATAGATGAATAGTTTGAGTCTAGAGGTAGGCATGAATTAAGACTAATGCTATGTGTAAATTGTTAGATATATTTTGGGTTGTTTTGGGTAAGTACTCCTGCTGGCTATGTGCATGGAGATCCTCAGTCCTATTGTGTGCGGACCCCACCAGGCTGTGTGCACGGGCTAGTTTTGGTTGTAAGTGGATCTGAATGTTAATGAATGCGAAGTATTGTTAAAGCATCTATGTATTATCTGGATCAATGATGTTTACTGCTGAAGTGTATCTGTGATGGTTATTTAGCTGTGAATATCTTTTTTTTTTGCATAAGTATATCTGTGAATGCTCTGTGATGGTATCTGTTTAAGCTGCAAATACTTCTGTGCTATCTGTTTACACTATGAATGTATCTGTAGCTGCATTTATGATATTATGTTTTGGTAATTGTTGATACACACGTGGATGCAAAGGTATTGATTACATCTGTGAATGGTAATGGCTCTGTTGTGGTTAATAATTGATTATACTAATAAAAGCATGTGAATAGACTTGCTTTGTGCAAATCCGATAAGTTGCAAACACAGATCTGCTTCGAATTTCCTGCTCTCTCTCAGGGTGTGGAAACCTAGTTCCAACACCCACCCATACTACTTTGGGTGAGATCTTGGCCTATGCAAGTAGGTCATTACCAAAAGGGTCAGTAGTATAGGGGTTTTTTGGCAAATCTTAACCTCCGAACCTGGGTTAGGACCCCTCAAGCCAATACACAGAAAGAGAAGGATGGTGATGGTGTATGCTCTATATAAATTATTCCACTACCTATTAGGAGGACATTCAAGATGTTTACCAACCACTCTGCTTTGAAGTACCTGGTTAATAAGCCTATGTCAGGGGGAAGATCTGTCGATGGTTATTGTTGTTCCAGGAATATGATTTTGAAGTTATTGTGAATCCTGGGAGATTGAATGTTGGGTCGGACCATCTGCCACACATTTAGAATGGAGAACAATCGACCATTTTGGAGGATGGGTTACCCAATGTGCAGTTATTTTCAATCAATATAATTGATGGTCATTTCCCCAATATCATTAAATTTTTTCCTACTAGACGTGCGCCCAAAGAGTATGATTTGCAGCAGAAGAAGGAACTGGTGGCATGCGTAACTGACTTTACTATTATTATTGGCTAGTAGTATAATATGGGCGCAGACGAAGTGTTGCGAATATATGTCTTGGAATTTGAGTGACGATACATCTTAGTTAAAGCTCATGGAGGGGTTGATGGAGGTCACTATGCAGGAAAGGTAACCACACAGAAGATTTTGTGAGCAGGATTATGGTGGCCCACATTGCACTGTGATGCATATGCACACTGTCATGCATAGGGAAACCATCATGCAAAGATGAGATGTAATTGCATCCGCGGATGGTGTTGCAAACATTTTATAAATGGGCCATATATTTTATTGGAATTATTGACCCTCCAGGGAATAAAAGAGGTGCATGGTACATCATCATTGCTACAGACTATGTAACCCCCTAGGTTGAAGCTAATCCAATAAAGGATTGTAGTGCAGACATAGCTTTGAATTTAATTTTTGAAAACATATTGACTTAGTTAGGATTCCCTAAGATTTTGATGAGTCATCAAGGTACGCACTTTGTGAATGAAACCATTGAAGGAATGACAGAAGAATTTTGGATTCACCATCAGAAGAGCACTCCATATCACCCATAGGTGAATGAATCGGTAGAATATTTCAATAATATATTGGAGACTGCGCTCACCAAGATTTTCAATGCTAACTGGAATTATTAGGATGTGTGTGTACCTTTGGCTCTTTGGGCATATCATACTACGTGCAAGAATTTGATAGGCAAGACACCATTCGGGATGGTATATGGGCAGGAAGCTATGATGCTGATGGAGTACACTGTTCCTAGTCTGTGAATTGCAACACTCACAAATATTGAAGAATAAGATATTAAGGAGGAACGATTGTGTTGGAGAGGTAAATCCCCTCTGTGGATAGAGGCGATCCCTACTAGCCCAGATCGGGTCTAGCAACAATCAAGTCATGCTAAGATGCAGGTCTCTAGTTACAAAATGACAAGAAATGATAAGTTGCCTACCTCAGGTGCTATGCGATGGTTGTCGACAGAAGAATGTGCTTCCCGCCCTCCACTTTGGCAGATCATGATCGTTTTTCTTAGCACATCCGAACACCTTCACACATGCGAAGAAACATGATGATACACATCATAGGATCTAAATCTTGTAACTATACATCAGTCAGAGAAGATGTAATTCATTGCATCGAAGATAAAGATACATGAATGAAGCCATAATCAAAGTCGCTTATCATTAATGAAACAAAGGAACGATACAACCTTAAGCTCTGGCGCTAGATATTCCTTCGGCGGGTCGATAGCGGAGCATGACTCAATGAAACTTGTTGGGAATGGGACAAAGCTCTCTCTCTTCATCTTGGCTCTCAGAGGCTGTCTGGCGATAGTCTCCTTGCTACAGATTCAGCTCTCAGTACTAGCTTGCTAAGGCAAAATGGCAAGCTTATATAGATGGTGGAAGGGGAGTTGGGATACCTACAATGGTGGGATTGGCCCTATCCTCAAGGAAGCTTCCATGATAGGTCGAAAACCACTTCCCCTACATGGAGATTCAGAGCCAAACCTCCCAACTCATTTTAGAGACTCGTTCAGGAGTTGGTTAGAATCAAAATTCCGCCATTTATTTTTTTTAAAACAATCCTTATTAAGCTTGGTGCGAGTAATACACTGGGACAGAGCACCAGTTGGAACGCCCTCTTTGGTGGATTACCCCCATTGGCATGAGGGTTGAACTGGCTGGTTGCCCCAAGGCCAAAAGGTCTATTTTTATGGTTTTTCACAGGAAACTATTTTCAAAGGAATGATTTTCCTTGTCAAGGGGGATGCCATGAAAGTGGTTTCAGGTCATGTCACTACTAACAGGTCATGGAAATGGCCCTCCAATGTGTGGGATGGGAGATTGCAGGGACGATGACAAATTACTGTGTAACAGAAGCCCCCTAAAGCATGAGGCCCGAGAGAGAGAGAGGGGTGAAATGCTTTATGAGAATGTGCCCAATTGAAAACATTGTCGTCAGAAAACTTGGGTAGACAAATACAATTGATATCTCAAATACATGATGTGTGGTATGGGCGCAGCCATCCATAACAGAGTATACAATAATCAGGATCCAAGGTATGGACGCAGCCATCCAGAAAGGATCAATAAGAAGACTCAGGTATGGCCGCAGCCATCCAATCAATGAGTCATGCAACCAATCATGATAATCCACAAAATCCACAGACTGGATTCCATCAGACAAAAATCCAAGGTCTTGTACTCCATCTCGACCCGTACAATGTACAAGTCCTAGCATGTGAATATGTGAGATGAAGTCGAACATGCAAGAACATCGTCTGATTACCAGCCAATGATGAAAGCCGTTAACAAACGTGAAAGGAACCACCAATAATGACAATGGCCCTCAAATTACTATAGGTATAGTCCACGAAATGTGAACAGTCAACTGGCTTCGAACACCCATAGAATCATTTCATTGAAAGCCAATGATGAAAACCTTGCGTCGAATGCGAAGAACCTACCATTGAGGCATGTAGGTTCCAAGGTACCAGAAAGGAGTCTCTAGATCAGCTTCCTGGATAATGAGTTGGAGTCGACAGGAAGTGACCTTGATCAAAGGTGGGCCATAGTGTTTCCCACATCATCGACACGAAATAGAGAAACATAATGTTTGTGAATCAGGATCAGATGAGAATCAGAGGAGAGTTAAAAACTACAGAGGTCAAATTCTCTTGAACATATCGGCGGCACGACAGTGGATTTGGCAGTATTTGACATCAAAATATCTGAGCTCATGATGACGAGGCAAAGAGAGGATGAGTAGTCAAAAGGGATCACCTAAACCCATGGAGGCAAGCGGAAAACGAGATGAGAGGTCCCCAACCTGACACGAATGTAGACAAGTGCCATGTTCAAGAGCGACATACTGTCGACACGACGATGATACTGGTTTCATTTTTTCCCACCATTTCTGGCGAGTACCCCAATTATTTTTTAGAACAAGCTTGAAGGGGATAACATATGCTTGTGATATAAGTTTTTCCCTCAGAAAAATCCAACCTAGTACATTTAACGAGCCCTAGGAAGGAGGAACTCGAGTATCGACATTACGACAAAATCCGATGTCATCAGGTTTTAACGAGTTTGAAAAAGGAAAAAATCGGTGTCTTTTCATGTTTAGAGAGTTTGAAAAGACAATAGAAAATTAAACTCCAACAGTCCCTTTTCGTAGATAGTTCCTTAGATCCAAAAAGGTAGAAAACTGTGTTTGATAAAACCTCCTAGTCGCGACAGGCTAGGGTATTCCTTTTTCGTAAATAATCTATTCCAGCTTGAAAAAGGGGTAAACATATACTGGGTAGATGTCGTTTCGCAACCAATTTAACGAGATCAAAATGAAAAGCAACTCAGAAATCTTTTCATGTTTAGAGAGTTAGAAGAGAGCTGAAAGATGACTCTAGTAGTGACTTTTTCGTGTTTTTACCGAGTCCGAAAAAGTATAAAATACAACTTGTACGGTCGTTCAAGTTGCGCGAAAACTTGTTGCTGCACAAGAAAACAAGTGTAAAACCCATTTTTCGACAAAATATAATAAAATATTGGAAAAATGACCTTCAAAACCCAATTTGAGTTTGAAAAGTTATAAATATGCCAAAAATAGTAAAAACATATTCACTTTTACTTTTTACCTCTTGTGAGAGCAACAGTGAGTTTTTCTTATGCAAACTTGCGGCGGTGATTATGATCAATCCAGTATGCCATTTTAGTTCTCATTCATTCTAGGTAAGAGGCGCTCTCCTTAGCTTTTTTTTAATTCATTTTTTATATAATTCCATTGTGTTTTTGGATCCCTAAGGGGACCTTTGCAATTTTAGGGCTTGGCCAATTGGCGCGGGTATCGAGCATGGACCCATGCCAATTGGATCCTTTTTGAAAAGGGGTCGCTCCAGTTGGCATGACTATTAGCAAAACAATCATTCCAATGGCGCAACCTTAAATTTCGCTCAATATTTACAAAAATTGAACCAATCAACTAGATTTATGAGTGCTCAAGAGATCTAATGAGGTGTTTCTGACCATTATGGTGCAGATACATGGCCACAATGGTGATCGAGTGGAAATAAAGGGAGCATAGTGAAGAAGATGAAATGGCCATGTAGAAAGAAGCATGTATGAATGCTGTCCAGGATTGTGGTCTAAAAAAGTTCTTCTTAACAACATGTTTGAGGGCACAACCTGAGTTATTGTAGTATTTGAACAGTATTTGGGACAAGAACGAGGAAAATTTCAGGCTTCGAGACCAAGTGTTGGAGCTCTAAGTATCGGATGTTTACTTTATAACTGGATTGTCCCACAGAGGTCCAGTTCCAATCTTGACAGGTATTAGGCCATTTGGTGAGAAAAGGGAAATGGAAATGGAAAGAGTGTGCCCAAGGGCAAGAACAGGATCAGGCAGTGGGAAGGTTGATATCCCCAAGGTCCCTGATCTAGCACTCAGAGTAGTGCTCCATACCATTACGTGGGCTATGGAATTGTAGCACCACATGAGGCTACAAAAACATAGCTCCTTCTAGCATCTGAATGCATGAACCCGACACTATTTGATTGGGCCACTGCTGTAACAATGAACATCAAGCGACAGCTGACGAAGTGCAAGAAGCCCAAAATGAAGCAGTTTGGGTACGCATCTATCTTGGTATCATTCATCCTCGAACGATTACCAATCTTCTAAGGCTAGGGGCCGATACTCACCGATCCACCATTGAGAGAGCCACAGATGGCTCGATGGGTAGCACTCATGCCTAGATCAAGAGGAGGCCAACAAATGTCATGGAGGCCCGAGTTCTTTTCATGGCTTCGGTGAAAACTGATCGTCATAGAGGACTGGCCCTATGCCAGTACAGAATTCACGGGAGACCCATATCTTCCACTTCTGGAGGGGGATGACTGGGATGAGGAGCTGGGTAAGACTCTTTTTTTTTTAATGTATTTATGATTTTTTTGTGATACATGCCTATTCTAACAAACAATCCTATATGTATGTAGATGTTGGCCCATAGAGGCCCGCTTGGATGTTGCCCATCGCACATAGGATCCCTCTTGCACATGATCCTCAGGTTGAGGGTGGCGAGGGGAGTGAGCTAGTCCAGAATTTGGAGGGAATCGCCCGAGGGAACCTAGATTATGCTCGTCTAGCAGATGTCCCACTGGCTTATCAGAGGCACACTGTGGGGGTGATTAGTCACTAATCAACACGGTGCTCGTGGTAGCATGTCACTGCCTGCACTAGTCGCCTCAATAAACGACGAGCACCATGTTGATTAGTCATCTAGGGATTTTCATTTGCACATTTTTGAGAGACTTGTTGTCTCCGAATATTATTAAAACAAACATGCATATTTTTTTATTTTATGTGATGTACACAAACTGCAAACCATTCAACACACACACACACACACACATATATATATATCTATTTTTGGATGGATCTTTTCACATATGATGATGTTTTTACAAGTTGCGTAAATGTCTATCTAAAACCATATTAGCTACTGCATCTATTAATGCATTCATGTGTCTAGGTATGTGTTGATATGTAATGTAATAAAAAAAAAATTCCAGTAAACGAATTCGTAGATACAGTCGTAAAATGGATGGGTTCCTAACTGAATAATGACCATTGAGTTGTAACACTACAAGCTGTGAGTCTAGATATACAAGTAATGCATGAATACCGAGGTTAATAGCCTCATTCAATAATTCCAGAACAACACTATGCTCCGCGACATTATTTGTGGTAGGCCCTAGACAAACACCTTGTAAATTGACCAACTCACCAGCAAGATTCTAGATTACCAAGGCTGCCAAGGATAAATTTCGGGTACTTCGGGAGGCACCATCCGTGAAACCAACGAAAGGCGTAATAGACATCTGCACAATCAGGAAGGCCCAATCAGCAGAAAGATGCTTACAAAGCACACCACACCACACATGCACAAAAATGAACACACTCACCTATGTACACACACCATACAAGAATAATTCAAGCGTAGTACTTCTTGAGGTACATCCCATTTCTAGGCTGCGCCAAATGAATACCTCCATATTTGATTATCTCATAGGCTCCATTTTTTAATACTCTTTTGATGATATAGGGCCCATGCCACATGGGCTGGAATTTTCCTGCTCCAAGTTTATCGTGTGCTTGGTCGTATAGGAGGATGAGGTCCCCTTCAATGAAAGAACGTGGAGAAACCAATTGATCAAAATGGGCTTTAACCCGCTTTTTCTATGCCTCAATAACCAAGGCATCCAAGTGGCGTGTTTCATCAAATCATTCCAGATACAGGAGACGTTCTTCCTCTGGAGAAGTGTTGGGCAATAATTCCACAGCCAACTTCAGAGAAGGAATTTCACATTCAACCGGGAGAGTTGCTTCTAGACCATACACCAACTGGAAAGGTGTGAATCTGGTCGCGCTCTTTACTGACATTCGATACACCTAGAGAGATGTGAACAATTGGAGATGCCAATTGGATTTGTGAATACCAATCATTAGTTGAAGCATCGTGACCAGTACCTTGTTCACGGCCTCAACTTAGCCATTTGCCTGGGGGTAGTATGGCGTTGAGCTATCATGGCGTAAGCCCAACTTTGATGTCAGCTCTGCCATCATGTAATCCCAAAAATGAGTGCCATGATCGGTGAAAATGGCCTTAGTAACTCCGAAACGTGTAATTACATGGTTGAAAATGAATTGAGCAGCTGTCTTACCGTCGGCAGCGTAGGCATCGCCTCGGCCCACTTAGTGAAGTAGTCCAGGGCAAATATTATACAAGCATGCCCCCCCGCCGAGTGAGGGTTACATGTAATAAAATATATGCCCCATTTAGCAAAAGGTCCTATGGTAATGACAAGATTCTCCGGATGCGGATGAACATTAGGGAAATGGAGATCATTGGCTCCGGCCAATTCCCAAAGATCTCGGCGCGTGGTAGCCACATGGGCCTCCACGGCGCCATAACCTCTGCATTAACTATGTCTGCAGGCTGCATTAACTCACACCACCGCCGGCATTACATTCCTTTCGTTATGCCTGGCTCGAGCATTATGCTTCTCCTTCTCTGGTTCGACGAGACCACCGTCTCTCGATGCGCATGCATGGTGACCCTGCTCTGTGCTCTGAGCGTTTGTATGGTGCCATTGAACAGTGCATGCCCCACCCACTGTGCGGAGCCAAGCGCTCGTACAATCACGGGCAGGCGATGCTCGCTTTATAGTTGCATAGAATTTGATTCAGACGCTCATTTCTCCCACAGCGATTTATGTTCCGGTGTTTCCAGTGCCCCACAGCAACCTTTCCGCGCTCCTCTGCAGCTTGGTCCGGATTTTGTCTCTGCTGTTGACACTCTCCAGATACCCCAGCCTTTCGACTCTCTACCTATACCTCGCGGATTAGCCATGCCTCGACTCAGGCAACGCATGACCGCGAGGCGTGGAAGCACAAGAGGTAGTTCGTCTGGTGATAGCCCCTCCTCCAGCAGGATTTTTTCTGAAGTTCCTCCTGTCTGTGATCATGGCCTTCCCCCTGCCTTTCATACGCCTGTTGCTCCTCAACGCACCACCTCCCCTGCACCTCAGTCGGCCAGCAGTCGCCTCATTCGGCAAACCACTCAACGAGCAGAATTGAAGTTTGATAGCGCCTTCAATCGGCCATCTATCACTGCTTACATCACTATCACATTGCGCGAGGACGCCAACCTCAACCCGCCCACCTGGACTGTTGCTCCTCTGGCTCCTCTCGCCCCCCATCCTGGCGAGCTTCGCCCCTCCCCTGCTCCTTCTCATAGTGAAGCCTTTCCCGAACCGGCAGACTTTGCCAAACCACCCTCTGGTCCCTCTCCTCTGCAGGTCAACACTGAAGCTGAACAGGTTGCGGATGAACACAACAAGCAAAGCGAAGCAGAAGATCCTGGAGCTGCTTACAGCTGCCCGATAGTGGAGGAACAGCCATCGCCTACCACCTCCATCTGAATTGCAATGTCTGGACACAGTAGGGTCTTTCAACTTGTTTTTCCTGTTAGCAATGTTGGTTATTTACAGTACATTACAGTTTTCTGGTTTTTGTCTATGTCAGTGCTAGTTTTTTGCTACTGTGATATAACAATCACTAATACTCCACCGGTTTCCCTGCACAAGGGCGGTGAGAATGTTGCTATAGAGCTGGTTTCCCTATATGGGCAGCTTCGATCTAGAACTATGTTTGGCTTTCAAGCCCAGTCTCAGGCTAGTACAGCTGAGCTGAGGCAGTTTTGTATCATTATATTTACATAAATAGAATTAGTCAGATTTAGAAAAAATAAAAATAAAAAAAAATGACAAGATTCAAGGGTAGGGGTGGCGTGTGCATCTTGCGCTGAAAGACATGGCACGCATGACATTTTCGAACTGCAACTATACAGTCTTTGAATATAGATGGCCAGAAGTAACCCGCACACAGAATATTTTGGGCAGTGGCATATCCGGACATGTGACCACCATAGGTGCCACTATGACAGTCATTCAAGACTTTCTCATCCTCTTCCATGGTCAAGCACCAACGAAGCATAGAATCAACTCCGATTCAATACAAGGTATCTCCGACAATGTGGAAGGGTTGAGATTGATGCTGAATATGACGTCGATCATATTTTGTCAACTCGGACTGGAATGTGGATGTTTTAAGATACATGATAATGTCCCCATACCATGGATCATGAGTGCTGATAAGAAATAGTGTTTCATCCAGGATATGATCCTCGGATTGGGATGGAACAAAGTTTGTAGGAAAGAGAGAAAATAATATTAGCAAAAACCAATGATTTCGTTGATTTAGCAATGGTGAACTCTAAATCGAACTCCTGAAGGATAAAAATCCATTTGGAGTACTTGCCCCCCAGCAATTTTCGAGACAAGATGTATGTCATGGGGTCGCAGTCAGAAACCACAGTTACTGTACGCAACAGGATGTAATGGCGGAACCGCTGAATGGCTTGAGCTGCGGCAAGTGCCAATTTATCGACATGAGCATAGCATGTTTTCGTGTTGAGAAGACTCCGACATAGATAGTAAAATACATGTTCATTTCCATTTTCGTCATCCTGTACTAGAACCATAGCTATCGTACTAAACGTAGTGGAAAAATAAAGGGTAAAATCACGATGATAGTTGGGAGGACATATTAACGGAGCGTTGACGAGCAAATTTTTAAGTTTATCAAAGGATTGTCAGGCAATCTCATCCCAATGGAAGGGAATGTCCTGTTTCAAAAGTCACATAAACCCCTTGGCCACTTCTGTGTAGTTTAGAATAAAGTGCCATAAGAAGTTGGCTTTCCCCTATAGAATCTGCAGTTGATGTAACGAGGATGGGGATGGGAGGTTAAAAATGGCCTCGACCTTGAGGGGGTCAAGGAAAATTCAGTCTTTGAAGATGATAAATCCCAAAAGATGACCAGAATCTACGCAGAAGATGCACTTGTGAGGATTGAGCCTAATATTGTAACATTTACAAGAGAGGAAAATATGGCAGAGGCGTTCAAGATGGTCCTCACGCTGAGCTGAATGGGCCGAAAAATCATGCAGATACGGCTGAAAAATGTTACGTATGTCATCGAAAGCATAGGACATAGCGCGCTGGAAGGTAGCTCCAACATTGTTTAAGCCAAATGGGAGCTTTTTGTAAGCGAAAGTACGCCACGGACAGATAAAGGCAATCTTATGTTGATCAATGGGTAAAATATTAATTTGATTGTAACCCAAGAAGTTGTCCATGAGGGAATAAATCTCACTCCCCGCGCAGTCATCAATGATCTGATCTATAAAAGGAGTGGGATAATTGTCCTTAGGATAGGCCTGATTGATGTCTCAGTAGTCAACACAGACCCGTATAGTGCCCTGCTTCTTATCTACAGGGACAATATTAGAAACCCATTCTGTGAGGGGAATTGGATAGATAAAGCCCGCATTAAGAAGTTTTTCAACTTCTGCCTTTATAGCTATGACTTTCCGAGGATGCACTAGGTGTAGACACTAACGCACGGGTTTCGTACCTGGGTAGGTGGGAATCCCATGCATGACTATACTGGGATCAATCTCGGGCATCTCTTCATAGGACCATGCGAAAACATCTCTAAATTCACGAAAAAGGATCGTGTACACTTGAATCTCTTCAGGAGAACAAGTGACTCCCATGTGAATGTTCTCGACTACCCCCGGTTTGACGAAGATGTCGATAGGCATGGTTTGAGTGATATTACTTAGATTTTCATCTGAAAGGACCGCATGAGTCAATATTGGTGTTTGAAGAGGCGGGGTGGGAAACTGAGATGCGAAGCGCTCTAGACAATCAGAAATTTCCCCCATGCTAGGCATGAATGAGGAATGATGATGTCCATCGCTCCACGATAGATCTTCTAGATACATCGTTTCAAAGATAGCTTCATCGAAAGGGAAGACTTCTCTTAAAGTATCAAGCGAATCTGCATCGCCTAGCCAAGGGGATTGAGAATATACATCTAAAGCCATGCTCGAAGGAGCATGTTCAGGAGGAGGAGGATTTGATGCAATGACAATCTCGCAATAATTTATCTCAACTGGAGTTAAAGGCATCGATTCTCCGAAAGAGGTCACCTGTTCAAGTGAAGGGATGATCCAAGGGTCATCTGACCTAGAGATCATGTTAACTTGAACGGTGTGCAGTGGTGGCGTGGGAAAATTACCCATGAGGATGGGGTCCTTGAAAAGACTAGGTCCTACACTGTCAAGGGGATTGGGGATCTGATCCACGTAAGGTACTTTGTTCTTGGAGGATGAGGTGAATAAAGACAACTGATCAACAGTGATATTTTTGCCCTCATGAGGAAACCTCAGAAGTCAGAAGAGGTTGGACAGAATGCAGAGCATGGCGTGAGTCCAGCTACAAACAAGAAGAAGATTGTATTTGAGCTTAGTGTCAACCACTTTACTTCTACGTTGATTGACTTACCTTGTAACGTGATCGGTAAACTCTTGAGAACACCCAGGGGTTTTTATTCCTAACCATCAAATGCCTCCAGGGCATTGGCAAATGAAGTAAGAGCTAGAGAGCCAATGGCCTTCCAGCAGGCAGATGAAATAACCCAGGTGGAAGCACCTTCGTCCACAACGGCTCTCTGGATGTTGAGGCCATTGATCCCGACTTGTATAATGAGAGAAATTTGATGCGGAAGTCGGGGGACAAAATTTTCCAGGTCGAAGGTGATAATACTATAATCTGTGGGATAAATACCATCGATTGTGGACAACAGAGCTTTCCATTGTGATGGCCAACTTTGAAGCACTTCCAACGCAAACATTGTGGAAGGCGCCTATGCCAAATCCTCAACAATGTTGTAGTGCTGAGCGGCATGGGCGTTTGGGTTATAGGAAGATTTTTGGAGAACACCTTTAGAAGGTGGCCTCATGACAGGTTCAACACTGGGCTTCTCAATTTATAAAGGACCAAATACGGGTGGGGGAGGTGGGCCATCAACAAATTCTTTCCCGGCTGCCTGGCACGATCCAGCATAATCCTTAGAACAAGTAGCGATCGTAACAGGTTCAGCACCGTTCATCATAAAAACTTGGGACCCAAATGGTGTAGATGGTGAAGGCTGCTCAACCATCTGGGTCTGCTGAGATGGTAATGGTTCTTTGAGAACTTCTGGAGTCCCTTTGGAGCCTTTTAGAAGTTGACTAACTTCAGACCGTCGAGGACAATATTTGGTATAATGATCTCCTTCACAGATAAAGCAGGGGTACTTCGGTTTGTAGAAATTTAAATAAATGATATATTATTCACCGAGATTCTCTTGATCACACACTATTTTATCTTCATGCAGAATACATAATCTCTTCTACTATTGATCATTAATTGTGGAAATAAAAACAATCGCATGCGTACATTAAAACCATAAACAATCACACATATGAACACAATATTTAATGGGAAAGCTTAAAGCTGAAAACCCCCAACTATCTGTATATTATATGACATAGAGATCATGTAACAATCATTGTACAAAGCTCCTCACAAGCTCTCAGTACAACCTCCAATTGCTACACACTAATCAAGCTAGATCTAGCAAAACACATGCTCCAATCTCTACCACCTGATAGCCAACCTCTATTGCGTAATCAATGCTGTAGGATGGCTCATTAAATAACTTGAACCACCTGGCTTGTACTGTGCAATCCTCATGGGCTTCTCCAATCACTGGTTGTTGCAAATATGCAACAATATAGTCACAACTGATAGTTAACATGCTCTTTCACCTATCTCTGCACTAGTCTCCACTGAAACTGTCCATGCACTAAAGTTAACTGATGTATTCTTTAGTTGATTAATGAGTTTATAATTAGTGAATTAATTAATAATTAATTCACACCACTCTCACTAATTGTATCAATAATTTAAACTAGATACAAATAGCTCAACTATGTTTAGATTAGTTAAACTGAACACAACTCCATTAACTCCCCAATCAACTCCACCAAACTCTGTTACATGAGTTCTAACTGAAGTATCCATGCAATAGCTCCACTTAAACCTCAAGAATAGTGTAATTCCTTCCGTCATCTCCTGTACCACATCTGTGCACTTAACTGAAGTGCTCCAGGAGAATAAGATAATGTTTATAGTCCAAATATTATTAAGAGCTAATAATATTTGACGTATCTATTTTTAGACTGGAAATCTAAAAATAGATTCCGCCCAATATGTATAAAAATAGAAGTCCATATATTTTTTTCCGACTTGACCAACCATCCACAAATAGCATCCTGCAACTCATAGAACATGATCCATATGTCTAAAAATATACTTTGCACTAGAAATAGCCTGCAGGCCCACTTAGTGAAGGTGACTTCTTTCCACTAAGCTCATCATCTTGTTGCAATCTCAACACTCCCTTTCAATAAGATAAGGATTATCTGCCACCCCTATACTACCTTTGTGGTATTCGAATTTTCTCCTGGTGAGTGCCTTCGTCAAGATATCAGCATTCTGATCCTCCATGGGAATGTATGAAAGTAACATGATCTTCCGCTGCACAAAATATTTGATATGATGATACCGGATGTCAATGTGTTTAGATCTATCATGAAATACTGGATTAACCAAGATTTTAATGCAACTCTAATTATCACAATAAATCATAGTAGGCTCTAAGTGTGAATGAAACAACCCGACCAGGATCTTCCTCATCCATATAGCCTCGCATGCAGCCAAAATTGCTGCCATATACTCAGCCTCTACTGAAATGAGTGCCACGGATCTCTGCTTCCTGTTGTACCAAGAAAATACTGTCAACTCGATACTGAAAATCCCTCTGGATGTTATCTTTCGGTCCATTGGGATTCCTGCCCAATCTACATCCGTGAAGCCACATAGCCTCACCTCATCTGACTGTCTGTACCATAATCCATATCCCGATGTTCCTTTGAGATATCTCAATACATGTTTTCCTGCCTTCCAGTAGAGCTTGGTAGGCTTAACCATAGCTTGTGAATGATGGTTAACAGCATAGCATATGTTGGGTCGTGTATTGACCAGATACATGAGTGACCCCACCAACTGTCGATAAACAGTGGCATCCACTACCTCTGCTGAAGTAGCATCCTCCTTCCTCCATCCACAAAGAAGAGGAGTATCAATAGGCTTGCAGCCATGCATGTTGAACTTCTCCAGTATCTCTCGGGCATACTTTCCTTGAGAAACAAATAGTCCATCACTGCGCTGCCAAATTTCCAATCCTAGGAAATAATGAAGGAGGCCCAAGTCCTTCATCTCAAACTCCTTTGCTAGATCAGCCTTGCATGAATGTATCAATAGTTCATCACCTGTCAAAATAAAATCATCTACATAAAGTACAATGATCAGCAACTTACCCTCCACCACAATTTGGTATAGGTTAGGATCCGCCTCACTCTTGGAGAATCCAAGTACGGTGAAATAATTGTCTATCCATGTGTACCAAGCACGAGGTGATTGTTTCAACCCATAAAGCTATCTCTTGAGCCTACACACATGCGACTCATTGTTAAAGATCTCAAAACCTTCGGGCTGCTCTATGTACACCTCCTCCTCAATCACCCCATTGAGGAATGCAGTCTTCACATCCATCTAATGAGTGTGCCACCCCATCTGTGATGAGAGAGAAAGAATTTTCTGTATGGAAGAATACCTTGCTACAGGTGCAAAGGTCTCCTCATAATCGATCCCCTCAATCTGTGAAAAGCCTTGGGCAACAAATATTGCCTTGTAATTCTCCACACTCCCATCAGCTACTTGCTTCAATTTGTAGATCCATCTCGAACCCACCACTGATTTCCTCTCTGGCCTTGGGACAATCTCCCATGCACTATTTCTGACAATTGAGTCATACTCTCCCACCATGGCATCTACCCATGCGGGATCCTCCACAGCTTCCTCGAAAGAGGATGGATCTATCACGATACACTTGGTCATAAGAGCCATGTATCCAGTATACCAGTCAAGTGACTGTCTCTGTCTGCGCTGTGATGTAGGTGCTCCTACAACCTTCTCTACATCTTGAGCCAGTCGCTCAGCTTCTGTAGTGCGCTTCCGCCCTCTGATGGTTGGCGCTGCTTGAGTGGTCTCTTCCACTCCATGAACCTCCTCTTATGGCTGATCCACATCCTGAGACTCATCCTTAGGAACTAATAGATCCATATCTACATGCAAGTGTGGCTCCCTCTCAAGCGAACACTTCATGGCTTTCTCCTCATGAAATTTGATATCCCTTCGCACAACAGTCTTGCGACTGTTTGGAAAATACACACGATAGTTGTGGGGCATATCAGTGTACCCCACAAATATCTCAACCTCTGCGGTCGGCTTGAGCTTCTTCCTGGCATCCTTCGTCACATGAATGTAAACAAGTGAACCAAAAATCCTCAAATGGGAAATATCAGGCCTCTTACCAAAAAACGCCTCCTCAGGTGTACTCATGCCAAGTATCATGTGAGGACAACGGTTCTGCACATATACTGCAGTATTGCATGCCTTAGCCCACAAGTGTATGGGAAGGCCCTGATCATGCAACATCGCCCGTGCAGCACCCACGATCGTTCTGTTCTTCCGCTCAGCAACCCCATTCTGATGTGGGTTATGAGTTGCTATGAGCTCTCTTTGAATTCCTTCTGCGCTGCAAAAGTCCTTGAATTCGCCAGAGATGAATTCACCACCATTGTCGCTCCTAAGAGCCTTCACCTGCTTCCTTGATTCTTTCTCAACCAATGTCTTGAACTCACATAACTTTGAGTGCGTCTCTATCTTCTTCTGCATGAAGAAGATCCAGCACTTTCGAGAAAAATCATCAACAAATATCACATAGTACCTGTGCTTTGCTGTCGAAGCTACTGAGAAAGTTCCACACACGTCTGTGTGAATTCTCTCAAAAAAATTTGTGGCACGAATATCCTTCTCGTGAAAGGTGGCTTTCACAAATTTTTCCAAGCTACATCCCTTACACTGATCTGACTGTGCAAGAGTACCCTTAGGAAGCCCAGTAGAAATCTGTTGCAGTATCTTCAAAGCTCCATGGTGAAGGCGGCCCAATCTCCGGTGCCACAACTCGCCATCATCCTGACTCACCACTCCTTCTGCCTTTCTTGCCATTTCTGCGTAGCCATATACCTGCAATTGATAAAGGTTCTTAACTCGAACCCCTATCCTCTGGGTCTCACCAGTTTCCTTACTGCGTAGGAAAGCCTTTCCCTCGCTAAAGACAACATCATATCCCTTGTCTTCTAACATCGCCACAGAGATAAGATTCTTCTTCAATCCTAGAACATGCATAACTTCCTTCAATACGAAGGGTTTACCAGACTCCCTCTTAAAGGAAATGGTACCGATACCGGTCACACTGTATCTACCATCATCGCCCATCTCGATGTGCACTCCAGGATATTTCTCATCCAGATCAGTAAACAAATCTCGATCTCCTGTCATGTGAAAAGACGCACCACTGTCAAGAAACCACACTGAACCCATCACACTTGATACCAAGCATGCAATCAGTGAAAAATCCAGCTCAAACTATGAGGCTAAGGCCTCTCTAGCTGCAGATCCAACAACCTGCGTATTTTTATTCTTCTATGGACAATTAGTGGCGTAATGTCCATTTTGGTGACAGTGAAACCACTTCACCTTGGACATGTCCTGCTTCTTGCCTTTCGCACCAGATTGAGAAGCTTTATTGCTCTTCCCCTTCTTTTCTTTGGAAGCCAAAGTGAAATTTTATGCATCTGAGTTCTTTAATGAAGATCCATCCTTGGTACTCTGCCTTATCTCCTCTTGCACAAGATCCGACCAAAATCGCTTCCATCCTGGCAATTTCTCCCGACCATTGACAGAGTGTTGATAGGAATGCCAACTCTTCGGAAGCCCAAGGAGAGCCAAGCTCACTAAGTCCTCATCATCAACAGTAACCCCCACACTTCCCAACTCATCCCTGCATTGGATGAACTTCGTGAGGTACTTGGGCATACTATCGCCTTTCTCCATTTTTATGTTCCTGAGTTTATCCTTGAGCGCCAACTTCCTCTAGTCGCTCTTTCTTTGAAATAAATCTGTCAAATATTTCCACATCAAGAATGGAGAAGCCTTACCATGAAGGTTGGACACTATGTGATCCTTCACACCTTCCAACAAAATAATTTGACACTTTGTTGTCTTCTTTTGCCATGCGTCAAGTATGGCAGCATCGCTAGAAGTAGGTTTTGGAATTTATGCATCTATGAACTCCTTCAACCCATTGTCATCCAGAACCACCTCCATCCTGTCCTTCCATGCAATATAATTCAAGCTTCCCTGAAGGGAATACTCCAATTGCAATCCGTTGAAAGACATCTCAACTTTGACACCAAGAAAACACTGCTGCAAATTCGAATTCCACCAGCTCAAAACTCAATTGCTTCAATGTTTTGCAATTGCTCCAATGATCAATATCGCTGTGATACCATGTATAAATTTTAATAACTGATATATTATTCACCGAGATTCTCTTGATCACACAATATTTTATCTTCATGCACAATACAGAATCTCTTCTACCATTGATCATTAATTGTGGAAATAAAAACAATCGCATGCACACATTAAAACCATAAACAATCACACATATGAACACAGTATTTCATGGGAAAGCTTAAAGCTGAAAACCCCCAATTATATGTATATTATATGTCATAGATATCATGTAAAAATCATTATACAAAGCTTCTCACAAGCTCTCAGCACAACCTCCAATTGCTACACACTAATCAAGCTAGATCTAGCAAAACACATGCTCCAATCTCTGCCACCTAATAGCCAGCCTCTATTGCGTAATCAATGTTATAGGATGGCTCATTAAATAACTTGAACCACCTGGCTTGTACTGCGCAATCCTCATGGGCTTCTCCAATCACTGGTTGTTGCAAATATGCAACAATATGGTCGCAACTGATAGTTAACCTGCTCTTTCACATATCTCTGCACTGGTCTCCACTGAAACTGTCCATTCACTAAAGTTAACTGATGTATTCTTTAGTTGATTAATGAGTTTATAATTAGTGAATTAATTAATAATTAATTCACACCACTCTCACTAATTGTATCAATCATTTAAACTAGACACAAATAGCTCAACTATTTTTAGATTAGTTAAACTGAACACAACTCCATTAACTCCTCAATAAACTCCACCAATCTCTGTCACATGAGTTCTAACTGAATTATCCATGCAATAGCTCCACTTAACCCTTAGGAATAGCATAATTCCTTCTGTCAGCTCCTGTACCACATCTGTGCACTTAACTGAAGTGCTCCAAGAGAATAAGATAATGTTATAGTCCAAATATTATTAAGATCTAATAATATTCGACATATCTATTTTTAGACTGGCAATATAAAAATAGATTCCGCCCAATATGTCTAAAAATAGAATTCCATCTATTTTTTTCCGACTTGACCAACCATCCACAAATAAAATCCTGCAACTCATAGAACATGATCCATATGTCTAAAAATAGACATAGTCTAAAAATAGACTTTGCGCCAAAAATAGCCTGCGAGCCCACTTAGTGAAGGTGACTTCTTTCCACTAAGCTCATCATCTTGTTGCAATATCAACAATCGGTTTGCATTGGGAACCATCATCAACACAAGGTTTAGAATACTCTGGTTTCGGGGCATCAAGTTTGGATTTTCCTTTGCCCTTATTCTTCCCTTTGGAGGTCTTTTCCGTAGGATTGGCCTGAATGGAAATGACCTCCGCATTCTTACCAGAATCTGGAGGGGTGGGAAGAGCATAATTATTGGAAGAATTTGACTTCTGCTTCCCATTAGAGGACTTTCGAGGAGTTTGAGAAACATAAACAATAACACCGTCCACCGATGGGGTAGCTAGTGCTTTAGAGGTCCCTGGCCGCGGGGCATCAGTCAAGATATCATACAGCGTGCTGGACTGAGAGTACACCAAATCAAGGTACTGGGCACATGCGATGGATTGTTCTTCAGTCACACATGCCCCCATAGCAATATCTTAAGCGATCTTGTTAACAAAAGAGGTAGTGAACCAATGAGTTAGCAACTGATCAAGTACATCAAACTTGATCAGTCTACGACGACGTCGCCACTCATGAATATGATCAGATATGTGGGTGGCTTTATCCTGCTTGAGAGAAGTCAGGAGATGCATCCCAACTTTGTAACGAACCGATAACTGGAAATGTGTTAGAAAAGCCATAGCTAACATATTTAAGTCTTGAAAGATACTACGGGGTAATTCTATATACCACTTAGCGGTAGCACTAGTAAGAGTGCGCTGGAAAAGACACAGACGAATTGAATCATCCACCCAAGAATTCGAAGAACACCATAGATGGTAGGTCATGACATAATCTTGGGGGTCCTCTCCAGCTTTCCCTTCAAATTTAATATAGTCACCAGGCACCTTGGTCAGAACTGGAGGCCAATAAGGATTATGAAGAATCGTATCATTGGTCAACTTAGATACGTCCAAAAATTCCAACGTAGCAAGGAAAGGCAATTGAGGATTGAAAGGCATACCAGGCCTTGATAAGGACCTGTACCTGTACTCCACCCTGGTTGAGCACAACTTTGCCCCCATTGGTTCTGTCCTGGAGGATTTTGACCATAGGGGGTATAAGTCGTATAATTGGATTGATACAATTGCTGATAACCAATGTAAGGGGGTTGATAACCGGGGTACTGACCCTAATTACATGTAGGCCCCGTTTGAGCAGTGTATGGCTGCGAAGTATAAGTATAGCCTGCTTGTTGAAGGTAATAACTAGAACCTTGGGCCAGGTTGTAAACCGGTCGAGATTGACCTTGAAGATAATAATCGCCTTGGGGTTGAGCGTGTTGCTGGTAAGTGGGACCTTGCTGAGCCTGATAAGTTGGGCACACAGGTAGATTTGGCTGCGGCATAGAGTAATTCAGTTGTTGAGCAGGGTTGACTAGATGTGCAGGTTGGCCTGGTTGAGCAGGTTGACCTAGATGAGCGGGCTACCCTGGTTGAACAGGTTGACCCGGGTGAGCAGGTTGTCCTGGTTGAATAGGCTGGCTTGGCTGATGAAAGACACCAGGCTGCCCCGGATAAGCCGATTTTCTTGGTGGCAGGATAGGGCCAAGTTGTGCCTGATAACCAATTTGACCTGTAATAGGACCATAAGATGGCCCTACCTATGCAACATTGGGACCAATAGGAAACTGAGGTTACAGAGGTTTCACCATAGGTTGAGAGGGTTGGATTTGCCCCCCAAGACCATACAATGGTCCCGGTTGATACCCCGATTGACCTATGGGTCCTTGAGGTTGCCCTGGTTGGACCACAGGGTGAGATTTTATAGGTTGACCTTGAGGGTTGTAGGACTATCCTTGCGGACCATATAACAACCCCTGCTAGCCCAAAGGTTGGCCCTATAAGGGTTGTCCTTGTGGGTCATATAGATAACCAGGATGGCCCGAAGGGTGGCCCTGGAAGGGTTTTCCTTGTGGGTTGGAAGGTTGTCTAGCCTAGGCAGACAGAAAACCTTGAACACACTGATAAGCCTCTGAAGCAGGAAAATGTAGAGGGTTTCCCTGCTCATTGTACTAATATGGAAAAAAATAGACGGGGATACCATCCGGTACATAATGGGAAAAATAAGGATGTTTGGGATCTTGGGAGGACTGACCAACCTCGGAGTTCAACTACTGTAGAGATAACCGATACTCCTCGAGAGAGATATTCTTTGGAATAGCATATGCTATGTAAACGTCTTCGGGAAGTGATGAGGTCCTGTAGAATGAGTAGTAACAATGGGCATAGATGTAGCTACACAGATAGTAGGCCTAACAGGTACCGATGTGACCTGAGGAGATGACATGAGGGGTGTCTTGGAGACATCCCTAATGAAGGAATAACCGGCCTCGTGGACGGAGTTGATACTCCCATAGAGGCGACAGCGGCCACAATCTGACTTAAGGATCTATACCCTGCTGGAAGCGAAGGACCAGGCGAAGACACGATAGAAGACTCGAAATTGTTTTCTGGGAAAAGCTGGTAATCTTCACCAGATGTAGGAATTTCCTCACTAGGAGAAGCACTGGGTGAGTCCATATCTGACCCTGTCGCTAGATCTTCTAAAATATGACGAGGAATAGGAGGTATAACAGCAGCTAAAAAAGGAAAACCCGATGTAAGAGGAGGGAAATATTCCCCTACTCCAAATCCAAACCAAGCATTGGATAAGGGCCAATTGAACTCAACTGGTCCTCTAAAAAGAAGCTCAGATAGAACCGGTCCCCTATCAAGAAACTCGGAGACAATAGGTTGCTGAGGTTTAGCAGAGGACTAAGAGACCTCTAACGAATTGTCTATGGAAGGACTACCAATAGATGAAACTGAAGGTTCCGCCACTGTGATAACAACAAAAAAAGGAAGAGATCAAAACAAAAGCACACGGGAAAAAAACAAGGCAAACAATCAAATGACCAACAAGAAAACTCTAAAAGGGCGTGTGATCACAGGTGATTAATTTTACCACATTGAAACTTAGAAACTTTACCGTTTCATGTTTTAAGAGTGGAGAAGCGGATAAAAAATGACTCTATCTCTTTCAATTTGGAAACAAACGTGAAAGGATAAGCGCTTGATGATCCTTTCAAATTTAATGAGTCAGAAAAGATCAAAATGACTACTCTAGAAATCTAGGCAAGAGGGTGTACCAGATATCCGTGAACTGCAATATACACCTTGGTTCAAAAATGAAAGAGAAATCAACCAAGGACTTGACGTACGTACAGGAAATCTCCCTGAATGTTGTGTCCGGTGTATCACGAGTATAAGGTGGCAAACTCAGCTTCCTACGAATAAAGGATAGCAACCTAGTGGTGTCTCCCTTTATATACATGACGGTATGGGGAGCACAAGTTCGTACTAGTGCTATCTAAATCCAAGAGGTGAACGAAAACTACTAGGTTTAACGATGCCGGAACACGTCACTGGCCTAGACCTCTAAATATTTCGTTAATGTTTCAATGCTGCCTTAAGTTAAATTGAATAAGTTTTAGAGTTGATCTTCAATTATGTTTCAATTTCAAGCCCTATCGAATGTTACGTCTCAAAAATCCTCTAAATGCACACTACATGCCACAAGATATCACTTTCTTTGATGAATAGCTAACTACGGGAAGGTTGAGAGTTTTTCAAACAATAACAAAATGATCACAAAACAACCGCTACTATCTCTAATGCACGCTAATGAAACTAAAAGCTTTTCCTTTAGAGTTATATAACACTAATGATTTAGAAAAGTTTTCAATTTTCACTAACTGATCAAAAACACAAGAATTGATTTTTTGTATTTTCAATGTTTTAGAGAAAAGTGCACCAAATGAAATGAAAACTAATAAGGAACCAGTTTGAGAAATTATAGCAAAAGAGTAAAAGCAATCAATTTCACTCAATGCAAAACACACAATAAGACCTCAAATTGACGGAGAAATCCTTCAAATCAAAGAGGAACTCCCAAGAAAACACTCACACGAACCATGCGATCAAGGCTCGAAATGAGACAAAAGCGAAACTTAAATGAGAAAAAGAGAAATCACTCAAATCATGCAATGATACAATAAAAACCAACCAAATGAATGTAGGAAAGTAAAAACGAATTTGACTGATCACGCGAAAACCAAAAACTCCTATGGGAGGCTCAACACACAATATCCCCTAGATGCCCTAGGGCTAGAATGTAAAACTGAAGGTAGAGGGCAAAAAAACAGAGGATAGAGGTGAATCACAGTCAACAAGGACTCCAAAGCACATAGACAGTCAGAAAACATGCACCAAAAACCAAAAATCAGGCTCAGAGAACTCAAAACAAGCAAACCCTAGCACCACACAGGAATGGCGCGACTGTTTGGCTACATCTACAGCCAAAACAGGGTTAGCGCGGGCGCCTAACCAGTAACAAGCACCAATTGGTGCGACTGTCAGGCCAAAAAATGCGCCAATCGAGTTTTCTAAAGACAAAATTAAAAAAGAGAAAACATGGAGCAGATCAGGTATGGTGGGAGCTGAACAGAGGCTTTACACCAGAAAGAGACAGACCAAAAGAGAAAATGAAGCAGACAAAAGCCAAAAGCAACCAAAAGAGACAAGAAAAACTCCAATCAAATCCCCAGTGGAGTCGCCAGTTTGCTGGAGAGATAAATCCCCTCTGCGGATAGAGGCGATCCCTACTAGCCCAGATCGGGTCTAGCAACAATCAAGTCACGCTAAAACACAGGTCTCTAGTTACAAAATGACAAGAAATGATAAGTTTCCTACCTCAGGTCCTATGCGATGGTTGTTGATGGAAGGATGGTGCTTCCCGTCCTCCGCTTTGGTAGATCACGATCCTTTCACTTAGCACGTACGAACACCTGTACACATGCGAAGAAACACGATGATACACAACATAGGATCTAAATCTTGTAACTATACATCAGTCAGAGAAGATGTAATTCATTGCATCGAAGATAAAGATACACGAATGAAACCATAATCAAAGTCGCTTATCATTAATGAAACAAAGGAATGATACAACCTTAAGCTCTGATGCTGGATCTTCCTTCGGCGGGTCGACAGTGGAGCACGTCTCAATGAAGCTCGTCAGGAATGGGACAAAGCTCTCTTTCTTCGGCTTGGCTCTCAGAGGTTGTCTCGCAATAGTCTCATTGCTACAGATTCAGCTCTCAATACTAGCTTGCTAAGGGAAAATGGCAAGCTTATATATATGATGGAAGGGGAGTTGGGATCACTACAATGGTGGGATTGGCCCTATCCTGAAGGAAGCTTCCATGATAGGTGGAAAACCACTTCCCCTACATGGAGATTCAGAGCCAAACCTCCCAACTCATTTTAGAGATTCGTTCAGGAGTTGGTTGGAATCAAAATTCCGCCATTTTTTTTTTTTTTAAACAATCCTTATTAAGCTTGGCTCAAATAATACACTGGGACAGAGCACCAGTTAGCGCGCCCTCTTTGGTGGATTTCCCCCATTAGAGTGAGGGCTAAACTGGCTGGTCGTGCTAAGGCCAAAAGGTCTATTTTTAGGGTTTTTCACAGGAAACTGTCTTCAGAGGAATGATTGTCCTTGTCAAGGGGGATGCCATGAAAGTGGTTTTAGGTCATGTCACTGCTCACAGGTCATGGAAAAGGCCCTCCAATGTGTGGGATGGGAAATTGCAGGGACGGTGAAAAATTACTGTGTAACAGGTTGTCGTAGTTGGTCCCACTCGAAGAGGATGACTTTATTACACATTTCAATCAGCAAGTGCTGAAGGCACATGAAAAGGCATGGCATGATAGGCATATTAGACAAAATGTCTTTAAGGAAGATGATTTGGTCTTGTTGTATGAAAAAAAGTTTGTGTGCCACCCATGGAAGTTCAATATGCATTGGCTAGGACCATATATTGTTAAAGAGATAATTGATAGAGGTGCAGTGCACTTGGTCACATTGAGTGGAGAATATCTTCCGGGGTATGTCAATGGAAGCCGATTGAAGCTGTACAGGGATGACCCTCTCCCTACACACACCAAATGACTATATTGACAAAGTATTGGATATGCGTATAAGGGTTGGCGGATGCACATATAGGTGTGATGCGCACACAGCAGCTGCATGTGGAGGTTGACTGGGCCACAGATGTTCCAAAATCTAGCCATTGGAACAGTAAATCTGGAAAATCTAGTTTTATTACCGTTTAGGGGAGCATCTAGGTTTCATTTAATAAGGATATTTTGTCGGATTTGGAATGATTTTTTCATTTATGGAGACACATTAATGCACACGGGACCATTGAAGAAGCACCTAAGCTATAAATATGACTGAAGGGGTGGCATTAGCTTCCTTTGCATTCTACATGTAATTTGTGCGTTGATATCCTTGCTTGCAGAAGTTCCCTTATTGTCTATGTCTGGTTTGGATCCTGTGTTTTAGTAGGAGTTGCGCCGTAGAGGTCTTGGACACATTATCCCTCTAATTGTGAAAACCACACACCCTATATAATATCCCACTACGTAAGTCGTTGAGGCACCTACGCCAGCCAAGCCCAAGAAGGGACAGACCTCCGGGTCCCACAAATTTCCCAGAGAGGAGACCCCTAAGCTGCGTTCCACTGTGGCTGAGTGACAGAAGTGTTGGAAATACGATTCCTATATCTTAATATGTTGTCCTTGATGGAAAATCTCTGGTAAAATATGGAGTATATGTCTTCTGGAGAAGCTCGGTATTCTATTAGAAGAAATGTGTAATGTCCAGCAGAAGATGGGTTAATTTTCATATTGCTGGTTCTATACACGGATTTGTATAGGCCAAGTCATGTATACACGCAGGTAAGAACGATTCAAGTCGCGTATGCATTTTGTGCTCTAAAAATATGATACTAGGAGGGATTACCATGGTATTAGCCCACAATATTGAGCATTGTGTCGTCTATTTGATTTCGTCCAAGAAAACCATTGGCAATTGTGTGGTTTTGACTCATGGTATTAGTAAAGGCTAAATATATATAAGGAGAGGCATATCATAGTGAAAATGTTTGCACATGTAAGGGTTGTCACTAAATACTTCTCTCTGAAGTATATCTGCATGGGATAAACTCTATTTTATTGATAAATTTGAATCTATGATACACCTTTGGATAAAATGATGGATTAGGATATTTAGACCTGAAATGCCTATGTTCTTGCATGATATATTGAAGAGATGATTAGATTTGTGACCTGGCACATGTTTGCTGAGATAAAGTGAAGAAATCTAAGTAATTTCTATGGATATGAAACATTATGCAAATTTATTATTTACAGATCTATACACTAGTTCATCTTGGTAAAAGCGCGTATATACGTGGATTTGTCCCAAAAAAGGCGCGTATGGAAGTCAGGGTTTTCTGAAGCTTATTGCAGAGGTTATCTATTTATTTCTATTGTATTTATGTTGTCTGTCAATGAATTCTTCATGTAGATTTGGGTTGCTTGAATATTGTATATGTTGCTAAGTTGAATATGTACAAATTTGATCAATGAGTGAGTAAATATGGTCAATAATGAATGATTGATTAAGGGTTCTATAATTCTGGAAATATATCTGACTGAAAGACTCAGATCTGAATTTGAGACTGATCACATCTATAAAAACAGTATTCACAAATCTATACACAGGTTGGTGTGAAGAAAAGCGTGTATACACGCAGGTTTAAAAAAAAAAGAGTTGTGTATGCATTTTAAGATAATGAATGTTCAGAGTTGAGTGTGATTATGCATACTAATTCTGAAGTCTGGGTTATTACTGTGTTACGGTTACAGTGATCTCACTATTTTTATTGAAGTATTGGGTGAAGTTTATTATTATTGTTACTATGAAGAGTTGTGTTGAAGCTATTTGATCTAGTGTGAAAATTGATTAAACATGGTCTGCAGTGATTCTAAGGGTTGAAGCCTTTAGTATGGAAGTAGAAGCTTCCTACTAGTTGAAGCTAGTGTTCTGATCAGGGGGGTTGAAGCTCCCTTCTAGTAGTGACTGGTAAATGAGATTAGGGGGTTGTAACTCCCTTCCAGTAGCAGCTGGAGAATGAGAGAAGGTTGCAGCCTTCTGCAGGTAGATGCTTGTTGTTGGGATGTGTTTAGTACAGGTATGTAAAAAATCACACCAACTTAAGGGGTGTGGTCTACCCACTTAAGTTATATGTAACAGGAAGAAAAATAAGTGGAGTCAAGAAAGTTAGTGGAACAAGCTAGAATCATAAGCATACTAGATAGAGATAACATGCATATATAAACTAAAACTAAACTAAAAAATAAAACAAATAAACATGAGATCTGAAAAGAGTCAAATGACAACAATAATACGAATGGTGGCTCTAGGCCCCTCTTATTGAGCACTAGTAGTAATAAGAGTGAAACTTTACCCTCTTGCCAAAGGGCCCCTAGAACATGGGTTCTATGTCTGTAATGTTCCAAAATTTTCATTAAGCAAATTGGAACATTAATTTTTCTTTCTTTTTAATAAAAAGAATAAAATGGGTAAAGGATCCCATGAAGTAGCATAATAAGCACTCAAAATGTGCAAAGGGGTCACTTAAGTGACTTATTTATCATCTCCTAGTGTGAAAAGGGGAAATTACAAGAAGACTAGGTCCAGTTTGACCAAGTCAAATAGCGCTGCATGGAGGGAGTGAGTCACCTAGTCGGACAATGTAGTTTCCATAGGAGAAATATTATTGGATGAGAGAAACCCTAATGGGTGGGGTCCATGACAAGGAAGCCTTCTCTTGAAATAAAAGGGGAAAGGAGAGCCATTGCTCATTATTTTGAAGATTTCGATTTTGCTCTCTTTAGTTGTTCAACTGAGATAGCTTGTGCTACTTAGCACAAGGGATATTTCTGTTTAGAAGTTTCCTCTCCTTTATTGGGAAGCTTTGGAGGACCTGTTCTTCATTCTCCTCACATCCAAGCTTGAGGATGTTAGCAACCTATGATATAGGGGTCATAATTTTGACTTGGCTGTTGATCATCTTGTAAATTTGTACATACTTTGCCTTCTGCAAGTTGTATTCACATATTTTGTAAAAAAATAAAACAAAAAATAAAAAAATCAAAAAGAGGGTAAAAAGTCCTAAAAGAATAATCAAAGGACTTATAAAAAATAAAAGAACCCAAAATAAAAATGAATAATAAATGAAACTGTGCAAGTATAAATGCCACTACTTTTTACTTTTTGACTATGGCAGAGTGTCAATAAATGCCATAGTCCATGATGAGTTAAACAGTTGAATCTTAACTTGTCATTTTTCAATTTCACTTGTTGTAGATAGAGAATAATGAGTTGTCATACAGTTTAATCATGACAATTCAGTAGTTAGGTAGAGAAATAATTAAATCCAACAATTTAATCTGGATTCATGGATGAAATAAGTGTAGAATTCGATAGTTTTACTTTCTTTCAGAAAGAATAAATGTTGTGAAGGTTGCTAGCTTAAATTCACCTTACAACAAAGGAAGAAATAATGTTAGCATGGTAAGCTGGGTAGGTAGAAGAAGTTGAAAAGTCTCAATGTAAATATCATTCATCAAGGAATGTAAAATAACTAACTTCCCCTTCTCATAGTCATGAAACATTCTAAACTATCAGTAAGAAAGGCTCAAGGTATTTCCTTGACTTTTGTTGGGACCGGACCCAAGGCTCTATGACTGATCAGTTGAAAGTGTAAATGTCTATATTAATCCCTAAAATCACATCATTTACCATTCATGCATTCATTCACCTGAATAATCATAAGTAAAACTCCATTTTTACTTGAAGGCATTTAATTCCCATTTGATTAACTTCCTACATCATTTGAAAACATTAAGCCCTCAAAATAACATTATATCATAAGTTAAGCGATAAGATCAATGGAAATTATCTTTTGAAATTCACTTTACTTGTTATGTTTATGTGTTTTGAGTATACCTTGTCCTATTTTCATATTAACCTTAACTTATGTATTAATTCCCTATAAAAATAACCTTTTCCTATTATATATAACTCCTTTTTATATAATAAACCAAAAAACCCACTTATTATAATTTTAGCCGAAGTTTATAATTCCCACATGTTTAATAAAAACCCACATTATAACTCCCTTTGGCTAAAATATATCTTTATATAGTGTCTCGCCCCTATGGTAATTAAATCACCTTGATTTAATTAACCATATAAAAAATATATATATGAAAAAAACTTTAAAACATGTTTTATATATGTTTTAAGCAAAAAATATCGAAGTTTCATTTAAACTAAACTTCAATGCAAGAAACCAATCCATCTATTCAGTTTCCCCCTACTCGACTCATCTAACCCAAGGTTAAACCCTAACCTAACCCTTTTCTTCCTGATATATACCTCATACCCCGATTGTTAACCTGGGTTAAAGCCTTTATATCATTCCCAACCATGTTTCCTATATACAAAATCTATTTGTATAAAAAACTTAACCATATCCCTTTACACTTTTAGACTTAATATCAGCCCTCCGATCCCCTCCATTCATTTAATCCAACAGTTAAAGATCTACGTGATGACTTATTATATTCCCATCCCTTCCCCTATCACGTAGCATGACCACCATCGGATTTTCCATCGCATCCAAATCGGATGATCCATATTCAACTCGATGACTTACCTTTCCCCGCACCTCTCCTTTTGATCGTGATTGTTCGTTAGTTGAAGCCAGATCCAAACGTGCCAGTTCATTTTTGCGCTCATAAAGTAATCAACTGATGTTTTGAAAAAGTCGCAGGATATGGGTTGTTTTCCAAAACCACCTTATGTCGACGTGTCCTGATATGATTTGATCGCGTTCAAAAAGCAATTTCCTGCTTACTTCTCTGGAGCTGGGCAAATACCACCCAGTGGTATTCCGAAACCACTTTCGGTCAACCTATGGTTTAATTATAATTTGACTATGGTTTAAACTATGGTTAATTCATAAAAACGTACAATTTTCATCTAATTTTCACCATTGTGCGCCATTACACCTTTGAGAGCCTGTGCAGAGCCCTTTTCACCATTTTCAAACCTACCATTGCCATTTTCAAACCAATTTCCTTGCAATTCAACCACGAAGAAGCCAAAGCACCCTCTGATAGACCAATTCAGTAGAATTGAAGACTGCGCACAACCATGAAACATCTTCGACCACAATTATACCTTTTAAAGGAATTTTTCGTCAAACTTAACTAGAAAAGATTCAATTTCCAAAATAAAAAGCACCAATTTTCAATTATTGCCTGTAATTATCTCAAATTCCCACACAGAAATTGCAAAAAACAACCAAAGTGCAGGGGAAACTCTATCAAAATTTCCTCAGAATCCCTCATTCCCGTTTTTTGAAAGTTTTATCCATACCCTGGTCATTTTCACAGTTGGAATTGTTCATAACCTTTCTTCTGAGTATTAAAACCCTCTTTTCATCTGAAACTTTGCTCAAAACACTATTTTACCAGAGATATTCTCGAAAAATCCCTTGTTTCCAACAAAAGAAATCGGAAAACAGTCTAAGCTTGCTCTCTTCAGTTAAAAAATGACAAAGAAACAAGTAACCCCCAAATGAGGAGGTCCAAAACCTCATAAGAAAGCCTCTCCTGAAATCCCTCAGCCTAAGTCTTCCAAACTTGATAAACCTACCCCTGCACTCACTGCCGATTCCACAGAAGTTGTTAGGCCTGTTCAACCTCCAGTTACTTCCCAAGAAAATAGTCCTCTGGTTGACCTTGATTACAGAATATTGGACCCTTCAATAGAATTCAATTTACTCGATGTCTGTAATTGGTGTTTTGGTAAATCAGTAGAGAAAGATGACAAAGATATACTAGTCTGGGATTCCAATCTGCCAAAGTATATTGTTCCTCTTACTCATTCAACCCCTGATTTTGTCAGATTGTGTTAGTCCTATTATCTTCTAGACCAAAGGTGCATTGTCAATAAAGACAGAGAGGTCTTATTTTACATCAATGTAGAATCCATAAACTCTATGTTGCAACTAAACCCTGACCCTAATGCTGCTTTATTATCAATAGAGGATTTAACTCAGCTTTATTTAGACCTTGATTTTACTTCTAAATTTAAAGTCTTCCAAACTTTTTGTCCCAAACAAGTTCATATCCCTAAGCTCAATCCTCCATTTGATACTTTTGACTTTCTAAATGAAACCAGACAAATTGTCTCCATGCTATCATTCATACTGGGATATAACAGTGATGAATTCACTGATGTTGCTATACTAGGTTTTCTGTCTACTCTGAGTCCTGGCCAATATCCATCCATAGTGTACAATTTTTCTAAGTTCATTGCAGAAAACTTGCACTATCAATTGTCCATATTGTCAAAAGAAGGAGTCTTTAGATATACCTCATATCTACTTCATCTCTTTTTGTATTATCAAGCAAATAAGTTTCCTATTGAGTTTCAGAAGATAGATCCAGAAGGGAATGTACTTTCAGTTGTGTTTTGGTCATCAATTCTGAGAAAATGGAACTGGAAATAACACTATACATATTTCAATGACTTGTTTTTAGTGCCTGCTATGAATTTATTGAATAAAGAATAGATCCCTAGAACTAATGAAGAAACATAGAGGATATTACAGCTATCTGAGAGCTGTAAAATAGGGGATTGGTACTTATACAAGAGTTACACAGAGATAAGAGTATATGGTGCACTCTTGGCCCCATATAAATTTCCAATATTTGTGACAACAAGGATATTTGCTTTAGAATATTTGAGGCAGTTGTTGAATGCAGATGAAGTCAATTTCATAGCTTCTAGAAAAAAGACTCAGTTAGAACTGAAAAATCAAGTTGGGCCATTTATTGTAAACAACAGATAAGCAACTAATGAAATTAATGTCAAGTTGAAAGAGTATAAATTCCCATATAGTTTTATGTGGAATTATGATCCTCAGGGTACTTTAAGCATGATAAGAATGAAATTCAAGTTGTCTGCCTTCTTGCATGATCCCAAGCCCCATATTGAAAAATATGCCAATAAACTTAAATGCGAGCCAAATACTTTATTTGAGGATGACTCACAGGGCATGTAGAGAAATAATGGAAAGGATAAATAGGTTGATCAAACATAGGTGGTTACAGTGAACAAAGAATCTGAAATTGTTCATAAAAGAAGCAGAAAAGAAGATAGTTTCACAGTTGAAACTATTCAAGATAAAAGATTCAGAATTTCCGACAGTAAGAAAAGAAAATTGACTAATGAAGAAAGGGATAAAGCTATCAATGTTGAAGATAACAATGGTCATGAAACTGATGATGAAGCAACAAGGATAGTAATTGAAACACTCAAAGAGCTTCAAAATGTCCAACTTGGAACACAGCAAAAGGACACAGTTATGGTGGATAAAAAAAAAAGGTTGATATTCCTTCTTCTTCTAAAGAACATGACAACACAGAGTCAGATATTCAAAGCAGGTTCAGAAAAATAAAAGAAATTAATGAATAAATCAAAAGTGAAGCATATTCCAAGTTCGTTAAAGAAAAGCCTGGGAATAAAGACAGACTCCTCTCTGATTTTGACTATTCTTCTAATAAATTGGTGATGTCATTTCTCAAGCCTACAGTGGCTGATCCAAAAACTATTGCAGATTATTCTTAGACAGATTTTGAAGTTGAGACAGATGTTGTCCATGAATTGGACCAAATATAATTCCATAGAAGCAATACAGAGATGTTGTATTCCAAAATAGTCAATAAGACTAAGAATTCTATCAGGCTTGTGAAAACATTGATAAACCTTCAAACTCAAATGAAATTGGATAAAGCCTCATTATATGCCAATAACTTGAAGATCAAATCATTAAAAGACTTTGTGATTGAAGCTGGAGCAGATCGAGATAACATTGAAGTTTCAAAGGCTTTAATCAAATAGAAAAATGAAGATATAGCTGCCCTCAGAAAACAACTAAAATTGCCTCAATGTGAAAATCCTCAGGCAAAAAAAATCCTTCAGCACAAGACAGAAAATGATGAACAAAAACAACTTGTTCCAAAATGAAAAATCAGATAAAGGAAATGGAAAGCCAAATAGAAGCTTTCATGCAAGAAAATGAAAATCTGAAGAAAGCTCAATAGGTTTTGATTCCTACAGTGATCCCAACTGTAAGTACAGTTGTTCCATCTACATTGGCAGAACACTTGGCACCACAAGGAACATTGGCAACTGCAGTGCCAATTACTTCTCATGACATCTCTGCCTCTTCTTCATCAACCTCACAGATAAATACAGTACAGGACAAATCTGCAATAATCAGAGCCATGGAAGATATATCAATAAAGGATAAAGAAATACTCAGTTTAAAAGGAACCATTAAAAATATAGAAACTTATAAAAGAGATGCCTTAATTACTTCTAAAGGGCATGAACAGAGGGCTGACATACTACAAGAACAAGTAAAAATTCTTCAAAAACAGGTGAATCTTACAGATCAGGTTACATACATAAAGAATCATTTATGGAAAAAAATAATTCAAGGCATTCACTCACAATGGCCTTCCATTCAGATAATTTATGAGAAGAAAGAGTTGCTACAGGCTGCAAATGCAAAAATTGATAAAACCAAGAAAGGAATTGAAAATAAGCCACCATAAGAAATTAAACTCATAGCATTTTTGAACAGAAAAAATAGGGAAGAGTTAGAGGAGTTGAAAATTGCTGACAGAATAGAGGCCATTCTTCAAATTAAAAAAGTTCTGAATAAGAGAAATATGATGAATAATTTGGAAGACAGGTGTAAAGATATGAACTTGGCCATCACAAGATTTTGGGCCAAATACAAAGTATTATCAGAAGAAGGTTTACCAGACATTCATGCATTGAATGAAAAATTAATGCCACAGAAGGATTATGATCAGAAAATCAGAGCTCATGCTAAGGAGCAAGCTAAACAACCATTGCCACAAGGATCTCCAAGTGGCAAAGTACTTCTTCAATATTTTGAAAATTTATTCATTTTGGAAAATGAAATCAAGCATATGTTCACAGTAAACCCAAACTTTTCCAAATATACAGAGGCTGATGAAATTTACAGGAAACTAAAGAATATGAAGATCCCCACTATTGAACAGTGGCAAGAATTCACAGATTTGATGTGAATTTGACAGGTAAAGGATAGGAAAATCACATGAAAAATCATATTTTACTTTTACCTTATGGTGAAAAAATCAGTGCCAAAGTGTATCAGGGTCAAAGTGTATCAATAAAATCAAATTGTTACTGCTGGTCATATTCCAATTGCAGCAGTGAAATAGTGAAAAGCAGAGATAAGAGTATCAAAATAGAAGATGAAAAGGAAGAGTATTCTACAAGTCACCATCCAGGAGAAGATGTGCCTAATGCCATCTATGCTCACATCACATCAAAAATTAGTTTAGATAAGATAAAAAGTTCTATTTTTCCTTGTAAAAGAGGACATATTGCAAACTATTTTGCTGTTGTCCCTTTTCTTATGTTCTCTTTCCTATTTTTCCTTGAAACATTATCTCAATTTTTGAGATATTTTGTAAACATTTTTTGTGTATAAATAATTCATAATTCGAAGTATTCAAGGGGAATAAAATTTCTCAAGACTACTATAGTCATTTTTCTGGACATATTGAAGTTGGTGTGAGTCAATTAGCGAAGAAGCAGTCTGGAAACAAGATTAGAGACATCATAACTAAGGATTCTCATGGTGACAAGATAAGTCTCGTTTTTTTTCTTGTTTTTAGTGTTATTATTTAAAGTTTACATACATTCATTTGATGTGTTTCTATTATGTAATGATCAAATAAGGAGAAATTAAACAGAATTAGTGATAATAAGCTCTTTGTTTTAAACTAGTTGGCATTTTTATGTTTTCGGCTTGATAACCGGACCATAGAATTCTTAATTGATCTAGGTCCCAGTTTGATCCCCTTCTTCAATCCTCTTTTCTGTAACTTAAAGATTCTTAAATTCCCTTTTGTTCAGATTTCACCCATTCCATCATAAAAACCTATTCAAAGCCTTAGAAGGTCATCTATCTTGCCCTTAGTACATTTGCATCTTTAAGTCTTATTTCCTAGCTCTGCTTGCCTAGAAATTTGACTCCATTGCCCAATGTTCTGGTAGATCCCTCTGGTTTACCTTGAAACACTTTTCATTCCTACCACACTTCTAAAATCAGTCCTATTGCTCACTCATAGCTAGCCTAAAACCCTTTACCAAAACAAAGCTAAATCTTTAGGAGAGATCCCTCTCCAGAGCTCAGGAAGGCTAGATCATGAATTCCCAAAGAAGTTCTTGGTTACCCCTAGTTTTCTTAAATACAAAAATCCCAATCCCACAACCTGAGAATTACTAGGGTGATAACATACTGGAGACCATATTGGGAAATAACCACTCTCCAGTTTTAAGTTTAATCATGAAGGAATATTTTTAATTATATCTTTTCTACTTTAAGATTGAGTTTAAAGGTTGTGGGTATTTTACCCAATAAACATTCTGGCTCCCAAAAAAGTCTACTACACTAGATCCAACCCTGATCCTAATCCTCCAGAAATAGTAGACAATCCATACCAGATAGGAAAAAAGAAGAAAAAACAAAGTGATAGTTCTGAAACTGAAATACCTCTGAGAAGAGCTGATTCTTTACCCAAAGAATTGGTAAGCTTATCAGACATTTATTTTGACTTAAATTTTGAAAAATATTTATTTAGAAAAAAATCTGAATCGGATTTAAGAGAAATTGTTTTAGATCCAGTTTTTACTTCTTATGTGAGTTAAAAACACAAAATTATTTCTATTCCTACTAAATCAGATCAAACTGAAAGTAAAAGTCTAGTAAAAAGGGTAAGTGTCACAAAAATTAAGGACATTGAAGAAGCTGTTAAGTTAGCAAAATTTTTGTGTAAATTTAAACCCCAGTTTCTCAGCTATATACAACAGTCTTTCCAGCATCAGATTCTACTCTGTATGCTGCCACATCATTTACTGATTCTGCTGTCAGTTCACCTCAAGAGCCCATAAGCCCTGAGTTTCCTCTGCCCCATAGAATCATATACTAATCATATCCATAATCCACTGCTAGTTCATCAACCGATCCATTCATCCCTGAGCTGCTCTTGCAGCCCAAAGTAGTATATCCATCATTTACCCAACCCATTACAACTACCATTAGCCATAATACTTCTTTTTCATCCCCTTTGCCAAGCTCTTCAAGTACATCTATTGCAGTAACCAGCACTATCCCTATCACTACAAATGTACCTCCCAATTCAGCTAAAATCCAAGCCATGGCTACCCAATATGCTCCCTTGGTATTACCTCAGAATCTCCATGGCATGCCCCAGAACTACCAAAAAGATATTCCACTATTCGATAATCTTTCACAGATTACTGCACAACAACATATTACTAGAATGAATGATTTCTGGGAAGTCTATGAGATAGATGAATCTGATGTCTAAATGAGGTTGTTTTCTCAGAGCTTAATTGGAGAAGTAAAAACTTGGTTTAAGAGTTTAGGAGGTGGTAGCATAGCAGAACTAGCTGCATTCCATAGATCCTTCCTAAATAAATTGGAGAAAAAGAAGAACCCTATGCAAATACTATCTGAATTTGATGTTGTCAAGAGAGCCCCAAATGAAACTGTCCAAGACTTCTGCACAAGATATAATAATGTTTACAATGCCATTCCTGCAAACCTTAAACCCATGCCATATTCCGTGCTAATCAAATTCCCTAATTTCTTTGACGTATACATGGCTTACCAACTTAGGGAAAGGGATGCAAATACTTTAGAGAAAATGCAACAAAACATTGTAGGTGTAGAAATCAACATACTTGCAAAGAAGGCCATACTGAGAAACGAAATAAGGGTTACTATTAAAGAAGAAACATCTCACTTAGATGGTAAGTTTGATTTCATTACTAAAGAATTAGAAAAAGTAGTTGATAGACTGGATTAAATTGAAAGAAAACCACAATGGGACAATCAATCTCAGATTCGGAATCCCAATTACAGAAAAAACAACAACCCCGGGAAAGGTAAGGAACCTTCCCCTAATCAGAATATAAGAACCCCATTCCAAGAAAACTTTGCAGAAAGTTCACAAAACAATATTGATGAGGAGGAAGACATCAACATTGTTATGGGGATTGATGAAAACAATACCATTTTTCTCACCTAGGAGGACCAGGAACTCTTTGAACTTCAATAGTTCAAAGTAGAATCTAGAGAATCCTATGATTATAAACAAGGTTATGATTTTGCAATAAATGAAATTCACAGTCAATACAACCTTAGGAGCAAGAAATCCAATGAAACTATCATAAAAAATAATGCTTCAAACCAACAAGAACAAAACAAGAATACTGATACTTCTAAATCAAAATTCTTGCAGATTATTCCCAAAGATAACAAATAGAGTTCAAACCCGACTAGTCCTAAAAAGCAACAAGGCCCAAAAATTATAGATATTACTGACGAAATGGCACAATCTTCCAAATATGTTCCAAAAGCTAATTCTCCCAAAACCACTAATTCAACAACAGTCATTGAGCCAAGAAAGAATCCTACTGAATTTAAAATATTAGATCCTAAACCTTCTGTTGAAAATCATAAAACTGATAAAACTTCTGCTAACCCTCAAAGTATTCCTTAAAAAACAGTTAAGGATAGCAAAAACCAAGAAACTCAAACAGAAGACAAGAGAAGAGCTCAAAACAAAGGTAAAACAGTAGAAACTCAAGAAAATTCATCACAAACCACAGTTCCTAAAGAAGAAGTGATTCAAACCATTAGATCTCAGCCAACATTTAATATGCAGTCTGAAATATCCAAATTAAAAATAGTTGTTCCCTTGGTAGAACTAGCTAAAAATGATTTGTATAGATCTATGATTTCTGATGCATTGAATGTGAATGAGAATGAAGATACAAATAACATGAATGAAGATAGGCCTGAATTGATTTTTGGTCCCAATGTAGATGGAAAGAATTCATATGGGTCGGTACCCCCATTTTATTTAAGTCTTACTGTGCATGAGCAAATATTACACAATACTATGCTAGATACTGGAGCTTCCCACAATTTAATGCCTAGAGCTATAATGGAAACTCTTAATCTAGACATAACCAGACCTTATAAAGACCTTTTCTCATTCGATTCATCCAAAGTCCAATGTATTGGTTTGATTAAAGATCTGTGTGTTAACCTAGTCCAATATCCTGGTAAGAGTATGATCATGGATGTTGTAGTAGCTGACATCCCGCCAAAGTATGGCATGCTTCTTTCTCGCTCATGGGGAGAAAAGTTGCAGGGATCTCTACAACTAGATATGAGTTATGCTAATATCTTGGTATTTGGACAGCCTAAAAATATTTATAGAGAAACCTTGATGAAGTACATGATCAGTAGTGCAGACAAACCTACAAATTATCCAATTTATGCTACTCCCACTGATCTTGATTCTTTTATTCTCAGTAACTCTGATCAAAATGAAAATCCAATTGAACTTACTGATAAAAAAACTTAAAATCATGGATGATATTGGTCATGAAGCTTTCTGGCATCTAGATTTTGATGGATCTGTTAATAAATTTGGAGCTGGAGCTGGTGTTTGGATTACAAACATTGAAACAAGCCATTATGAAGGACATGATTTTAGATTAAACTTCAAATGCACCAATAACATGGCTGAATATGAAGCTTTAATCTTAGGCCTGCAAATTATTAGAAAAAAGGGAGGAAAAAGAATAATGGTCATGGGTGATTCTGAACTAGTTATAAAACAAATCAACGCAGAGTATTCAGTTCACAACCCCAGACTTGTAAGATACAGAGAAACAATATTGGAACTGCTTGAAGAATTTTTAGAACGTAATTTTGCTATCATCCCTCGAGATTAGAACATACAGGCCCATTGCTTAGCAACTTTTGCTAGCAATTGTAAATTTCATTTTTCACCATTGCAAAAATACACTGCTAAGATTAAACATAGGACTATTGTTCCTGATAATGTGAAATATTGGCAAATTGTTTCAGAAGATCAGCAAATTTATCACTTTTTGAATAATGAGCATGAATTTCAAAATTGTCAAATCGATAACGACTGTAACATATATTCACCTTGTGATATAGATTTAAATTTATATCAAATAGATGATTTAGATGTACATAAGTTTGAAAAGCCTACTATTTTTACTCAAAGTGACATTGATGAAATGGAAAAAATATAAATAGAGGAATTGATTGAAGATGAAATAGATTTGATTGATTTAAAGAATAGCATTTTACCTAGAGTTTTAACTCCTCTAGAATATTTATTTGACTCCAATGATGTGCCCATAAGGCCAAAAATGGAGCCAGTTAAATCTGACATAGAAGAGTATAACTTAGGGACAGATGAAAAACCAAGAGTAATCAAACTATCCAAATCCTTATCATCAGATGAAAGGGCTAAATACATTGAACTTTTAAAAGAATTTCAAGATGTCTTTGCATGGAGCTATGAAGACTTAAAAACTTACAACACGGACATTATCCAACACAAAATTCCTTTAAAAGAAAATCAAAAACCTTTTCAATAGAAACTCAGAAGGATTAATCCAGTTTTGTTACCCTTAATCGAAAAATAAGTCAAAAGAATGTTTGATGCATAGATAATTGCACCAGTTAGATTTTCTGACTGGTTATCTAATTTAGTGCCAACCAGAAAAAAGACAGGAGAAATTAGACTATGCATAGACTTTAGGAATCTTAATAAAGCATCCTTGAAGGATAACTACCCCTTGCCAAAAATGGACTATATTTTACAGAGGGTAGCAGGTTCGTCCAGAATCTCTTTATTAGATGGTTTCTCTGGTTACAATCAAATTCTAGTTCACAAAGATGACCAAACCAAAACTCCATTTACTACTCCATGGGGAACTTTCATGTATGTGAAAATTCCTTTTGGGTTAAAAAATGCAGGAGTGACATTTCAAAGGGCCATGGATATTGCCTTTGCCAAAGAAATCCATGAGTTTTTAGTCATTTATTTTGACGATATTACTATTTTTTCTAAAACAAATGATGATCACTTGGATCATCTGAGACAAGTTTTTATTAAATGCAGAAAATATGGTATATCTCTTAACCCTAAAAAGTCTATTTTTGGGCTAGAAAAAGGCAAATTTCTAGGTCACATTATTTCAAAAGAAGGCATTAGAATAGACCCTTCAAGACTTGAAGCAATTATAAACATTCAACCACCAAGGAACATTAAAGAAATCCAAGCATTCTTGGGAAAGATCAACTTTCTAAGGAGATTCATATCAAATCTTGTTGAGATTATAAAAGATCTTAATAACATGCTTAAAAAGGTATCCTCAATTAAATGGACAATAAAGGCCAAAAAATCTTCTGAATCCATCAAACAGGCCTTAACTAAAGCACCAATCCTTATCAGTCCAGATTACACAAAAGATTTTGTAATCTTTTCCTTTGCATCTGAACACACCATAGTTGCAGTTCTTCCGCAGAAAAATCATCAAGGCTTTGAACAGCCCATTGCATTTTTTAGTAAAGCTCTCAGAGATGCACCACTGAAATACAACATAATATAAAAACAGACTTTGGCTATGGTTAAAGCTATAAAAAATTTCAGAGTGTATATACTTCAGTCACACATCATTGCATATGTCCCTAATGTAGTAGTTAAAGATATTTTGACTCAAGATGGACCAGACAATAGGAGAGGAAAGTGGATAGCCACAATCCTTGAATATGATCTGGAAATTAAACCAACTAAACTCATTAAAGGACAGGGTTTAGGCAAACTAATGGCTGAATCAATTGCAATGCCTTAGATATTAATTTCATTGCACAAGTAGATGAACATGAGGAAATTGTGACTCCATCGATCAGTGAGGCCTATCAAGACTCACCATGGTACTCTGATATAATCTTTGTACTAACAAAATTACAAGCTCCTCCTGGACTGACCAAAACCAAGGCAAGATTCATCAAGAAAAAAGCAATGAGGTTCTATATCTTAAATAATGCACTGTATTGGAGAGAAAGTACTGGAATTTTACTTAATTGTTTATTGACATCTGAGGCTGACAAGATCCTTGAGTAATTTCATGCAGGTGACTATGGAGGCCATCTATACTGGAAGAGCACAACTGATAAAATACTTAGAGCTGGTTTTTACTGGCCATCTTTATTTTCAGATGTTAAAAAGTTTGTTACCTCTTGCCATCAATGCCAAATTTTCGAAGGTAAAAAGAAACTATTACCATTACCTCTAAAACCAATATTCACTGAAAAACCATTTCAACTATGGGGGTTAGACTTCATAGGTGAAATTCATCCTCCATCCTCAGGTCAACACAAATGGATTCTAAATGCTACTGATTACTTTATTAAGTGGATAGAAGAAATTCCCACTAGGCAAGCTATAGACTCAGTTATTATCTCATTCATAGAAAGTAATATTTTGTCTAGATTTGGATGCCCACACAAAATTATTACAAACAATGTTGTTGCTTTCAAATCTAAGAAGATGATTGCTTTCTGCCATAAATACCATATTACCTTAGGTCATTCCACAACATACTATCCCCAAGGTAATGGTTTGGCCGAATCCTCAAATAAAAGTTTAGTCAACATTATCAAAAAACTACTCCAAGATAATAAAAAGACATGGAATAAGAAGCTGGTCTATGCCCTTTGGGCTGATAGACTTACTACAAAAAGGTCCATAGGAACTTCACCATATTAGATTGCTTATGGTATATATGTAGTTTTTCCTTCTTCCTTGGGTGTCCCAGTCATGAAGATTATCCAGGAATTACAGGTAGAAACTAATGACATTCAAAGAAGAATCAATGAAACCATACACCTTCAACAAAACAAAGATGAATTTTATGAAAAGTCACAAGTTTTACAGGACAAGATTAAAAATATTTTTGATAAAAGAGTTAAGGAAGATGACTTTTTCATAGGAGATCAAATTTTAAGATGGGATGCAAGAAGAGAGGATAAAGGTAAACATGGGAAATTTGACTTTCTATGGCAGGGACCCTATGTAATATATGGTTACAGAGGAAATAATTCCTTTTTCATTAGGAATTTGGATGGTACGGAGCTTCAAGAAGGACCAGTAAATGGAAGGATGTTGAAACATTACTATTCCTCACAAGTCACTTAATAGTTAGATCTATTTACTTCATCATTTTAAATATTCATAGTCAGATTCTAGATTGGATTGGATATATTATCTGAAAATTTGAAGCCTGAAGAGAAGGCCCTAAGATTTGCAGTATAACATATCATAAATATGATTGTTCCAAAAAACAGAAGACATTTACAGGATCACCAAGGTCAATGGATAAGGCTACTGATCTCAGAGTTCTTGGCATTTCACAAGAAAAAGCCATCCCCAAGTGAAGCCGATGTTAGCAACCTATGATATAGGGGTCATAATTTTGACTTGACTATTGATAATCTTGTAAATCTGTACATACTTTTCCTTCTGCAAGTTGTATTCACATATTTTGTAAAAAAATCAAAAAATCAAAAAGAGGGTAAAAAGTCCTAAAAGAATAATCAAAGGACTTAGAAAAAATAAAAGACCCCAAAAGAAAAATGAATAATAAATGAAAGTGTGCAAGTATAAATGCCACTACTTTTTACTTTTTGACTATGGCAGACTGTCAATAAATGCCATAGTCCATGATGAGTTAAAAAGTTCAATCTTAACTTATCATTTTTCAATTTCACTTGTTGTAGATAGAGAATAATGAGTTTTCATACAGTTTAATCATGACAATTCAGTAGTTAGGTAGAGAAATAATTGAATCCAACAGTTTAATCTAGATACATGGATGAAATAAGTGTATAATTAGATATTTTTTCTTGCTTTAAGAAAGAATAAATGTTGTGAAGGTTGCTAGCTTAAATGCACCTTACTACAAAGGAAGAAATAATGTTAGCATGGTAAGATGGGTAGGTAGAAGAAGGTGAAAAGTCTCAATGTAAATATCATTCATCAACGACTGTAAAATAACTAACTTCCCCTTCTCATAGTCATGAAACATTCTAAACTATCAGTAAGAAAGGCTGAAGGCATTTCCTTGAATTTTGTTGGGACCGGACCCAAGGCTCTATGACTGATCAGTTGAAAGTGTAAATGTCTATATTAATCCCTAAAATCACATCATTTACCATTCATGCATTTATTCACCTAAATAATCCTAAGTAAAATTCCATTTTTACTTGAAGGCATTTTAATTCCCATTTGATTAACTTCCTACATCATTTGAAAACATTAAGCCCTCAAAATAACATTATATCATATGTTAAGCGACAAGATCAATGGAAATTATCTTTTGAAATTCACTTTACTTGTTATGTTTATGTTTTTTGAGTATACCTTGTCCTATTTTCATATTAACCTTAACTTATGTATTGATTCCCTATAAAAATAACCTTTTCCTATTATATATAACTCCTTTTTATATAATAAACCCAAAAACCCACTTATTATAATTTTAGCCAAAGTTTATAATTCCCACATGTTTAATAAAAACCCACATTATAACTCCCTTGGGCTAAAATATATCTTTATATAGTGTCCCGCCCCTATGGTAATTAAATCACCTTGATTTAATTAACCATATAAAAAAAATATATGAAAAAAACTTTAAAACATGTTTTATATATGTTTTAAGAAAAAATATCGAATTTTCATTTAAACTAAACTTCAAAGCAAGAAACCCATCCATCTATTCAGTTTCCCCCTACCCGACTCATCTAACCCAAGGTTAAACCCTAACCTAACCCTTTTCTTCTCGATATATACCTCATACCCTGATTGTTAACCTGGGTTAAAGCCTTTATATCATTCCCGACCATGTTTACTATATAAAAAATCTGTTTGTATAAAAAACTTAACCATATCCCTTTACACTTTTGGACTTAATATCAGCCCTCCGATCCCCTCCATTCATTTAATCCAATAGTTAAAGATCTACGCGATGATTTATTATATTCCCATCCCTTCCCCTATCTCGTAGCATGACCACCGTCGAACTTTCCATCGAATACAGATCGGACGATCCATATTCAACCCGATGACTTACCTTTCCCTGCACCTCTCCTTTGGATCGTGACCATTCGGTAGTTGAAGCCAGATCTGAGAGCGCTAGTTCATTTTCGTGCTCATAAAGTAATCGACTGATGTTTTGAAAAAGTCACCAGATATGGGTTGTTTTTTGAAACCACCTTGTGTCGACGTGTCCTGATATGATTGGACCGTGTTCGAAAAGAGATTTACTGCTTACCACTCTGGAGCTGCACGAATACCACCCAGTGGTATTCCAAAACCACTTCCGCCCAACCTATGGTTTAATTATAATTTGACTATGGTTTAAACTATGGCTAGTTCATAAAAATTTATAATTTTCGTCTACTTTTCACCATTGTGGGCCATTACAGCTTTGAGAGCCTGTGCAGAGCCCTTTTCACCATTTTCAAACCTACCAGTGCCATTTTCAAGCCAATTTCCTTGCAATTCAACCACGAAGAAGCCAAAGCACCCTTTGATAGACCAATTTAGTATAATTGAAGACTGCGCGCAATCGTGAAACGTCTTCGACCACAATTATACCTTTTAAAGGTATTTTTCATCAAACTTAACCAGAAAAGCTTCAATTTCCAAAAGAAAAAGCACCAATTTTCAATTATTGCCTGTAATTATCTCAAATTCCCACACAGAAATTGTAAAAAACATCTAAAGTGCAGGGGAAACTCTGTCAAAATTTCCCCAGAATCCCTCATTCCCGTTTTTTGCAAGTTTTATCCATACCCTGGTCATTTTCACTACTGGAATTGTTCATAACCTTTCTTTTGAGTATTAAAAGCCTCTTTTCATCTGAAAATTTGCTCAGAACCCTATTTTACCAGAGATATTCTCCAAAAATCCCTTGTTTCCAACAAAATAACTCGGAAAATTGTCTAAGCTTGCTCTCATTAGTTAAAAAATGACAAATAAACAAGTAACCCCCAAATCAAGAGGTCCCAAACCTCAGAAGAAAGCCTCTACTAAAATCCCTTAGCCCGTGTCTTCCAAACTTGATAAACCAACCCCTGCACTCACTGCCAATTCCACAGAAGTTGTCAGGCATATTCAACCTCCAGTTACTTCCCAAGAAAATAGTCCTCTGGTTGACCTTGATTACAGAATATTGGACCCTTCAATAGAATTCAATTTAATCGATGTCTATAATTGGTGTTTCGGTAAATCAGTAGAGAAATATGACACAGATATACCAATCTAGGATTCCAATCTGCCAAAGTATATTGTTCCTCTTACTCATTTAGCCCCTGATTTTGTCAAATTGTGTCAGTCCTATTATCTTCCAAAACAAAGGTGCATTTTCAATAAAGACAGAGAGGTCTTATTTTAAATCAATGCAGAATCCATAAAATCTATGTTGCAACTGAACCCTGGCCCTAATGCTGCTTCATTATCAATAGAGGATTTAACTCAGCTTTACTTAGACCTTGATTTTGCTTCTAAATTTAAATTCTTCCAAACTTTTTGTCCCAAACAAGTTAATATCCCTAAGCTCAATCCTTCATTTGATACTTTAGATTTTCCAAATGAAACCAGAAAACTTGTCTCCATGCTATCATTCATACTGGGATATAACAGTAATGAATTCACTGATGTTTCTATACTAGGTTTTCTGTCTACTTTGAGTCCTGGCCAGTCTCCATCCATAGTGTACAATTTTTCTAAGTTCATTGCAGAAAACATGCATTATCAATTGTCCAGATTGTCATCAGAAGGAGTCTTTAGATATACCTCATATCTACTTCATCTCTTTTTGTATTATCAAGAAGATAATTTTCCTATTGAGTTTCAGAAGATAGATCCAGAAGGGAATGTACTTTTAGTTGTGTTTTGGTCATCAATCCTGAGAAAATGGAACAGGGAATACAACTATACAGATTTCAATGACTTGTTTTTAGTGCCTGCTATGAATTTATTGAATAAAGAATAGAACCCTAGAATTAATGAAGAAATAAAGAGGATATTATAGCTATCCGAGAGTTGTAAGACAGGGGATTGGTACTTATACAAGAGCTACACAGAGATCAGAGTATATGGTGAACTCTTGGCCCCATATAAATTGCCAAGATTTCTGACAACAAGGATATTTTCTTTAGAATATTTGAGGTAGTTGTTGAATGGAGATGAAGTCAATTTCATACCTTCTAGAAAAAAGACTCAGTTCAAACTGAAAAATCAAGTTGGGCCATTTATTGTAAACAATAGAGAAAAAGCTAATGAAATTATTTTCAAGTTGAAAGAGTATAAATTCCCATATAGTTTTATGTGGAATTATGATCCTCAGGGTACTTTAAGCATGATAAGATTGAAATGCAAGTTGTCTACCTTCTTGCATGATCCCAAGCCCCATATTGAAAAATATGCCAATAAACTTGAGTGGGAGCCAAATACTTTATTTGATGATGAATCACAGGGCATGCAGAGAAATAATGGAAAGGATAAACAGGTTGATCAAACACAGATGGTTATTGTGAACAAAGAATATGAAATTGTTCATAAAAGAAGCATAAAAGAAGATAGTTTCACAGCTGAAACTATTCAAGATAAAAGATTCAGAATTCCCTACAACAAGAAAAGAAAATTGACTGATGAAGAAAGCGATAAAGCTATCAATGTTGAAGATAACAATGGTCATGAAACTAATGATGAAGCAACAAAGATAGTCACTGAAACACTCAAAGAGCTTCAAAATGTCCAACTTGGAACACAACAAAAGGACACAGTCATAGTGGATAAACAAAAAAAGGTTGATATGCCTTCTTCTTCTAAAGAACCTGACAACACAGAGTGAGATATTCAAATCAGGTTCAGAAAAATCAAAGAAAAGAATGAAGAAATCAAAAGTGAAGCATATTCCAAGTTCCTTAAAGAAAAACCTGGGAATAAAGATAGACTCCTCTATGCTTTTGATTATTCTTCTAATAAATTGGTGATGTCATTTCTCAAGCCTACAGTGGCTGATCCAAAACTATTCCAGATTATTCTAAGACAGACCTTGAAGTTGATGCAGATGTTGTCCATGAATTGGACCAAATAGAATTCCATAGAAGCAATACAGAGATGTTGTATTCCAAAATAGTCAATAAGACTATGAATTCTATCAGGCTTGAGAAAAAATTGATAAACCTTCAAACTCAAATGAAATTGGATAAAGCCTCATTATATGCCAATAAATTGAAGATAAAATCATTAGAAGACTTGGTGATTGAAGCAAGAGCAGATCCAGCTAACATTGAAGTTTCAAAGGCTTTAATCAAATAGAAAAATGAAGATATAGCTGCCCTCAGAAAATAGCTAAAATTGCCTCAAAGTGAAAATACTCTGGCAAAAGAAATCCTTCAGCAGAAGACAGAAAATGATGAACTAAAACAACTTGTTCTAAAAATGACAAATCATATAAAGGAAATGGAAATCCAAATAGAAGCTTTCATGCAAGAAAATTAAAATCTGAATAAATCGCAACAGGTTTTCATTCCTACAGTGATCCCAATTGTAAGTACAGTTGTTCCATCTACATTGGTAGAACACTTGGCACCACAAGGAACATTGGCAACTGCAGTGCCAATTACTTCTCATGACATCTCTGCCTCTTCTTCATCAACCTCACAGATAAATACAGTATAGGACAAAGCTGCAATAATAAAAGCCATGGAAGATATGTCAATAAAGGATAAATAAATACTCAGTTTAAAAGGCACCATTAAAAATCTGGAAACTTCTAAAAGAGATGCCTTAATTACTTCTAAAGGGCATGAACAGAGGGCTGACAGAGTACAAGAACAAGTAAAAATTCTTCAACAACAGGTGAATATTACAGATCAGGTTGCATACATAAAGAATCATTTATGGAAAAAAATCATTGAAGGCATTCACTCACAATGGCCTTCCATTCAGATCATTTATGAGAAGAAAGAGTTGCTACAGGCTGCAAATGCAGAAATTGATAAAACCAAGAAAGAAATTGAAAATAAGCCACCACAAGAAGTTCAACTCATAACATTTTTTAACAACAAAAACAGGGAAGAGTTAGAAGAGTTGAAAGTTGCTGACAGAACAGAGGCCATTCTTCAAATTAAAAAAGTTCTGAATAAGAGAAATATGATGAATAATTTGGAAGACAGGTGTAAAGATATGAACTTGGCCATCACAAGATTTTGGGCAAAATACAAAGTATTATCAGAAGCAAGTTTACCAGACATTCATGCATTGAATGAAAAATTAATGTCAAAGAAGGATTATGATCAGAAAATCAGAGCTCATGCTAAGGAGCAAGCTAAATAGCCATTGCCACAAGGATCTCCAAGTGGCAAAGTAATTCTTCAATATTTTGAAAATTTATTCTTTTTGGAAAATGAAATCAAGCATGTGTTCACATTAAAGACAAACTTTGCAAAATATACAAAGGCTGATGAAAGTTATAGGAAACTAAAGAATATGAAGATCCCCACTGCTGAACAGTAGCAAGAATTCACAAATCTGATGTGAATTTGACAGGTAAAGGACATGAAAATCACATGAAAAATCATATTTTACTTTTACCTTATGTTGAAAAAATCAGTGCCAAAGTGTATCAGGGTCAAAGTGTATCAGTAAAATCAAATTGTTACTGCTGGTCATTTTCCAATTGCAGTAGTGAAATAGTGAAAAGCAGAGGTAAAGAGTATCACAACAGAAGATGAAAAGGAAGAGTATTCTACAATTCACCATCCAAGAGAAGATGTACCTAATGCCAGCTATGCTCACAGCACATCAAAAATCAATTTAGATAAGATAAACAGTTCTATTTTTCCTTGTAAAAGAGGAAATCTTGCAAATTGTTTTGTTGTTGTCCCTCTTCTTATGTTCTCTTTCCTATTTTTCCTTAAAACATTATCTCAATTTATGAGATATTTTGTAAAAAAAATTTGTGTATAAATACTTCATAATTCAAAGTATTCAGGGGGAATAAAATTTCTCAAGACTACTATAGTCATTTTTCCATACATATTGAAGTTGGTGTGAGTCAATTAGCGAAGCAGCGGTCTGGAAACAAGATTAGAGACATCATAACTAAGGATTCTCGTGGTGACAAGATAAGTCTCGTATTTTTTCCTATTTTTAGTGTTATTATTTAAAGTTTACATACATTCATTTGATGTGTTTCTATTATGTAATGATCAAATAAGGAGAAATTAAACAGAATTAGTGATAATAAGCTCTATGTTTTAAACTAGTTGACATTTTTATGTTTTTTGCTTGATAACCGGACCATAGAATTCTTAATTTCTCTAGGTCCCAGTTTGATCCCCTCCTTCAATCCTCTTTTCTGTAACTTAAGGATTATTAAATTCCCTTTTGTTTAGATTTCAACCATTCCATCATCAAAACCTATTCAAAGCCTTAGAAGTTCATCTATCTTGCCCTTAGTACATTTGCATCTTTAAGTCTTATTTCCTAGCTCTGCTTCCCTAGAAAGTTGACTCCATTGCCCAATGTTCTGGTAGATCCCTTTGGTTTACCATGAAACACTTTTTATTCCTACCACACTTCTAAAATTAGTCCTATTTCTCACTCATAGCTAGCCTAAAACCCTTTACCTAAACAAAGCTAAATCTTTAGGAGAGATCCATCTCCGGAGCTCAGGAAGGCTAGATCCTGAATTCCCAAAGCGGTTCTTGGTTACCCCTAGTTTTATTTACTACAAAAATCCTAATCCCACAACATGAGAATTAATAGGGTGATAACAGAGGCCAAGGTAACCATATTCAGCTACAGCGTTTTCCATCTTGGCAGAAACACTGAGTTGTTGGGGGTTGCAGTAAGGATTCATCATCACCCACTTCTGGAGCTAGTTTGTAGAGGAGGAGTTCACTCTTTCTCTGGGAGATTAGTGAGGAAGATCTCAGAGGTTATTTTCAGATTTTGGCATCAGGCCATAGGTTTCATCTCATGCACAGCGCAGTCTCTTCTTCCTACTGTGTTATATTCAGTGGGCACTTGCAGGAGGGATTCACACTGTGGATTGGAGGGAGTAATCTTTAGTGAAAGGAGCAGTCATTCATTTGGAAGACTAGTGGAGGAGGTTTCTATATTGTTTGCATAATTTCCACCCTTCTCCATTTATGTATTTCATTTGAGTTGTTGTTGCTACCCAGCAACTCCATAATTTTGCCACTTAGTGTATTTTGGCCAATCCCTTGGAGGATTGTTGTAGGATTGTTTTATGAGGTTGAGATCTTGCTCCCTCACTTTCTTTGAGCCTATTATTGACATATATTTTTATACATGTCATTTTTTAGTCATTTTCCTCTACAGACTGCGCAGTCATAGCTTGCTGCTGGGTTGTGTAGCTAGGTACTTTCATTTTGTATGTCCATTTGTCTTGAGGCAGATTTGGCCTAACTTGAGAGGTCTTTCCTCAATTTCTTATATATCTATTTGCTGCTGCACATAATATAAGGCTATCCACTCTTCTTGCACCTCATGTATTAGTATTTCACTGCTGCTGCTTGTAGAATTTCATATATTGTTGTAGCTCTACATTTGAGCATTCTTTGAGGGACCTAGTTTGGGGAGATATGTATAACCCCTCTAGGATTATTTATTTGAGCTAATATTCTAGGATAGTCATGTATGAAGAGTATACAAGGGGATCCAAGTCCCGGTTAATCTTATTTTTACACTCTCTCTCTTATACAGCATCCTTGAGGACCACATTTTAGAAATTCCCGAAAAAGGAACATTACCGTGGTATCAGAGCTTCGAACTTGGCTCAGCCTGTGAAGTTTGAATTTCAGAGAAGAAGAGGCCAGAATGATGCATAGGATGAGATTAATATCATCAATTTTTAGATCCAGAAACAACCTCTCCAAGGAGGTTGACGAGACAGAAAAAAGAGAAGAGGAAGGACCATGCACTTCCTATTCTCACAGAGAAGCAGATCAGAAGCATGGAGAGCACTTGGAATTCGAAATTCTAAGAGAGTATCTTGCTGAATATGGAGAAAACCCTAGATTATTTCAAGAGACTCTATATTTTTTACACTTTTTTTAGCAGAAAGAGGAAAGAAGACCCCACAGTCATGGGAGGATGAAAGGCAATAGATTCGTATTGTCTACTTTTGATGGGTCACCCACATGTGCAACAGAGGCTTGGGTGAAGAAGCTATAGGCTTTCTTCTTGCTACATCCTGTAGTAGACAAAGAGGCTATAGAAATTTCAGTGCTGCACCTTGAGAGAGAAGCAAAGGCTTGGTGGTCCAGCCATGGGAGACATGAAAAGGTTTCTACTCTTGCTGATTTTTCTTAGATCTTGATCAGAAGATTTGGCTAAAGGAGGGAGGAGTCCTTACCGCCAGTTGAAGAGGCACATAGTAGTGATGTTATAGACATGGAGGGGTACCCTTCATCTTTAACTATGGAGGCAACCAGCACACTTGAGGAAAAAACTCTTGATTCTTCCAAACTTTACCAAGGTATGCATGAGTTTTCATTTCCGGTTGATTCAATACATGCCATGAGGGATTGCATACCATGGCAAGCTGATTTTTTAGAGCAGGAGACTTTTACTGTGTTGTGCCACCTTAAGGAAAGAAACCCTCATCATCGTGCACCATTGATGAGCCATGTATCACATGTAAGGTTGGGGTTTCGGAATTTTCTCATGGAGGAGATTGCATTTCAATGTCCCATGAAATGCAACAGGGAAAACATGTTTTGGGATGATGGTAGCTCTTATGGGAGAGGTACCAAGTTGCAGAAAGATGAGAAGAATCCACTAGGAGCTGAGTGGATTTGGATGGGAGGAAAGAGGATGGTGAGCCTTTTTCATATTTATGGTACAGGGCAGCTGTAGGTTTTAACCCTGAACAGAAATTATCTACACACGAATCTTATAACATAAAATAAACAATTGCGAGAGCATAAAACATAAAACAGATAAACACAGAGATTTTCCCCTGGATCCCAAATCGGGACGACCAGCTTGATTTTTCATTATATTCCTTTTAGTGTTACAACACATATATATACATGCCGGAGCATACATAAACCCCAATCCATTAACCCTGGATTAGAACATAGCCGTAGTTCCCTTGACCGGATCTACAAAAATACCAGGGGCCGAAAACCATCGAACCCCAAAACCATGTGCAAAACCATGCACAAAACCATGGGCGGATCCGCCTATGAGTGGGTCCGCAAAAAAAACAAATTTTGGCCCCCAACGGTGCGGACTGCTTCGCCCCTCGTGACCCCCCAGCTACGCCCGACGCAACATACAGTGTAAAATAAACAATTGCGAGAGCATAAAACATAAAACAGATAAACACAGAGATTTTCCCCTGGACCCCAAATCGGGACAACCAGCTTGATTTTTCATTATATTCCTTTTAGTGTTACAACACATATATATACATGCCGGAGCATACATAAACCCCAATCCATTAACCCTGGATTAGAACATAACCGTAGTTCCCTTGACCGGATCTACAAAAATACCAAGGGCCGAAAACCATCGAACCCCAAAACCATGTGCAAAACCATGCACAAAACCATGGGCAGATCCGCCTATGAGTGGGTCCGCACAAAAAACAAATTTTGGCCGGGGCGCTGCCCCAGACCCCAACGGTGGGGACTGCTTCGCCCCTCGTGACCCCCCAGCTACGCCCGACGCAACATACAGCGCGTGGGGCCAATCGTGGAAAGAATATAACACATACCCAACATTCTCCCACTTGTTGTTTTCTTTGCACAGGGGGCCACAGGAGAGCTTAGTTATTGGCCCAATTCTTCAACACCCATTGTTTATCTACACCAAGAGAACTTTTGAGTGCTCACAGACTTCGTCAATGCATCTGCAACATTCTTCAAAGTGTCCACCTTTACCAGCAACACCCTTTTAGCCTCAACCATATCTCTAACAAAGTGATATTGAACATCAATGTGCTTTGTCTTTGAATGATAAGCGGGGTTCTTAGCCAAGAAAATTGCACTTTGGCTATCACAGTCTATCCTTATAGCTTGATGTACCAACCCCATACTTGAACACAATCTCTGCAACCAAATTGCTTCCTTGCTTGCATGAGTGGCTGCTATGTATTCTGCCTCTGTAGTTGAAAGAGCCACTACAGACTGTCTTTTACTCATCCAACTGATTGCGCCTCCAAATAGGCTAAACACATACCCACTTGTAGATCTTCTTTGGTCCAGATCTCCAGCCCAGTCTGCATCAACAAAACCACGAATGTCCAACATTCTTTCCAATTCTGGTCTTCCCTGGTAGCACAAGCCATAATCACTAGTGCCACGTAAATATCTGAAAACCGGCTTCACTGTTGTCCAATGCTCCTTCCCTAGGTTTGACATAAACCTGCTCAATACTCCCACTGCATGTGCAATGTCTGGTCTAGTACAGACCATTGCATACATCAAGCTACCCATTGCACTTGCATATGGAACACGGGACATATACTCCTCTTCTTCTTGTGTCTTGGGACACTGTTCAGCAGACAGCTTTACACCTACAGGAATAGGAACCTTCATTGGTTTACTATCCTGCATATTGAACCTCTGCAATATAGTCTCAACATACTTCCTCTGGTTTAACCAGAGCTTCCTCTTTGCCCGATCTCTCTTAATTTCCATGCCCAAAATATAATTTGTAGCACCCAGATCCTTCATGTCGAATTTGGAGAACAATTGGGTCTTCAAATCTTGGATAATTTCTTTGTCATTTCCAATCAACAACATATAATCCACATACAAGACCAAATAAATAACACGGTCACCAATTAATTTAAAATAAACACAGTGATCCTCCTTGCTTCTGGTGAAGCCAAGTCCCCGTATATAGGTATCAAATTTCTGATACCACATCCTTGGTGACTGTTTTAACCCATAGAGAGACTTCTTCAACCTGCATACTAGTTCTTTCTTACCCTTCACCATAAAGCCTTCAGGTTGCTTCATGTAGATCTCTTCTTCTAGATCCCCGTGAAGAAATGTTGTCTTCACATCCATCTGTTCTATCTCAAAATCAAATGCAGCAGCAACGGATAAAAGTAATCTAATAGAAGTAACTTTGGCAACAGGAGAAAAAATATCACCAAAATCAATTCCCGGCACCTGGGAATAACCTTTCGCTACCAACCGAGCTTTGTATTTCTCCACCTTGCCTTCTACATTCATCTTCTTCTTAAACACCCATTTTCTCCCAATGGGCTTCCTTCCAGCCGGCAACTCCACGAGATCCCATGCATCATTTTTGTGCAAGGATGCCATTTCATCAACCATGGCCTCCTTCCAGAGTTTTCCATCCTCTGAATCTACTGCCTCCCTGACAGTTCTGGGTTCATCATCAGTTATAGTTAAGGCAAAACCTGAACAGAAAGCAGATGGACTATACCTTTATGGTTTCCTTCTTTCCCGAACTGATCTTCTCAAAGCTGGAGTTTGTGGCTCTTCATCTTCTGAGTCTTCTTCTGTTGTAGAGTCTGATTCATCCTCCTTTAGCTCAAACTCTATCTTCTCGGGTTCCTTTGGTAGGACTTCATGTTTAACAACATCTTTCACTTCTCTAAACACCACATCTCGGCTGTACACAACCTTCCTTGTTTCTGGGTTCCAAAGCTTGTAACCCTTTAAACCATCCTTATACCCAATAAAGATGCACCTTTGAGATTTATTATCCAACTTGGTCCTTTTCTCCTTTGGAACATGTACATATGCATCACATCCAAATACCCTTAGATGTGAAAGAGAGGGTTTCTTACCAGTCCATACCTCATGTGGGGTCTTATCCTCCAACGCTGATGAAGGTGATCTGTTAACTAAGTAACATGTAGTCTCCACTGCCTCTGCCCAAAATTCTTGTCCTAACCTGGTACCACTGAGCATGCTTCTTGCCTTTTCCATCAACGTTCTGTTCATTCTTTCTGCAACTTCATTTTGCTGAGGTGTGTATGGAGTAGTCTTCTGCCGTGCTATACCACACTTCTTACAGAACTCTTCAAATTCCTTCTTACATAACTCCCCACCATTATCTGTCCTTAATGCCTTTATCTTCTTCTCTCTCTGGTTTTCCACCAGAGCCTTAAATTCTTTAAATTTGTCAAAGACTTCAGATTTCTTCCTCAAGAAATATATCCATGTATTCCTTGAGAAGTCATCTATGAATGAAACATAGTACACAGACTTTCCCAGTGATGGAACTGACACAGGCCCAAACACATCACTGTGCACAAGTTCTAATATCTTGTTTGCCCTCTTAGCACCAGAAGGAAAACTCACCCGATTCTGCTTCCCATATACACAATGTTCACAGAAATCAAAATCCAGAGAACAATTAGACATATCTTCTACCATACCATCTCTATGCAGTATCCGAAGGCCCTTCTCTCCAATATGTCCAAGCCTTTGATGCCATGGCATGGTCTTTTCTCCAGAGACAGCTAGGCTTTCCGTCCCACTTTCAGGAACCACAGAACTGTTACACCCATCAATAACAGTACTACCTTGTAGCTTGTACAGAGTTCCAGTCCGAACTCCCCGCATTAATACCAGTGCTCCCCGAACCATCTTGCAGGCATCTTTCTCGAACACTGTTTTTACACCTGCATCATCCATCTTGCTTACGGAAATCAGATTTCTGGCCAATGTAGGAATATGCAGAACACCAGGAAGTGTTCTAATCCTTCCACCTTGCAGCTTCAGCTTGACCTTTCCACGTCCGACGATTCTGGCCTTCCTATCATCCCCTAGGAAGACATCACCACCATCATATTTCTCATACTCGCGAACCACTCCCTATGGGGAGTGAAGTGAAAGGATGCACCTGAGTCAATCAACCATGACTCATGATCTACATGTGTATTTGAAGAAGAAGCCAAATACACATCCCCACCTTCATCCAAGGTGGTTTTTGCCTCTGCAGAAGGACCTTCATCAGATCCCTTTCCTTTCTCAGGAGCTTTAGATCTGCATTCCTTTTTGTAGTGCCCTTCCTTTCCGCATTTCCAGCACACCTTTACAAACTTTCCAGGAGATTTAGATCTCCCTATTTAGATCTCCCACTCGAAACTTTATTCTTGTTTCTGTTCTGGGACCTTCCTCGTACAGATAAGGCATCTCCATTCTGACCCTCCATATTTCTCCGTCTCATCCGTAAAATTAAATGACAAAATTTGCAGAACAAGTATCTCTTGCATTGTAATTCAGTGGTGTGTGCTACCTATTGCAATAACAATTTGTCCCATGAGTCACGGTAGAGAACACAACAAACTGATGCACTTATCTTCATCTAAGATTTTAATATCAATAGATGACAGTTGACTTACCACAGTATTGAAGGCGTTCAGATGCTCTGTCACCGAGTCTCCATCCTTCATCCTCAGCTTATACAGCTTTTTCCGCAGGAAAAACTTATTCACCAGAGACTTAGATTGGTACAAAGTCCCAAGTTTTTCCCACAAATTATTTGCAGTAGCTTCCCCAGATACATTCAAGAATATTGAATCTGAGACACACAACCATATTGTGCTCTTAGCCTTCCGATCCAGTTTCTTCCAGTCTTCATCTGACATTGCCGTTGGTTTAGTACCTGGATCTACCGCGATCCACTGATCTTTATCCACCAGCAGATCCTCCATCTTGAGCTTCCACAACTCAAAACTCTGACCATTAAATTTCTCTATCTCTATCTTTCCGCCGCTCGCCATATTCTTTCACCGCAAGAATCGATCCCGCAGATCTCCCACTGCACAGGGTCTACCACAGGCCCGAGCAAAAAACCCTCAACAACAAAGGCGTCCCCTTGAAGCCGAAATAGCTCTGATACCAAATGTAGGTTTTAACCCTGAACAGAAATTATCTACACACGAATCTTATAACAGAAAATAAAAAATTGCGAGAGCATAAAATATAAAACAGATAAACACAGAGATTTTCCCCTGGATCCCAAATCGGGACGACCAGCTTGATTTTTCATTATATTCCTTTTAGTGTTACAACACATATATATACATGCCGGAGCATACATAAACCCCAATCCATTAACCCTGGATTAGAACATAACCGTAGTTCCCTTGACCGAATCTACAAAAATAACAGGGGCCGAAAACCATCGAACCCCAAAACCATGTGCAAAACCATGCACAAAACCATGGTTGGATCCGCCTATGAGTGGGTCCACACAAAAAACAAATTTTGGCCGGGGCGCTGCCCCGGACCCCAACGGTGGGGACTGCTTCACCCCTCGTGACCCCCTAGCTATGCCCGACGCAACATACAGTGCGTGGGGCCAATCGTGGAAAGAATATAACACATACCCAACAGCAACAAGAGTCAATGTTGCATTGGCTAATCTTGAGAGAGTTTGGCTGGGAGAAGACCTATCCTTTTTCATGGGGAGTGAAGAAGGAGGAGGACTGGCAGGATACTTACACCATGGGGCAGAGAGGATCATGGGTACATCATGATGAGATGGCATTCTTATTACCACTCATTATGCCACTTTCTCATATTTATTATGGTCGAAGTATGGAGGAGTAGCAAACATTCCTGTTGCTCAAATTTTATTTAGATGTTGCAGGAGCAGGAGGAGGCACTAGCATAGTGCAAGGGGATTTCTCCTTGGTCTTAGATGCCCAAGAAGTACCTTCTTCATGGGAGGAACTCTACATATGCAACAACATGGTGAGTAGAGTCTTTGACAAGATCCATGTCAAAGAACTGAGCTTTGAGATGATAGTGGCCCTACTCCACAGGCCAGTAGCATTGTCACTTCAGAGTTGGGATTACTTGTTGAAGTGTTTCCAAAACCACTTCACAAGTGATGGACCTTGGAGACATGTAGGAGATGAGGTTGATAGAGTAATGGATGGCAGCATTCCTTACTATATCCTAATCTTCTTGGCTTGGGTTCACAAGCACAAGGGGAGACACCTACATGCTGCAGTTATGGATTCTCCTTTCATGCATTCTTATGCATAATATTTGTTGATGGAGGAGTACACTTGGGAGGGTATCCTAATGGATGCATATCAGCATATAGATAGATGCATAGCCCGAGAGATGATGGTATGGTTGGCACAACCACTTCCCTACTTTGTTGCAGTAAGGGAAACTTTTCATTTGAGCCATTTCAGCTCAAAGACCGGAGTACATGATGAGGGAGGTAACTATTTGCTTTATGTTCTGCACTCTCTTATTTTTTTGAGTAGAATATCATATCAAGGAGGATCTTTCCTTCTTGTAGATTATTTTTTTTTGTACTTATGGTCTATTGTAGCATTATAATGGCCATTTTATTGGTGGATTGTGGGGGAAAGCCACAGGATTTTCGGTGTACACCATTGACAACAAATTATGTTTTCATGATCTCATATTGCAAGATGAATGTGGCAGAAAACATGTGGCTGAAAGGAAACTTGTTGCACCATATATTGTGGAAATCCAATGATTCCCTGCATTGGTTCCACGAGTGGAGCTATGTTTCACCTCCTTTCTCTCATAGGTTTATGCTTCCATATTCTGCTAGTAAAACGCTGGACATGGGAAGCATCATTGGAGGAGTGGCACAAGAGTTAAGGATGCCCATAGGGAGTGTGGTTTCCCATACTTCTCACATTTCATGTTTCAGAAAAACAATTGGGCCAGCCTTGATTTCCATGTTACACCATTTTCTTTCAAATGGGAGGAGCCATTTGGAAAGCTTGAGATTTGTGGGGAGGCACCCCATGGGTGTTGGATTTGATGGGATGGCTTGGGTTTCAATTGAAGACCATTATGTTTCAGCCATATATCAGTAGCAGCCCCATATGTATCATGACGGGGGAGAGACACATTGGGAGGATGTGTCCTTTGGAGGGGAATACCTCCATACTATGTGCAGCACATGCTCCAAGGGGAGTATGGAAGAAGATATGGTCACCATGATGAGAAAGTTGTTTTTCCATGAGGTGAACCATATTATTGATGGTATGCCATATGATGATGACTTCCAACTCATGACATATGAGATGTTTTGGGCCAGCTTGATTTACAGTGCTGAAGGAGAGATCCTTGCGGATCCAAAATTCATATTGACATTTGAGGGCAACACTATTGCAGCCAAATTCAGATTTCACTCAACACTTATCACAAGTGGAGAAGAGGGAAGTGTGGGGTAGGCTATAAATCTTACCATGATCAGATTTTCAACCCACCTATTCTACATGGACTCAAGGTGGAGGATGATTTCTCGGAGTTGCCTAGTTGGAAGGTGAATCATTTTTCATGGTTGATTGCTTGGGGGTGGAGGATACACATGGGGAGAATATCTCCCAACACATTTCAGATTCCATACCTTGAGAGAGCCTCTAGACAACACTTTTCTACTCTCTTGGGCACCTCACTTACTTATGATGATAGCTTGATAGCTATTTTACATGCTGAGGAGAAGTAATGTGAGAGATTTATTGATGAGATAGAATCCTATTTCTTGGAGGGGATCATCATACATGGGTGCTGCAGCAGAGGAGAAGTAGGATCATTCTACCCTTACATTTTCTTGAGGAAAAGCAATCTTTGGGAGGGGAGGATTGTAATGTTCCAAAATTTTCATTAAGCAAATTGGAACATTAATTTTTCTTTCTTTTTAATAAAAAGAATAAAATAGGTAAGTTAGCCCATGATGTAGCATAATAAACACTCCAAATGTGCAAAGGGGTCACTTAAGTGACTTATTTATCATCTCCTAGTGTGAAAAGGGGAAATTACAAGAAGACTAGGTCCAGTTTGACCAAGTCAAATAGTGCTGCATGGAGGGAGTGAGTCACCTAGTGGGACAACGTAGTTTCCATAGGAGAAATATTATTGGATGAGAGAAACCCGAATGGGTGGGGTCCATGACAAGGAATCCTTCTCTTGAAATAAAATGGGAAAGGAGAGCCATTGCTCATTATGTTGAAGATTTCAATTTTTCTCTCTTCAGTTGTTCAACTGAGATAGGTTATTCTGCTTAGCACGAGGGAGATTTCTATTTAGAAGTTTCCTCTCCTTAATTGGGAAGATTTGGAGGACCTATTCTTCATTCTCCTCACATCCAGGCTTGAGTCCAAGGTAACCATCTTCAGCTACAGTGTTTTCCATCTTGGCAGAAACATTGAGTTGCTGGGGGTTGTAGTGAGGATTCATCATCACCCACTTCCAGAGCTAGTTTGCAGAGGAGGAGTTCATTATTTCTCTGGGATATCAATGAGGAAGATATCAGAGCTTATTTTCAGATTTTTGCATCAGGCCATAGGTTTCATCTCATGCACAGCGTAGTCTCTTATTCCTACTGCTTTATTTTCAGTGGACACTTGCAGGAGGGATTCACACTGTGGATTGGAAGGAGTAAACTTCAGTGAAAGGAGCAGCCTTTCACTTGGAAGATTAGTGGAGGAGGTTTCTATATTGTTTGCAGAATTTCCCCCCTTCTCCATTTATGTATTGCATTTGAGTTTCTACTGCTACCCAACAACTCTGTCATTTTTCCACTTAGTGTATTTTGGCCAATCCCTTGGAGGATTGTTGTAGGATTATTTTCTGAGGTTGAGATATTTCTCCCTCACTTTCTTTGAGACTATTATTTACATATATTTGTATATATATTAGTTTGTAGTCATTTTCCTCTATAGACAGCGCACTCATAGCTAGCTGCTGGGTTGTGTAGCTGGGTACTCTCATTTTGTATGTCCATTTGTCTTGAGGCAGATTTGGCCTAACTTGAGAGGTCTTTCCTCAAGTTCTTGTATATCTATTTGCTACTACACATAATATAAGGCTATGCACTCTTCTTGCAGCTCATGTATTATTATTTCACTGCTGCTTCTTGTAGAAGTTCATATATTTTTTCTGGGATATTGTTTCGAATCCTCCTTCCCTCTGTGGTACATTGTGGATGGTGACCCAAGAGAGGAGTATGATTCCATTGTGTGCTCACTTGATGTCTAAGGAGGCGTTGGTGGTTGTCCTTAGGTGGCTTCAAGTCTATGAAATCACTGTCCTATGCTTTTTGTGGTCCCAGAAAGTGACATTTCACCGCTCCTAGGATTGCGTGAATTTCGGGTCAAAAAACGCACAAAAGGCGCACTTATCGAACGATTTTGTGCACAAAAGCATTTATGACTTGTTCAAATTTGATTTTTCCTCAGACCTTAGATATTTTTAAATGCTTGCCAGATTCTGTAATGTCTTCCAGCCCTGTAAATCCTTATGCTTGACATTAAATAATGTCGTCTTCTGTTGTATGGTTTTCCAGTGTTAAAAGTTCCCCCCTAATGTGTGTGGTCTAGGAAGAACTGTATAGCTGAAATACATTATAGTTTATTTTTTGTATATCATGCATAGAGAGAGAGAGAGACCTGCATGAATCTTGGAATTGAAAACACCCTGCACCAGCTCCAAGAATGAGCATGTCCTAAGGGATCCTTGTAAGAAAATATAATACAATACATATACAAATTTGCTATGAGGCGGGCATGTCCCATGCTCGTGATGTTGTGGCTAGTTAAAAAAATCTATTTTGACAGATATATGTTTTGTCTATATCACTGATGTGGTAGTGATCTAGTGGTTGTTGACAACGACTATTGACGCCCTCAGAGGTGTTTTTTCTTTAACAATAGGTGGAATATGGTACCCATATGCGTAAAATTGGTATGGTATATAGCTACACATTATACACATAGGTGCTAGCTGGGACCTTCTCGTGTAATAATTGCTGAAAGAGACGCTTATGGAGGCATGGGTCTTTGATAAATTTGATCAAAGTGCAATGGTTGTAAGGTACGATACCATCTTGACATGAGAGCATTTGTTGTAGCCGAATGTCAGGAGGATTGATGACATCTATGGGTAATGATGTCTCCCATAGTGCCACCTGAGGATGCCCCTTTTATGGAGAGGGGTAATCCAAGGTGCTGCTTCCTTTTTGGAGAATAGGTGTCGAAATCGAAAAAAAGGAAGCCTCAACTGGCCGAGGGGTCACTGAAATGAAGGGTCAGGGACCTGGATGTGATGGGTTTAACATAGGCATGTTGGCGAGGGGTGAATAAAAATAGATGATGGGGATTCAGTGATCCAAGGTCAGAGTATACTAAGCAGCTTGGCGGCAGTCATAGTTATTTCTGATGGGGAAATCCCAGGAGTCGGTAGGACTTACAGGGCGGGTTTAAATTGGCTATGAATGTCATGGTGGCTTCTGTGTGGGGGTGTAATACTCCGGCCAAGGGTGTTCAGGGACTGCTTCCATGGGAGAAAAATATGGATGGGAGGGTGAAGGATGTAGTGCACTGTTCAGGGTATTTGTACACTTACCAAAAGAATAAAATAATGGGGTTTGGTTTGTACAAAACAAAGAGATGGGTACCCCAAAACATGAAAGTGTTCGCTCACTGATGTTGTGAGGAAGGTGTTCTGTTGAGGGTGGGGGTCCTATTGGCTGGTCTCATGTGTGGGGTTGATGAAACCAATGAGAAAGTATCACAGATGGGATTATGCTGGTGGAGGTATGGTGGGCCAAATGGGAGGCACGGTAATGCGCTTTTGATCTACTTGTACAACCTCGTCGTCTAGGAAGGGGGGTTTTAGCTTGTATGGTAAACTTGACCTTATGCATGGTGAATGGATGGGAATGAGGTGCTTCACGGACTAAAGTGATATGGCCATGGCGTCACTTTTGTTGTGATATATGGTCTATTGTGGGTGACGAGCCCCATGGAGGGGAGGCTATATCGACCAACGAGTATGTTTATCATGTGAAGCGTGAGGTGATGATAAACACGGTCAGATATGAGGACCCTGTGGTTGATTTCTGATGGGGAAATGATTTCAAGATATGCATAGTTTACTGGGACTCTATCATGCTGGGGGTATAATGATACTTTCTCTAGCACTTTCAGTAGATGGAGTTATGGATGTTTTGTGAGATTTTCCTGCAAAATCAAATACCTCAAGTGGAAGCATATTCTTTACCAAATATTATTGAAATTCATGAGATTTAAAAAAAAAGATGAGAGAGGGCATACCTGTCAGCACTAGAAATTTAATTTTTTAGGGGTGCGAATGTGTGGCATTGCTTTTTGGCGTTATGGAGTGCTAATCACAGTGTTGTTTTCAGTCTGGTGATCAGATACTCTAAGCTCCAGTTTTCCCTTGGGAGTTGCCACTTGGCTCCTAGTTCTGACTTTGGTTGGGGTTGCCCCCAGACTGAGATCATGGGGGGCGTTGTTGGTTACTTCCCCCTGCCAAGGATCTCCCTTTTATTTGTTCCTCGACTTCCTTTTGCAGCATTTGGAGGATTGTCCTAATTCTCCTAGTTGTATGGTTGTTGATGAGCCTAGGAAGGGTTACACTTGATTGACCGATGCATTACGTTGTGCCAATGGTCCATTCTATGTAGGGAATGGGGGATATCGGTTCCCTTGCCCCTGGTAGAGTGTTGGGTTGACTTTCATGATAGCTAGGTTGTGATATGCTCTGATTAGAATCATATGAGTATCTAGGATATTGATTACTGTTGCCTAGGTGTCCTTGGGCCAAATACATGATCGAACCATCTGCAAAATTGACATGCATGGTACTACTGTTGCCTAGGTGATCTTGGGAAAAGGACCCAATCAAACCATCTACAAGATCGATGTGCATGGTAATACTGCTGCCTAGGTGATATTAGGTCAAAGGCCTGATCAAGCCATCTGAAGAATATACCTACCTAGGTGTTACTACTACCTAAGATATCTAGGGTCGAAGACTTGATGAAGACGTATGCAAAATCTACCTACCTAGTAACTCCCTGAGTATCATGGGTGTTACTGCTATCTAGGCGATCTTGGGTCAAAGACGAGATCAAGCCATCTGCATAATATATCTATCTGGTAACTCTTTGAGTATCATGGGTGTTACTATTGCCTCGGTGATCTTAGGTCAAAGACCCATATCAAACCGTCTACAGTAGACAATGCACCTGGTAACTCCCCGAATATAGATTATTTCTGCCTAGGTGACCTTGGGCCAAAGAATCGATCAAACCATTTGCAGTAATCGACGCACGTGATAACTCAAGAGAATGAGGCAACCAGGTTCCCCTGTTCCTGGTTGGTGTATGGTGTCTTGGGGGGAGGGAGGAAAAATGGCTATATTTCTGGTGATCGTAACTCCCCCTGTAGCTACATGATGGTACGAGGTTGATTTCCAGATGCCTGGGTGGAGGGATCCTCTTGATAGGGTCACTCGATGGTGTGTAAGGTATCCCTATATCACAGGGTCTCTAGGAAATGGTTGGTATAGTGCCCATAGTTACTGCAGTGAGCGCATGCATGATTGGTAAGCAATGCTTTGCCTTTACCTCTAGTGTTAGGTTCCTTTTTACGGGAACGAGGCATCACGATGTCTGTCTCATATCCAAGGAGTGGTTTTAATTCATTCAGCTCTAAACAGATATGCGTAGGGTGACCTATTATGTCACATATGGTGTAGATTGGCGGTTCTTGTTATATGGAGAGGGTCACCATATTCTTTCCTCTCTTCTTGATTTTCTTGGTCGTGATCACCGGTTTTGCAATGGGAATCTCCTTTGTGGGGGTGGTTTCAACCATTTCTTGGATGAGTGGGGCCTCCTCAAGACTGAGGGGCTTCAATCCTATGGTAATAACATTGGTGGCTAATGTTCCTGCAGGGGGAATGAGGTACAAAATTTGGATTTCCAATGATATGTTTGGTAAGAACAGTGTTTCTAAAACTTGCTGGGAGACGAATCCAACTGGGGGGTAGAGGAAAAGGGTTTGGGAGGCGGCATAGGCTAGAGAGGCTACTGTGGCCAAAGACTAGCTTTGGTGCTTGATGTGGACATCATGCACACTAGAGCCCTTGTGACATTGGGTGATGACTCAGGGATTATGGGAGGATCTCCTAGGAATGACCCTAGAATAGACGATAGTTTGAATTGGTTAAGGCCATATTGTTGGTACCATGAGAGAGCATCTAAAGATGTATCTACATAGGGTAGAATTACATCTGTGTTTGTTAGGGGCTGCTTCTTTCTATGCGTCAATTGGTCTACAGTAATGATGCGGTCCTCGTGGGGGAACATCATGATGTGAAAGACGAAGGAGGCTATGGCAGACACGGTGTACATATAACTCTTCCCAAGGAGTATATTGTAGTCCAGGTGAGTGTCCAAGACTTCAATATCTATGTGGACCATCTTTCCATCTAAGCAGACCAGGACGTTTTGGTAGAGGCCTATGGGGGTTGATGGACAACTGTCGTATGCTCTAAGCGTAATGACTGAGGTTTTTAGTTCGAGAGACCCTAACTTCTACCAAAAATTTTTGGACACGATCCACGTGGATACACCCTCGTTTATGACACATCGGTGGATTTTGATATTCTTGATTGACACTGGTATCTGGAAGTTGACCATGGAAGGAAGCCTAGGGGTGGCTTAGTCTAAGTCAAAAGCCATTAGGTGCATATCGGCAGGGTCTATAGTGCGTAATGCAGAAATTAGGGCTTTCCATTGTTTTGGGCATGTCTGCAATACTTACAAAGCTGACATAGTAGTGGGAGATTATGCTAAATCATCCACTATACTATAATTATGGGCTACTTTGGAGTATTTTACTGCTTGTTTATTGGGTCCCTTTGCCATTTTTGGCAATGGTTCTATAGGCAACTTTGAAATGGTCAAAGGTACAGTCGGTGCACTAGTACTTTCCCTTGACGTATTGGTGTCTAGTGGGTTGTCGTAATTGTGATTCCGTGTTTGAAAAAACATCTATTCGCCAGTCATGTAGATTTCATGGTTGATTTTGTTGTAGTTGTTTGTATTTTTCTGTTGAGTGCTTATCGTCCCTTGATGGGGGAAATTTTCTTGCATCACAGTTGGTTGCAGGGAAGATCTTCCTTGTCCTCGGTTACTGTGTAGCTTCTTCAGCTCAGGGAGATCAGGACAGTGGTGATTATGGTGGCAATACTCACCACATATCGAACAAGAATGGTTTGTTCAAAGAGGTGGCCTTTTGCTCTGTCGTTGGGCATTGCTCAGCTCCTGGCTCTAATTCCGGTTGGAGTTGCCTCTAGCCTGGGATTGCAGTGGGCATTGCCAGTTGTTGCCCCCTTATCTAGGGTTTCCTTTTGGCTTGTTTTTTTATTTTTTCTTCACCACGTTAGGAGGGTATTTCTCCTAGTTTTATTGGTGTGGTTGGTTTTGGGACGGCTACACAAAATTCACCTATGCATTAGTCTGCATTAGCGGGTATTGTGCTGGGGACTGAGCATAACACGGTCCCTGGTTTACACCTGGCTCTTGGAGGGGATTTCTTCTGTCAGTGTGTATTTCTGCATACTGAGTCCACTGAGGCAGAGGATAAGGTCCTCCCTGTTGATACGCTGGTGCCCTATTGGTAAAATTTTGCTGAGGCATATGATAACTTTGAAAACTGGGTTGAGGTATGTTTTGGGTAGAACTGTATGTGTAACCGAGGTTTTGACTGCTACTGCCTAAGTAACCTTGGGTCAATGACCCAATTAGTCCGTATGTAGAGTTCAACGTGCCTGGAAATTCTTTATAAGTTTCCAGGCGCGGGGCGTTAGGCAGGATGTTATAAATGTATCCCGACTGCGTATAAATCAGCTCAAGATGTTGGGCTTTGCTGATGGCGTCCTCTTTGGATGTGGGCCTTTGCTATGCCACATCCTTTAAAATCTCTGTCATAAGAGTCTTCACGAAAAAATCTAAAAGAACCTGATCATCAAGTTTAGCTTTACATAAACTGTGATGCCACCACTATTCATGGAGATGGTCTGAGATATGGATGGCGGGGGCCTATCTAAAATGAGTCAGTAATTCCATTCTGGAATCATGGTGAATAGGTAACTGAAAATATTTTAGGAATGCAGTGGCGAGGGCACCAAGGGTTCCATGTGAAGCTGAGGGTTGCTCCTCATACCAATTCGCGACTACTCCAGTTAAAGTGCGTTGAAATAGTCTCAATCGAATAGTGTCGTCAATGATATTGTTCTATGAGCACCACAGGCGGAAGGTCATGACATGATTACCTGGGTCTTCCACTTGCTTTCCTTCGAAATTTGATATATCTGAAGGGAGCTTCGTGGGCATGGGAGGCCATGTAGGGTTGTGTATGATGGGGTCATTCGTTAGCTTGGTTAAATCGAGTAGATTCAACGAAGCTAGGAAAGGTGACTGAGAGGTTGATGCCATTGCAATGTGCGAAAACAAAAAGTTCTGGTTAGGAAGAGGGTTGGTCTGAGATATACCCTGTTGTGTATTCAGCTGGATTCCTAAATGGGATGCACTCCTTTGCCCCCTAGGGGTTGTGGGAGGAGTGGTCTATGGTGTGGTGTTGGGAGACTAACTCAGGTTCCCAACTATGGATGTCCCAATAAAGGATGAACCTATAATGGTGGCAACATTCTGTCTTTGATGCCAAAATGGAAAAATACCTCAAACGCCTCCTAGTAATGGGGGGAGGTCCAAGAGACGCCTAGATTGATGAGGTCTCGTTAGGTCTATTCTAATGTCGACTAGGTTTATTTTTGGAAAACTTTGAGAGGATAGAGTCTATGATCAAAGAAAAATTCTTGTCACATACATAAAACAAAGAAAAAAATAAAATAAATTTCCCTTTAAGTTAATCTATGTGATCAAGAAATTAAAAAAGTGTTTGTTTTTTTTTTGTGTATGATACTCAAAATCCTAGAAGACTTATTCATCCTCACACACTCAAATCTAACAATATCTTGTGAGTGCTGGCACAATGTCCCATAAGAGCTGGCGACACCCCCAGTCAGCCGAAGAAAATCCACCAAGGTAAGGGTAGAGGGTCTGGCACTTGCCTGCACCGTCACCTATAGGGAAAGGATGCCCTATTTTTAGTCACTAAGTACCACCATCCTGCGTGAGCATTCGAGTCTTGGGCTTCTTCGTAAGTCAGCTAACAGTATCAAGTATCAGCCGGGTTTGGTAGGCCCAACTGCTACAGCACGCATTGCGCCTAAGCTTAACCCCCTCCGAAATAGGTCTCTATCTGTTACACAACATTTTGTCACCGTCCCTGCAATCCCTCGTCTCATACATTGGAGGACTATTCCTGTGACTTGTGAATAGTAAAATTTCCAGAAAACACCTTCATGGCATCCTCTTGCATAAGGAAAAACATTCTCCTGAAGAACATTTCCTTTGGAAAACCCTGAAAATAGATGTTTTAGCCTTGGCGCGACTAGCGAGTTCATCCCTCATGCCAATGGGAAAAATTCACGCTAGAGGGCACACCAGCTAGCGCTCTAGACCTGTTTTTCACTCGTGCCAAGCCTATTAAGGAATTTTTTTTAAAATTAAATGGTGGAAGTTTGATTCTAACAAAATCCAGAATGAATCATCAAAAGAATTTGAGTGGTTTGGCTCCAGATCTCCATGTATAAGAAGTGGTTTTCCACCTCTCATGGAACCTTCCTAAGAGATTGGACCTATCGCATGACTATAGGGATCCAAACTTCCCTTCCTCCATTTATAAAAGCTTGCCCTCTCCATTTGCAAGCTAGTTGAACTTTTGGGAAGGAAATGATAGCTTGGTGATGATCAAGAGCAGAGCCGAGGAGAACCCTGTGAGAGAGAGAGTTTTGTCAAATCCCTGACGAGCTTTGTTGAGACATGCTCCGCTGCAAGCCCCAGCGAAGGAAGATCATAGCGTCAGAGCATTTGGTTTTAATCTCCCATTTTGTCATCTATAATATAAGTGACTCTGATTTTGGTTCCATTCATGTGTCTACTATTTTATGCAATGCAACGAATTATATCTTCTCTGACTGATATATAGTTATATGCTTTGAATATTACGTTGTATGTCGTCGTTTATCTGCATGTGTACAGGTGTTCGGACATGTCAAAAGGAAGGATTGTGATCTGCCAGGCTAGAGACAAGGAGCGTCACTTCTTCCTAGACAATAGCAGTGTGGGATTTAAGGTAGGCTACTTATCGCGATCTTTGTCTTTATTGTAACTAGGAACCAACATCATTGCGTGATTCAAATGTTGCTAGACCTATCTAGGGCTAGTGGGATTTCCTCTGTCTGCAGAGGGGATTTACCTGAAAACAATTTGGTGACTCCACTGGGGAGTAGTGGGAGTTTTTCCTTCTTCCCTTGGGTTGTTTTTCGGCTTTTTGTTTGATTAGTCTTCTTTTCTAGTTCACCTTCCTTGGTGTTAAACCCCTTTTCATCCCTTAGAAGACCAGATCTAGTCTCTGTTTGTCCATTTTCATCATTTTTCTAGGGTAAACTTGATTGGCATGGTTTTTCCCTTTACAGTCGTGCCAACTAGTGCTTGTTTCTAGTTAGGCCCCCACGCCAATGCCTTTTTGGCGCAGATTATAGCCAAACAGGCATGCCAACTCTGCTTGGTATTAGGGTTTGCTTGCTTTTGGCCTCTTTGAGATTGAGTTTTGGTCCTAGTGTCATTTTTCTGATTTATTGAGTGCCTTGAAGTAATTTTTTACTGTGTTTGGCCCTTGTCCTCTAGTTTTTTTCCCTTTACTGTCATTTTTGCATTTTAGCCCTAGGGCTTCTAGGTGCTTTAGTGTGTTGAGCCTCTCGTGGGAGTTTTGGGTCCTTGCTTGCCTGGTCAATTTTTTTTTTGCTTCTCTGCATTTGTCTTGTTCAGTCCCATTGAATCATTGCATTTATTGAGTAATTTATTTCTCTTTCGTTCAATCTCACTTTGTGTTGCTCCAAGCCTAGATCACACGGTTTGTTTGAGTCTCTTTTGAGATTCTTCTTCACTTTGAGGGATTTCTTCATCGGTTTAAGTCTTGATTTTGTGCATTTGAATTGAGTGAACTTTTTTGTTTAAGCTCTCTCTTTTTCATTTCTCGAGTTGGTGTTTTCATTAGTTTTTCATTCATTTAGTGCATTTTCTCTAATATATTGAAAAATACAAAAACAAAATCTTTTGCACTTTGATTGGCATAGTGAAAATTGAAATCTCTTTCACATTACTAGTGTTATATAACTCTAGAGAGAAGTTTTCTAGTTTCATTAGCTTGCATTGGAAACAGTAGTGGATGTTTTCTGTGTTCATTTTGCTGTCATTTGAAAGCTCTCAACGTTCCCGTAGATAGCTCTTCATTAAACGAAATGATATTTTGTGGCATATATTTTGCATCTAGAGGTTTTATGAGATCCAAAATTTGATAAGGCCTTGAAATCGAAACGTAAATTGAAGATAAACTTTAAAATTTACTAAATTAACCTAAGGAAAGATTGAAACATTAACGGAATAACTAGTAGTCTAAGGTAGAGACATGTTCCGGCGTCTTTAAGCCTAGCAGTTGTCGCTCGCCATCTGGCTACAAACAGTGCTAGTATGGACTTGTGCTCCCCGTACCATCACGTATATAAAGGGAGACCCCATTAGGTTGCAATCCTTTATCCATAGGAAGCCGAGTCTTACGCCTTTTACCCGTGATACACTAGACACAACATTCGGGGATATTACCTGCCTGTACGTTAAGTCCTTGGTTGATTTTTCTTTCATTTTTACGAAGGTGTATATGGTATTTCACGGATATCTGGTACACCCATTTACTTAGATCACCAGAGCAGTCACTTTGATATTTACTGACTCTTTTAACTGAAAAGATCATCGAGCTCTTGTCCTTTCAAGCTCGTGTCCAACCTAAAAGAGATAGAGTCACCTTTTTCTTGTTTCTCGACTCTTAAAATATGAAACAACAGAGTCTGGTTTTAGTGTCTTAAAAATTAATCGCCCAGGAAATATTTGTGGTTAGAATTTTTGTCCTTAGTGTTTTATTTCAAAGTCGTTTCCGATGGCAACTTTTCCAGAGTTTTCCAATCAAGGAGTCCCCTCTGAAGGGAGTCCTAGTCCTTTTCCTTCTTTATGAAATATTGGTGCTCCTTATATGGCCACGTTATCCCTCCCCGGGTTAACTATTGGGTTGCCTATTTAGTTTTTTTCAACCTCTCTAGTCTCAAGTGTTCCAGCTACCATACCATCCACTCCTCTGCCTGAGCAACGCCATGTTGGGTCGAAGGTGAAACTCTCCCCTTCTTCGCCTATTTCTTCGTCCTCATCTTCTACTTCACCTGGTGAAATTTGAGATTCTACTACCCGGGTGGCTAAGAAGAAGAAGAAGAAGAAGTTAGATAAGCGAGAGGCTAATTCTGTAGTTGTTGCTTCTAAAACAACTGCTCTCAATAAACCTTTCAACCCTCCATGGAAATTTAAGTTCCCTTGAATGTTGTGCCAGGGAAGCCATTTACTTCTAGATTTTCCTGGCATCCCCAAGGTGCTCGAAGTATGGTCTAACGGTCTTCCATCGTTGCCTTTGGCTTCTGGGAGTCAGGTTGGGGGCACATCTTCAACTGGTGTTGGTAAAGCTCCTAAGAAGCAGGGTAAGATTTCCAATCCCTGTATGTTGTGTGAAAAGCACCATGCCATTCACCTTTGTCCGTATATGGATGAAGGGAAGAGAGTTTTGGACAACTCGACTGTTTCTACACTGTGCCTTCCAGCTGGTTACAAACAACTTTCTTTGAGTCCTTCACCAGTTGATTCAATGATCAGTCAAGAGTCATCCTTGCTTGATCCCGCTTGTAAATTCACCATCATGAATCCATCCCTAACCAACCATTGGTCTTGGGATCAGTTGAGATGGCCCCATCTGCGGTGCACCAGGTATTTTCCATTGAGAGTGGATCTCACATCCCTCGTGTTCTTCTTGTTTCTTTAGATTCCTAAGACTTGGAGAAAGATTCTCTCGTCCCTGTACCTTTGGAGGATACTCCTTCTGCCTCCATGATGGAGATAGCGGAGGATACTCCTTCTGCCTCCATGATGGAGATGACGGGGGATACTCCTTCTTCTACCATAACACCAGGGAAAGACCATCTTGATTCGATTGTAGCCCCTCCAAGTAGTTTAGTTGCTTCCTTCGATTGGGGTCAATTCGCAGGTTATCACCTTCCTTCTTATGTGCCCTTTGAGATCACGATACAGGCCTCCCATCTGGGCGTACCCAGCACCATTATAGATGAAGGTGCATTTGTCAGTATTTTTTCTTCAACTACTTGGCAAGCTTTCAGTTCACTGCAGCTTGTGCCTGTTACGTAGAATCTGTTGGCATTTAACAGAGGAACTAGTCAACTGTTAGGGATCCTTCCGGAATTTCCTGTTACTTTGGGAGGGAAAACTATCCACATGGATGTGATGGTTGTTTCTGGCCCCTTGGATTTTAATTTAATCTTGGGCCATGATTATACTTATTCCATGGGAGCGCTTGTCTCCTCCCTCTTTCGTGTGATGTGTTTTCCCCACCAAGGTTGGATAGTGACCATCGATCAGGTTGCGTTCTTTGGTCTGAATATGAAACTAGTCCACCATCATCCCTGTCAGATCTTTATCCACTGATTGTGTCATCCCCGCCACATGTCAACTATGTGGCTACCTGTCCTGTGCCCATATTTAGTGATAGTGTCATTGCACATTGTGTGCTGGGGGCATTGGGTCCAGACTTCCAAGATGTTTTCCTTCCATCGGACAGGCAACCCTTGGAAGCTATGACTTATTATTCATTATGATGAGGTCTGCCGGAGCAGAGTTTATTTTCTTGTGTCAAGCTCCTTAAAAAATGAAACAAGCTCTTCGGAGCAGAGTTCATTTTCTTATGTCAAGCTCCTTAAAAAATGAAACAAGCTCTTCAGAGCATAGTTCGTTTTCTTGTGTCAAGCTCCTTAAAAAATGAAACAAGCTCTTTGGAGCATGGTTCATCTGCTTGTGTCAAGCTCCTTAAACCATGAAACAAGGTCTATCAGAGCAGAGTTCATTTTCTTGTGTCAATCTTGTTAAAAAATGAAAAAAGGTGTATCGGGCAGAGTTCATTTTCTTGTGTTAAGCTCATTAAAAAATGAAACAAGGTGTTCGGAGCAGAGTTCATTTTTCTTGTGTCAAGCTCCTTAAAAAATGAAACAAGGTGTCTGAGGATAGTTTGTCTTCTATGTCAACCTCATTAAAAAATGAATTAAGTCTTGAGGATAGTTCTTTTAATGTGTCCACCTCATTAAAATAATGAAACACTTTCCTATTCAATTCGAGTCTTTGTTAATATCTCGTAAAATCCCAGTCGAGTCTTTCTCTTGATCTCATAACTTGAACCTTCACTCCATCTACCTTTCATATGGATTGAAGCTTGGGGGGCATGTACCTCGAATTGAGTCACCATGCTGGGGCCATGAAAAAATTTTCAAGCATAGTTTTTTTCCGTTTCAAGCTTGTGTAATAATGAAACCGGTTTCAAGCATAGTTTATCTTAATTTCAAGCTTGTGTAAAAATGAAACCAACTTCAAGCACAATTTCCTTATTTCAAGATTGTGCAAAAATTAAACCATTCCCATTTTACCTCTTGTGATTTCCATTTTATCAGCCTGTTTTTTCCAAATGAGCCTTGGTTTTCTCATTCCATTGTTACCATCTTCTTGGCCGATCATATGCCTTCACTTGATTGTTTTACCCAATCCTGAGGAATCGATGCGATGAGTGGTCCTGTTAGCCAATCTCTTGACTTTTACTTGTTCTAAGTAGTTCCACCATTACCAGAACCAGTTACTACCCTTTATGCCACTCGTTCCTTCAGGAGGAGTCAACTTTTAGCTCTTTTCTAAGTCTTAAAAATTGAAAATATTGTCGAGACTCTTGTCATTTTGAACTCGTTAAATGGTTGTGAAGCAGTATCTACCCAGTATACGTTTACCCCTTTTCTAGGCTGGGATAGATTATTTATGAAAAAGGAATACCCTAGCCTATCGGGACTAGGAGGTTCTCCCAGACATAGTTTTCTACCTTTTCAGATCTGTGGGACTATCTATGAAAAGGGACCACTAGAGTTTTATTTTCCATTGTATTTTCAAACTATATAAACATGAAAAGACACCGAATTATTCCTTTGTCAGACTCGTTAAAAAATAATGACATCAGACTCCGTCGTAATGACGTTACTCGAGTTCCTCCTTCCTAGGGCTCGTTAAATCTAATAGGTTGGATTTTTTTGAAGGAAAAACTTATATTGCAAGAATATGCTATCCCCTTCAAGCTTGTTTCCAAAGATAATTGGGGTACTTGCCAGAAATGGTGTGGGAAAATGGAACCAGTATCATAGTCATGTAGGCAATATGTCACTCTTGAACATGGCACTTGTATGCATTCGTGTTGGGTTGGGGATATCTCATCTGGTTATCTTCTTGCCTCTATGGGTTTAGATAATCTCTTTTGATTGCTCATCTACTCTTCGCCACATCGCCATGACCTCAGATCCCTTGATGTCAAATCCAATGTCGTGCCGCCGAAATGTTTAAGAGAAGTTTGCCTCTGTAGTTTTCAACCTCCCTCTGATTCTCTATTGATCTTGATTCACAAACATCATGTTCCTCTGTCTCGTGTCGATGATTTGGGAAACATTATGGCCCACCTTCGATCGGGGTCACTTCCTGTCGACTTTAGCTCATTATCCAGGAAGCTGATCTAGAGACTCCCTTCAGGTACCTCGGAGCCTGCATGCCTCAATGATAGGTTCTTCACATTCGACACAAGGTTTTCATTATTGGCCTTTTATCAAATGATTCTGTGCGTGTTCGATGCCAGCTCACTATTCACATTTCATGGATTGTACCTCTTTTACCTTGAGAGCCATCGTCATTATTGGTGGTTCCTCTCACGTCTATTAACATCTTTCATTATTGGCTGGTAATCAGACAATTTTCTTACATGTTCAACTTCAGCTCACTTATTCACATGCTTAGATTTGTACTCTGTTCGGGTCGAGATGGAGCGTAAGACCCTGGATCTTGTCTGATAAAATCCATGCTATAGATTCTTTGTGGATTATCATGATTTATTACATGAATCATTTGATTGGATGGTTGTGACCATACCCGAGTCTACTCTTTGATCCTTCTTTGCTGGATGGCTGTGTCCATACCTTGGATCCCAGTTATTATACACTCTATTATGGATGGTTGTGCCCATACCACATATCATGTATCAGAGATATCAATTGTATTTGTATTTGCAGGTCTTCTGACGACAGTGTTTTCAGTTGGGCACGTTCTCACAAAGCATTTTACTCCTCCCTCTTTCTCGAACCTCATGCTTTAGGTGGCATCTGTTACACAACATTTTGTCACCGTTGCTACAATGCCTCGTCCTGTACATTGCAGGACTATTCCTGTGACCTGTGAACATTAAAATGTCCTGTAAACACCTTCATGGAATCCTCCTACATAAGGACAAACATTCTCCTTAAGAACAATTTCTCTGAAAAGCCCTAAAAACAAATGTTTTAGCCTTGGCATGACTAGCCAATTCATCCCTCACAGCGATGGGGAAAATCCACACTAGAGGGCGTGCCAGCTGGCACTTTGTCCCTATGTTTCAATCGCGCCAAGCCTATTAAAGAATTTTTTTTAAAAATAAATGGCAGAAGTTTGATTCTAACAAACTCTAGAATGAATCATCAAAAGAAGTTGAGTGGTTTTTCTTTGTATCTCCATGTATAGGAAGTGATTTTCCACCTCTCATGGAACCTTCCTAAGAGGTAGGACCTATCCCATGATTATAGGGATCCCAACTTCCCTTCCTCTATCTATAAAAGCTTTCCCTCTCCATTTGCAAGCTAGTTGAACATTTGGGAAGGAAATGATATCTTGGTGACGATCAAGAGCAGAGCCATGGAGAACCCTATGAGAGAGAGAGTTCTGTCAAATCCCTGACGAGCTTTGTTGAGATGTGCTCTGCTACAAGCCCCACCGAAGGAATATCAAAGTGTCAGAGCATTTGGTTGTAATCTCCCTTTTTTTCATCTATAATATAAGCGACTCTGATTTTGGTTCCATTCGTGTGTCCACTCTTTTATGTAATGCAACGAATCATATATTCTCTAACTGATATATAGTTATATGCTTTGAATATTACATTTTATGTCCTCATTTATCTACATGTGTATAGGTGTTCGAACGTGTCAAACGGAAGGATTGTGATCTACCAGGCTAGAGATGAGGAGCATCTCTTCTTCCTCGAGAACAACAACGTGGGATTTAAGGTAGGATACTTATCGCGATCTTTTTCTTTCTTGTAATTAGGAACCAACGTCATTGCATGATTTGATTATTTCTAGACCCAATTTAGGGCTAGTGGGACCACCTCTGTCCACAGAGGGGATTTACCTGGACAACACTATCACACTCAGGTTTTCTTTTTCATGGGCTGATAGGTGGATTTGAAGCTCTCTAAATAGTCAACTTCTATGTTTCAAGATGAAGAGTGATCAAGGTGGCTTATTGGATGCCTACCTCCTTGATCCTAACTTCAGCTATAAATTCTTTTGTGGCCCCTGTGGGGAGAATTTAGTGAGTTTGGTTAAGTTAGGTTTAGGTGTCTTTGCTTCGCTTAGTGAGTGAATATGTGTGAGCACAAAGTGGACAAGCACATAGTTTGAACGTGTGGATATTTGATGATCCTGTTGTGTAACTAGCTCCAAAAAGAGAAGAAAAGAGATATCAACACCTTAGAAATAAGCCACTCGAGGGGGCAACCTCCAATACATTACAGAAATGAACAATTCTTGGATGATACAAGTTACAAAACCTCCTTTCTATATATAGGAGTCCATGGGGCCATAATGTAATCCTAGTGGGCCATGATGGCAATCCTAGCCAACCTAACAATAATAATTTAAGGGCACAATAATAACAAAATGGGGGTTACAAGGGTACAATAATAACAATAAGGGGGTTACACTAACAACAATAAGGGACTATACTAGTAATATAGGGACCCAACATGCCTTTCTCCTTCAAAAAAGTGCTATCCTCAATGCTTGAGTAGCTCTGGGTGCTTCTGTATAAAATTATCATCCTCCCATGTAGAATCTTCAGTGGGTAAGTTCTTCCACTTGATGAGATACTCTGAAATTGATCGATTCCGTAGCTGTCGAGTTCTTGTTTCCGTGACCACTTCAGGTTCCAATATGATTTTTCCTTCCTCATCGAGTTCTAGCAATATTGTTTGAACTGGAATATTTTCACCTATAACCTTCTTTAAGCATGAAACATGGAAAACTGGATGTACTCGCGAAGAAGCAGGAAGCTCCAATTTGTATGCCATAGTACCAATCTTTTGCAACACCTTGTAAGGGCCATAGTACTTTGGCGATAATTTATTATCCTTCTTTGCTTGCTTGAGGGACATTTGTTTGTATGGTTGTAGCCGTAAAAATACCCAATCTCCTACATCAAAACTTCTCTCGCTACGATGTTGATCTGCCTGTTGTTTCATTCGATTTTGTGCCAAATTCGGGTTATCCTTTAAGAGTTGGAGAACTTCTTGCTGATGCTCGATATGATCTTCCACTGCTTGAACCTTCAAATTTTCCCTTAAAGATGATGTGATGGATGGTGGATGATATCCATAAAGTGCCATAAATGGGGTCATTTTTGCTGCGGTATGGAAGGAAGTGTTATACCACCATTCAGCAAGAGGTAACCACTTGACCTATTGTGTTTGTTTATCGGATACAAAACAACGAAGATATCCTTCCAAACATTTATTTACTATCTCAGTTTGACCATCAGATTGAGGATGATAAGATGAGCTATGAGCTAATTGAGTACCCAAACAAGAAAATAACTTCGTCCAAAAATTTCTAGTAAAAATGGGATCTATGTCGCTCACAATAACCCTTGGGCTTCCATGTAGCTTTTGAATTCTATCCATAAATGTAGTAGCAACTGTACTTGCTTTAAATGGATGAGATAATGCACAAAAGTGTGCATACTTGGTAAGTCTATCAACTACCACCATGATGACATTCTTGCCTTCAGACTTCGGTAAACCTGTGATAAAATCCATTGAAATCTCCTCCCAACATTGACATGGAATGGATAAAGGTTGTAGAAGTCCCGAGATCTTAATTGTCTCCACTTTATTCTGCTAGCAAACCAAACATTCCACCACAAAATTTTGAATATCAGATTTAAGGCCATCCCAAAAAAAATCTTTCTTCACCCTGTGGTAAGTTTTTAAAAATCCTGAGTGTCCTCCTAAAGGAGAAGTGTGCAATTCTAGAAGAATCTTTTGTTTCAGTTGGGAATTCTTACAAAGATATAAGCGATCTTTGTACAATAAGGAATCATTTTTCCAACTAAATGTATCAGATGTACTAGGATCTTGCTGCAACTTTTGAATGAGTGTCCATACATCTTTGTCCTTCTTCCATTCATCTCTTGCTTTGATTATCCAATCTGGTTGGATAATAGAAATGGCACAAAGCAATGCTTCCACCTCTTCATTCTTTCTTGAGAGTGCATCTGCAACAACATTAAGCTTTCCTTTTTTGTAGATTATTTCAAAGTCATAACCCAACATCTTTGTGACCCATTTTTGCTGCTCTTCGAAAGATAGTCTTTGTTCCAAAAAGTGTTTAAGACTATCATGATCAGTTTTTACCTTGAAGTGTCTTCCCATTAGGTAAGTTCTCCATTTCTTTAGTGCATGCAGTATTGCTGACATTTCCTTCTCATAAATAGGTTTCTGTAAATACTTTCCTTTGATTGGACGACTTTCAAAAGCAATGGGTCTTCCTTCCTGCATTAAAACTGCACCAATTCCATTTCCTGAGGCATCACATTCCACAATAAAGGTTTTTGTGAAGTCTGGCGTGGCTAAGACCGGTGCTAGGCACATTGCCTCTTTAAGATGTTCAAAGGCCTTAGTTGCTTCAGGAGTCCATGAAAATGCATCTTTCTTCAATAATGTTGTTAAAGGTGTTGCTATTCTCCCATAATTCTTAACAAACTTGCGATAATACCCTGTTAACCCGAGAAATCCTCGCAACTGCTTTATGGTTGTGGGGACTTTCCATTCCTTAATGGCTTTAATTTTTTTAGGGTCTACCTTAACACCCTCGTGAGATACAATATGACCCGGATATTCCACCTCTTGTACTCCAAAGAAACATTTGGATGTTTTTGCATATAATTGTTTCTCCTGCAATAGTTTGAGCACCCTGTCAACATGTTCAACATGATCCTTCCAAGACCTTTTGTAGATTAGTATATCATCAAAAAATACTAGCACAAATTTTCTAAGGAAGGGTTTGAAAATGGAATTCATCAACCCTTGAAATGTAGAAGGTGCATTGGTAAGTCCAAAAGGCATGACCAAAAATTCATAATGACCTTCATGAGTTCGAAATGCTGTTTTTGGAATATCTTCGGTCTTCATTCTAATTTGATGATATCCTGAATGAAGATCCAACTTGGTAAAATAAATTGCTCCATGTAATTCATCCAATAATTCATCGATCACAGGAATGGGAAATTTATCTTTAATGGTGAGCTTATTGAGCTCCCTATAATCCGGACACATTCGCCATGATCCATCCTTCTTGTGTACCAATACTATAGGAGTAGAGAAAGAACTTTGACTAGGTTGAATTATACCCGCCTCTAACATTTCTGCAATCATACGTTCAATTTCGCTCTTTTGGAAGTAAGGATATCTATAAGGCCTGATGTTTGGAGGAACACTTCCTGGGATCAAATGAATAGCATGATCATGATCACGAATAGGTGGGAGTCCTTTGGGAGTTTCAAACACCTTGGAATGATTGTCCAAGACTTGTTGGAGATCTGCCGAAATGGATGATTTTGATGTCGGAACGTCTAGTGAGCATAATTGTGCAATTACGCCTCGTTGTTCTTTCTTTAGAAGCTTTGTCATGACATTAGAGCTTATTATCCTTCTTGGCTTCCCTTCAATACCCCGTAATTCGACTTCCTTTCCTTCTGAAAAAAATTTCAAGAAAAGTTCTTGAAAATTAAAAGCTATCGTCCCCAAAGATTGTAACCATTGTACTTCTAGTACAACATCAGCACCTCCCATAGGAATGGAAAGCATTGGACTAGTCAATACATATTCCCCCATGGTTAGCTTGATATTATTGCATTTTCCAGAGCAATTTATAGTTCCTCCATTTGCAACCATCACTTGACATTCTGGTGCTGGGTATAGGAAACAATTTAATTCCTTGGCTACCTTACAATGAATAAAATTATGGGTGCTACCTGAATCAATCAACACTATTACCCTTTTCTTCTTGATCTTTCCTACTATCTTGAGAGTTTGAGGAGTGGTAATTCCGGCTAGTGCATTACATGATATGGTCGGATTCATTTCTTCCTCTTCTATGGCTGGTTCCTGGTGTATATCCTCTTCTTTTTCATTTTCTTCTTCTTCTTCACAATCTATGTAAAATAATTTCTTTTCGGCACACTTATGACCTTTAGTGTATTTGCTATCACAACTGTAGCAAAGCCCTTTTGCTCTTTTTTCTTCCAATTGTTGTGGTGTCAACCTTGTAGGTTGTGGAAATCTAGGCGTAGCAACACTTCCTTCTTTATAGAATTGAGTGGTAGGCTTCCTTGTCGCCATAATTTTACATTCAACTTTTCTTGCCAACCTGAATGCCTTCTCCAATGAATCTGGTTCCAAAACACGAACTTCATGTTGGATGTTATCCTTTAGAGTACCTAAGAAGAGATCAATCCTGTGTTCCTCTGGAATATTAGTTACCCTTATATTCAATTTTTGGAAGTCCTCAATGTGCTGCCCCACTAAACCCTTTTGTTTGAGATTTATCAATTGGCTAAAGAAGGTGTTGCTCTTTGTATCCTCATAATGTGCTATCATTTCCTCCGTAAAAATTGACCAAGTGACAACTTTTTTACGGGAGAAAAGCCATTGATACCATACAATTGTATTTTTTTCTAAATGTAAAGTTGCAATCCGTACCTTTTGTGTGTTTTGTACGTTATGGAGATCAAAATATTGCTCCATCTGTAGTATCCATGTTGCAGGATCCTTTCCATCAAAATTCCTCATATCCATCTTTGGAATATGGTGGTTCTTCCCGCCAACATTAGAGTTTATGAAATCACAATTAACATTTATTTTGTTCTCATCATGAGATTCTTCTACTATATTTTCACCACTAGGAAACCTTTCTTGTATAAACTTTGTCGAACCTTCCATGTCTGCTTTTAGAAAATTCTTCATGTTTTCCATTTTCTCATCGATCTTAGCTTCCATGTCATTCATATTAGATTCCATGCCATCCTCCATGCCATCCATCTTAGCTTCCATGCCTTTCTTCAAACCGTCCATCTTCACTTCCACGCCTTTCTTCAAAACTTCCATTTCATTTTTTGCTGCTTTTTGCGTGAGTGAAATTTTTTGCACTTGCTCTTGTAATTTTGATAGATCATGTTGCAATTATTCATCTTAATGAGTCATGGTAGAGCCTTTTGAAGGCTTAATGGGTGTTGAACTCTTTTTAGGTGCCATTTTAGAATCCAATATTGATACCTTTTACTTTCTTTGAGGAGCTCGATATTGAAATTGAATTATCTCTGTAATTGAAAATCTTAAATATCTTAAATTCAGCCCTGTAGTAGCCCTCTGAATCTTATTTCAAATTCCACAGGTTTGATATAATTTGGATTCCCCAAGACAAATTTGTGTCCAATCTCCCACAATGACCTAATTCTGGACTGGTTCAGTAGAGAAAAATTGTAGGACTTGCCACGTGTCACTGTTTCGTCCTTTGTCTCTGAAATTGATAGCCAAGAAACTACAGTCTGTTTACTTGCGACCAATTTCTACGGCACTCAAATCCACTGCCCAGAGAGAGAGTTATTGAACTTTTCCCACGATCACCTCTTTGAGATGCAATTCAGGAGCCTGAAAAAGCACTACCTTCCACAGATTATATCTCCAAAAATGTTGCGAACCAAGCTTTGAAATTTTTTGAAGAATTTCCTAAGGATTTCAGCTTTGCACCATACAAATTTCAGATTCTGAACCTTTGTAGAAAAAAATTTATAGCGAAAATTCCACGATGACCTGTTTAGGAGCTTGAAAAAAGACCTAACTTCCACAGATGATATCTCCGAAAATATTGCGAACCAAGCTCTAAAATTTTTAGACAATATTCCTCAGGATTTTAACTTCGCACCTTAAAAATTTCAGCTTCTGAAACTTCGTATAAAAAAATTTATAGATAAAATTCCACGATGACCTGTTTGGAGCAGCGAAACCCTAGAATCCCAAGCTCTAATACCAAATGTTGTGTAACCAGCTCCAAAAAGAGAAGAAAAGAGATATCAACGACTTAGAAATAAGCCACTTCGAGGGGGAAACCTCCAATACATTACATAAATGAACAATTCTTGGATGATACAATTTACAAAACCTCCTTTCTATATATAGGAGTCCATGGGGCCATAATGTAATCCTAGTGGGCCACAATGTAATCCTAGCTGACCTAACAATAATAATTTACGGGCACAATAATAACAAAATGGGGGTTACAAGGGTACAATAATAACAATAAGGGGGTTACACTAACAACAATAAGGGACTATACTAGTAATATAGGGACCTAACAGATCCTTTTCAAAATCCCCTATTTAAACTATGTTGTATTGTTCATGGCTCAAAAGAAAAACATGTGCGGATTATGGGTCACTTTCTATTTTTCCTTGTTAATCTATGTGATCAACTACAGGGAGATGGTGAGTTGTGAATATGGAGCATTCATATGCTTACCTAGGATCACTGTAGGGTGCAAAGGTAGCAAATAATAGTTGCTCTTCTATAAACAATTCAATCCTAGTCCCGAAACTCCTAGTGCAAAAGTTTAACTAAACCAATAACTTTTACAATAGAAAAAAGAAACTAGCTATGCATGCATGGTCTTGGGCCACTTACTTTGGCTAGTTATCTATGTGTGTTGGTACCAAAATTTTCATAACATAATTTTTTTTTGGAATGCAAGTTATTTTCCCCCCTACTTAAACTATTTGTGAACTTTGCAAAAATCAACTTGAAGTAAAATTAACACTAAGCCTACAAAAAGCAGTTGAGAGTGAGCTTTAGAAAGTTGCGGGGCACCACAACCAGTATTGGCAGGTATATTAGGGGTTTCCAAGCACTTTACAAGTAGGAAAAGACAGAAACATGGGAGAAATTTCTCGTTCTATATTTTGTGCGTAAAAGGTTGAAACATGTGCGATGTCTGCACGCAGGTCAGCTCTGAATGCATGCCCTGGCGCGTCTGTGGGAGGAAAAAGTGCGCAAGGTCTTGCAAATTTTTTTTAGAGCTTTTCTGCTTTAGTCTGTCACTTGGGATGAACTAGGGACTATAAGAGAAATCAGGGAAATGCAACTCCACTCCACAACACAAACATAGGTCTCTGCAAAAAAGGCACGACCACACAAACTTGGTAATAAATGTTAGTGGAGTCGCCAATCCTGTTGGGATGTGTTTGGTGCATGCATCTAAGAAATCACACCAACTTAAGGGTTGTGTTCTACCCACTTAAGTTATTGGTAACAGGCAGAAAAAGAAGTGGAGTCAAGCAAGTTAGTGGAACAAGCTAGAATCATAAGCATACTAGATAGATAAATAACATGCATATATAAACTAAAACTAAACTAAAAACTAAAACAAATAAACATGATCTCTAAAAAGAGTCAAACGACAAAAATAATACGAACGGTGGCTCTAGGACCCTCTTATTGAGCGCTAGTAATAATAAGAGTGAAACTTTACCCTCTTGCCAAAGGGCCCCTAGAACATGGGTTCTAAGTCCTGATGCAAGGATTTTTTTATCCCAAGCTTGCCTTGGTGTAGTCTCCCTCTCTCTCTACTGTGTTGGACTGAACTTGTTGGATGACCAAAAATTGAGTCCCTTTTATCTTGAGCTCCGGAGCACACACTGTTGGTATTGCTTGGGCAATTCTGGCTAGCATAACAATGTGTTCACCAATTCTTCATCTCATGGTGGCCTTATATAGGATATTTCAAATCCTCCTTCCCTCTCTTGGTACATTGTGGATGGTGACCCAAGAGAGGGGTTTGATTCCTTTATGTGCTCCAAATATTCCATTGTGTGCTCACTTGATGTCTAAGGAGGCGTTGGTGGCCGTCCTTAGGTGGTTTCAAGTGTGTGAAATCACTGCCCTATGCTTTGTGTGGTCCCAAAAAGTGACATTTTTCCACTCCCATGATTGCATGCTTTTTGGGTCAAAAAGAACACAAAATTCTCGCCTATCGAAGGATTTTGCGCACAAAAGCATTTATGACTTGTTCAAATTTGACTTTTCCTCATACCATAGAGATTTTTAATTAATTTCCAGATTTTGTAATGTCTTCCAACCCTGTAAATCCTTCTGCTTGACATTAAATAATGTCATATCCGGTTGTATGATTTTCCAGTGTTAATACCCACGTACTGATATGAGTCTGCATCAGTACAATGTTGTAAGCATTTTTCCATATAATAAATATTGAATATAGAGACAACAACTATGGTGTTTTTCTCTCGAATTGGGTTTCCACCTTAAATCTTGGTGTTCATGTGTGATGCTCTTGTGTGATGATTTATTCTACCATTACTGCACATATTTACTACTTAACTAACATATGCATAACTGATAAGTTGAGATAAAGATTGTTTCTAAAAGTTTTCTAACAACAAAATTATATCAGTATACACATATTTATGTTGTTATATGCACATTTATACATGATTTGGGTTCATTAAAGTTGTGTATGGAATTTAGTAAAGAAAAAGTAAAATTTATCAGTAAGCTCTAAATACTAATTCACCCCCCCCCCCCCCCCCCCCTCTCTCAGTATTTTTCCCAAAAGTTTGAATTAGAGCAAGTCCTTCTGAAGAAGCTTAATTTCTAGAAGGAATATCAGCTAAGATGAGAAATCAATATGGGACAACATCTATCAGGCCTCCTCTCTTCAATGAAAACAATCTAATCTTCTGGAAGAGAAGGAAAAAATCCTATCTTTAGTCTGTTGGAGCAGATGTATGGGGTATAGTTGAAGGAGGTTATCAATAACCCAAATTCAGTTCCAAAAGATGCAGCTTCAAGAAAGAACTATGAAATCAATGCAAAGGCAATCAATGCATTATTGGTAAGTTTGACTGAATCAAAATTTGTCAAATTCATGCAGTTGACTGCAGCAAAGGAGATATGGGACAAAATCATTCTCATATATGAAGGTGATGCCAAGGTAAAAAGTACTAAACTTCAAACTATCAGAATTCAATATGAAAAACTGAGGATGCATAATGTGGAAAGCATAGCCAATTTCTTTTTATGTCTAGATGATATTGTAAATCGTATGAGAAATCTGGGTGAAACCATAACTGACACTACTCTGGTATAAAAGGTTTTAAGATCTCTAACTCCCAAATTCGAGACAAAAGTGTCTACTATTGAAGAGAAGCATGATCTACACTCTTACTATTGTTCAACTTCATGGGATTCTGACTGCTTGTGAAATGAGAAAAGGAGTTCCATCTGAAGTCAAGGAAGTTGTCTTTAGAGTTGTTGCAAAAGGAAAAGAGGTAGAATAACAAGAAGGACCAGGTATGTATCAGAAGAAGATGAGATAAATTTTGTAAAGAAGCTACAACTTGGCACTGGAAGGTTTAGAGGTAAGCTTCCTTTTAAATTTTTTGCTTGTGGAAGAGTTGGTCATTATGCTGCTAAATGTCCCCATAAATATAGTCATGAAAAAGGAAAGGAAGTGGCTAAAGGATATAAGAAATGGTTTATCAATATAAAAAGCTATTATACTCATGAAGATAGTGATGGTCTATCAAATAGTGAAGAAGGATAATTTGATAAAGATGTTAGACTACTCATGGCATTTGAAGAAGACTCTAGTTCTTTTATGGATGCATTAGAAGAAAATGATTTTCTTGAAGAAATAAATCATCTCAAAATATGTTTATAGGAAAAAAAAATTTCCATAGATACTCTAAAGATTCAGCTTATAGAAAAGGAGAAGCACAATGAGAAATTAGAATGTGAAATAGTAAGTCTAAGAAAGTAAATTGAGAAAGTGAAAACTTTAAATCTTAGATTTTCTAAAGGATCTGAAACCTTAGATGAAATTATCAAGGTAAAACGCTCTAATCTTATAAAAATAGGTCTTGGATATATTGGAGAATCATCTAAGTCTTTAGCACCAAGCTATCTAAATGTAGCTAAAGCCAACCAACAACATTTTGTCACTCAAAAAAAGAACAAAGAGACTACACAGGTAAAGCATGACCACTTCAATACAAGAAAGAACAATAACAGAAATATTAATTAGGAGATAAACATAAATAGAAGGTTTCATGACCACAAAAATTTCTTCTTTAATGGAAAATGTTTCTCATGTCATAATTTTGGTCATAAAGCTGCTCAATATGTTGTAATTTTGGTCACAAAGCTGCTCAATATGTTTTAATTTTGGTCATAAAGCTGCTCAATATGCTACATACAAAACCATCATGACTAGGGAAGAAAGAAAGTAAAGAAATGAAACTCTAATAAAGAATAATACTTATAACAACTTTTCTCCTCTTCAAAATGAAATTGAATTTTCTTATTGCAATAACTTTGGACATGAAGAATCTGAATACAGGAGAAAACTTCAACCAAAAGAGCATATACCTTCAAATTCCATGGTATGGAAAAATAAGGACTTGCAGGTTGAAAGGTGTGGCATAGCTTTATTTGCAAAAGGGGAAGAAAATCAATCGTACATTGATAGCGGATTCTCAAAACACATGACAAGTGATAAAAATAAACTCCTTTCATACAATGCTCTAGAAAAAGAAAATAATTTTACCTTTGGAAATGACTCTCCTGCTATCATTAAAGGAAAGGTTATGTTTTCCTTAAAGAAAAGGTGAAACCTAACAATTTTATGTATGTGGATGGATTAAAGCATAACATGTTGAGTGTTAGTCAAATGTGTGATCAAGGAAATGAAGTTGTCTTTATTTCAAAAGAATGTATAGTACGTGAACTTGACACGGGAAAAACAGTAATAAAAGGAACTAGAACACCAAGAAATCTGTATGTATCGAAAGGTGGCCAGGAACAATTCTACTTGGGTAAATATTCAAAAAATTGGTCGTGGCATAGAAGGTTGGGACATTTGAGCTTCTCTCAAATAAGCAATTCCAACAGACTCAAATCTGTTTGTGATCTTCCCAGCATCACTCTACCTAAAAGTACCATATGCAAATCATGCCAATTTGGTAAGAAAACCAGGGTGCAATTCAATGCTAAAGAAGGATCAACAACTAAGCCTCTTGAACTTATACATACTGATCTATGTGGTCCTGTAAGGAAAAAGTCACCTTGTGGAGAACAATACTATATTTTCTTTATTGATGAATTCTCTAGAATGTGTTGGATTGGGTTGCTAAAACATAAAGATGAAGCATTTAAAAAATTTAGGATCTTCAAAGCTTTGGTTGAAAATGAATTAGATCTTAAAATCAAATGTCTTAGATCTAACCGAGGAGGAGAATATATATCAGATGAATTCTTTGATTTCTGTGAACATCATGGCATAAAAATATTGTTTTTTGTAGCTAGAACCCCATAAAAAAATGGCGTGGCAGAAAGGATGAATAGAATAGTTCAACAAATGGCTTGGGATATGCTTGATGAATCTAGAACTCCCGATACCTTTTAGGGAGAAGCAGTGCATGCTGCAGTAAATATTATTAACAAGGCTCATGTTCGAGTAAACAATGATAAAGCTCCTTATGAACTCTGGTATGGAAATATTCCCACTGTAAAGCATTTTAGTGTTTTTGAAAGAAAATGTTTTATAAAAAAAAATTATGAAAAACATGGTAAGTTTGAACCTAGAGTAGATGAAGGAATATTTCTTGGCTACTCTTCAAGAAGCAAAGAATATAAGTGTTACAATAAAAGACTTCAGAAGATTGTTGAATGTATTGACGTTGTAATTGATGAGTCTCTCTCAACTCCTAAAAGGGAAATAACAACAACAAATGAGGATGATGTTGATGATGTATATTTTTCCTCATAAAATAGAAACAATATAGAAGGTGAACCCAATGAAGCACTATAAGAAGATCTATCTAAAAAAGCACCATCCAGGTATGTTCAAAAGAATCATAAAAAATCTCAAATTTTGGGAGAAAAGGGATAAGGTGTCCAAACAAGAATAACTCTTGTAGGATCCCTTAGCTATCTAAAATTCTTATCCACTACTAAACCATAGAACGTAAATCAAGCTAGTAAAGATGAATGTTGGATTCAAGCCATGAATGAATAACTTAATCAGATTGAAAAGAATCATACTTGGGAATTGGTTCCAAGACCTCATGATAAAAATGTTATTGGAACAAAATGGATATTCAAATATAAGTTAAATGAAAATGGAGATGTTATTAGAAACAAAACTAGACTTGTTTTTAAAGGGTATGCTCAACAAGAAGGTCTAGAATTTGAAGAAACATTTGCTCCTATAGCTAGACTTGAAGCCATAAGAATGTTTCTTGCTTTTTCAAGCTTTCAACAATTCAAAGTTTATCAAATGGATGTTAAATCTTATTTCCTCAATGGTGATCTAGAAGAAGAAGTTTATATAGAACAAACAGAAGGATTTATTCTAGGAAATTATGAAAAACTTGTTTTAAAACTTAAAAAGGCTTTATATGGTCTCAAACAAGCTCTCAGGGCATGGTACTATCATCTTGAAAAAATATTTTCATCAATAAGGTTTTTCAAAGGGATCTGCTGATAGTAACTTATACACAAAAATTGAGAATGATAAAATATTGATTGTAGTTGTATATGTTGATGACGTAATTTTTGGAAGTAATGAAGAGTCCATGAGTCAAAAATTTGCTTCTGTTATGCAACAATAATTTGAAATGTCTTTAATTAGGGAACTAAAACTTTTTCTTGGCTTACAAGTGCAACAAGCAAAGGATGGCATATTTTTATCACAAGCACAGTATCTTAAGCAAATTTTGAAGAAGTATGGGATGGAAGACTGCAAACCCATGAGTACACCAATGGTAACTGGATGTAACCTTAGTTCTCATGATGATTCTCCCATGGTGAATTAACCAAAATATAGATCCATGATTGGACGTCTGCTTTATCTATCCGGGACACGACCAAACATTATGCATGCAGTTGGGTTTGTTGGACGATTCCAAGCTAATCCAAAAGAGTCTCACATTCAGGTTGTAAAAAAAATATTCAAATATCTACAAGGGACTCAAGACTTTTTTCTGTGGTATCCAAAGAATGCTGATCTCACTCTTCATACTTACACAGATGCAGATTGGGCTATAAATGTAGATGATCAAAAAAGCACTAGTGGTGGTGCATTCTATATGGGGCCCCGATTAGTATCGTGGTTTAGCAAGAAACAAAGTTTTATAGCCTTATCTACAGCGGAAGAAGAATATGTGGCTACCGCATCATGTTGCACACAACTCCTTTGGATGATGCAGACTCTACAAGACATTCAAATCAAATTTTCACCTCCCATCTCCATTTTGTGTGATAATAAAAGTACCATTAGTATTTCAAAGAATCCTTTTATGCATTCCAGGACGAAGCACATTCCCATCAACTATCACTTCCTACGTGAAAAAGTGCTTTAAAAAAAGGTTCAATTGTAGTATGTTCCCTCCAAAGAACAAGTTGCTGATATATTTACTAAACCTCTTCCCACGGAAGCATTCGAATATCTCATACAGAAGCTGGGAGTTGTCTCTGCCTCTCTGATCAAATCTTCTTAATTTCAGAAGATTAAATTTGGTACGCTGGTTTCATAAAGGCAAATCACATATATACATGAGTTTCTATGCATAAAACCACGTATGGGTTTTGTTGACAGAAATTCTTTGGGTCGGCAATTAGAACAGATGTGGCGTTGTTGGGTAATATTTGTTTTGATCTAGTATTCATATTTTTGTATCATTCTCTTATATTTATCTCCTTGATGAAGATGTTGTGATGAATTGGTTGTTGAAGGTGGTCAGGATGCATAGGCTTAGGGGGAGCACCTGCCTTGTTGAAAAGGATGCATTGTTGGAATTCTGATTAGTTTCTGATATATGATATCTCTCTCTCTCTCGAGATTTTTTGGTCCTGTTTATGACAATTCATCTATGTAATTTGATGCAAAAGGGAATGTTGATACTCATGATGTAGATTGTTATATTCAGTCATGTAAGGACTTGTTCAAACTTGTAAACTCACTTGATTGGGTAGATGATTCAATTATGTAGATCCACTTAGTTGGATCATTGATGTAAGTATGAGTCCTTGGTGATAGGAAATATCATACTTTTTTGAACTATAGAATTTGAAAAACCTGTCTGGAGATTTAGCCTAACCTTAGGAGGAGCATGGTCAAAATAGTGCCCTTTTCCCTTGATGTCAAAGGGGGAGTGTATTTTGGGTGTTTGAATAATGGTTATGTTTAATGTATCTATGTGTTGTGATGATCAAACACCATCATGGTTGCATCATCGTTGCGCCATGGTTGCTTTCAAGTCCAAAGGGGGAGATTGTTGTCAATATGATTCCTATATCTTAATATGTTATATTTGATGGCAACTCTCTAGTAAAATATGGAGTATATGTCTTCTGGAGAAGCTCAGTAGTCTATCAGAAGAAATTTGTAATGTCTAGCAGAAGATTGGTTAATTTTCATATTGTAGGTTCGATATGCGTGTTTTCATAGGCCAAGTTGCATATGCCTTTTGCGCTCTAAAAATATGATACTAGGGGACATTACCATGGTATTAGCCCATAGTATTTAACTTTGTGTCATATATTTGATTCTGTCCAAGAATACCATCAACATTTGTGTGGTTTTGACTCATGGTATTGGTAAAGGCTAAATCTATATAAGGAGAAGAAGATCATAGTGAAAATGTGTGCACATGTAAGGGTTTTCACTAAATACTTCTCTCTGAAGTATATCTTCATGGGATTAACTCTGTTTTATTGATAAATATGAATCTATGATGCACCCTTGGATAAAATGATGGATCGGGATCTCTATACCTGAAATGCCTATGTTCCTGCATGATCTATTAAAGAGATGATTAGATTTGTGACCTGGCGCATGTTTGCTAAGGTAAAGTGAATAAATCTGGGTAAGTTCTATAGATCTGAAACATTCTAAAAATTTATTATTTACAGATCTATATGCTAATTCATCTTAGTAAAAGCACGTATATACGTGGCTTTGTCTCAGAAAAGGAGCGTATGGAAAATATGGTTTTCTGAAGCTTATTATAGAGGTTATCTATTTATTTATATTTTATTTCTATTATCTGTCAATGAATTCTTCATGTAGATCTGGTTTTCTTGAATACTGTATATGCTTCTAAGTTGAATATGTACAAATATGATCAATGACTGAGTAAATATGGTCAATAATGATTGACTGATTAAGGGTTTTGCAATTTTGAAAATATATCTGACTGAAAGCCTCAGATCTGAATCTGAGACTGATCACATTCTATAAAAATAGTATTCACATATCTATATGCAGGTTGGTGTGAATAAAAGTGTGTATACATGCGGGTTTAGTAAAGAAAAGTTGCATATGCATTTTAAGAAAATGAATGTTCAGGGTTGAGTTTGATTCTACATACTGATTATGAAGTTTGGGTTATTAATGTGTTTTTTTTATAGTGATCTCACTATTATGTTTGAAGTATTGGGTGAAGGTTATTATTATTCTTCTTATGAAGAGTTGTGTTGAAGCTATTTGATCTAGTGTAAAAATTGATGAAATGTGGTCTGCAGTGATTATGAGGGTTGAAGCCTTCAATATGGAAGTAGAATCTTCCTGCTAGTAGAAGCTGGTGTTCTGATTAGGGGGGTTGAAGCTCCCTTCCTGTAGTGACTAGTAAACAAGATTAGGGGGTTGTAGCTCCCTTCCAGTAGCAGCTGGAGAACGAGAGAAGGTTGCAACCTTCTTCAGGTAGATGCCTACATACTGATATGAGTCTGCATTAGTACAATATTGTAAGTAGTTTTTCATATAATAAATATTAAATACAAAGATGAAATCAGTGGTGTTCATGTGTGATTCTCATGTGTGACGATTTATTCTATTATTATTGCACATATTTAATGCTTAACTAACATATGCATAACTGATAATCTGAGTTAAAGATTGTTTCTGAAAGTTTTCTAACAATAAAATTATATCAGTATATGCAAGTTTCTGTTGGTATATGCGCCTGTATACGTGAGTTGGGTTCATTAAATTTTTGTATGGAATTCAGCAAAGAAAAAGTAAAAGTTATCAGTAAGCTCTAATTACTGTTTCACCCCCCCCCCCCCCCCCACCCTCTTAGTATTTTTCCCGACAAGAAAAAGCCAATGTATGAGATGCCTGAAACAATTATGGAGGAGGAAGATGTGGTGGAAATTCCCCCCATATCGTAGTTTCCAACCTATGTCGCACTGCAAAAAGCATCTATAAAGGTCCCCAAGGACCTCTACAAATTACGGGCATACATTAGCATGCCCTTGATTCCATAGAATGTCGTAATGGAGGGTGACATGTTCAACAAAGTTCCACTATTGAAGATGGAGGACTTGGATTTTGCAGACATTGATAAATTCCCAGAGCTCACACCAAAAATATACCTCGATCAAGTGACCTATGAAGGGGGTATTGTGCATGTAGAGCTGAAGTGTTGGGTCTTGGGCCTACATAAGGCTGGATAGTTAAATTTGTTGCAGATCCCTCATTTTGGGTGCAGCCCAGTCAATGATATCTGTGTGCATCATTTTATGGCACTGGTCCATGAGGAGTCATTGTGGTTGGGAGAGCGCATCCCTATTTATGTCACGTTGATCCATCAGATCACTGGCCTACCTGATTAAGGCACATATCCCATGGCCGATTTTGGATTCAAGGGCCAAGAGAAGAAATTGGTAGACAAGATTAGGGCTACCTACCAAGTCTCGTGCCAAAGCCAAGCATTTTTGATGAGAAAAATTAATGATCCAGCTGTCCAATTTGGGACACTCATCTTGGCATGCAAGATGATGAGGAAATGTCACCCTAAAGAAGTCCCTACACAAGTAATTTTACTTGCAGGACAATGTGAGAAGGGTATACAATAAAATTGGGCACAATATCTATGCAAGGTTTTTTTTAGAGAATGTGCGTGAGGCACAATAATTTCTACTATGCTTGGCTCTTGCTTTTGATCACATTGATCAGTTAGAAAATACCAAAAGAGACCAAATTTCCAGAAATCAAGCCGCAGATATGTGAGGCCACGCAATATGCCACACTTTTGAATTCATCCATCCCCGTGTGGGTAACAGAAAAAAATAAAATAAATTTTGGTACTCTTTTATGCATCCATATTCCAAAAAATTCAATCAAAGCTGAGGGTATCTCCAAAATTTTGTGAGAAGTACAAGTTGATTGCCAATTTTCAAGAAACATTTCATAACATTCACATCCACGTGAATGGCGTCGTGGAGGGAATATGGTACAATTTACCATACCTAGTCACTAAAGATGATTGTCTATGTGTCACTGCAGACATTATGGGAATTTTGAGCTCTAAAATAGACCTCCTAAGGAAATTATAAAATAATAGTGGAAATAATAAAATAATATTTGATTACATCATCAAATTTTAGAGGGAAAAAAGAAAAAAAACTACTTTTTCAACTCGTATTTTCAACTTATCTCCCAATTTTTTTACTCAAATTCCAAGTAGGAATACTCGTTGGATGCAAAATTTAATTCTTCATCCAAGGAGTACCCATGTTGCATACTTTCAATGGATCTTGCCACACGAAAAATGAGAAATACATGAAAAATTGGATTGCAATCACGTGTTCATGTATTTCTCATTTTTCATGTAACATGATCCATAAAAAATATGCAACATGGGTACTCCTTGGATGAAGAATTAAATTTTGCATGCAATGAGTAATACTGCTCAAAATTTGAGTAAAAACTTTGGGAGATAAGTTGAAAATACGATTTGAAAAAGTATTTTTATTATTTTATTATTTTTTAAATATTTTTACCCTTTTACTTAAAAAATGTTGGATCATCTCCCATGGTTGACATCATAATATTGAATCCTGTTGGTTCTTATAAAGTTTATTTTGGTTGCACATTTTTCTTAGGAGGCCCATTTTAGACCTCAAAATTCTCCTAATGGTGACCACTAGCTTGGTTGGAGCTGCGCACCACGAAGGGTGTTTCCATGTACATTGAAAAGATTCCCACCAAGCCAAGGATAGAAACACAACTGATAGAAAAATCCACTCAAGAATAGGCCACGCCATTCATGTTGAGGTGGCACGTGCACCTCGGAGGCTATGGTGATATCCATGTTGACTTATATGTTTTTCCTAAATGAAAGTTGCATATGATCCATAATATGATTGTGGATGAGCTCCAATTTAGAGAATCACGAGCTCACCACACTGTTGTGGATTTGTAGCAGTAGGTCATTGAATCTTAGCGGAAACAACAGAACATGAAGGAAGCATGTCACGTAATAAAGGCTCAGCGCGCTGCCCTAGAAGCTAAAATTGACCAAGTGTGTAGTTATGTGCCAATGGTCCCTGCCATAGCCGCCCCAGTAGAAAAATTGGAAGGGTTAGCCATTGCACTGAAGGCCTCACATGCATATATTCAATCTGCTCGTGCAGAATTTGAGCACCAAATTGTAGAGCTGTAGATGAAGCTGTAGCTAAAGACTACTCTAGAAGTTAGAGCTTAGAGGGTCACAAAAGTAAAAAAAAAACTACATAGAGCATTGTTGCCGCAATTACAAAGTGCAGCTAGTTATTAGATGAGGCCATGGGAATTTGGAATTCGGTTTAGAATGACCCCATGGGGTAGTAGTTGTGCAATGAATTATGCATTAAAGAACAAAAATTTTCTGATATCAGGATGGTAATGCCCACCTTCGTGATTGCATAGTGCCTTGCCCGCCTATAGGAGGGTCAAGTCGTTAAGAATGAGATCAAGGATCTGTGTTGCAAAGAGAATTTTTTGGAAGAAAGGATGAAGCCATGGGCTGATGAGGCTCTACAACTATCACAAACACTTTGATGGTGCACTCAAGACCCTTTAGCAGACCCAACAGAGTATTGAAAATGCAACTAAAGGTCCGATAATAGAGAAGCTGGTAAATGAAGCATAGGGAGTTGCTTCATAGAGCCTTGAGGTGTTTTCTCCACTGAAAACCTTTGTCTCTATGCTGAAATTGAAAATGAAGGAACCTACCCCACAGTGACTCAGGATGAGTCACAAGTTTGTGTTGGGGGCATATTGGAGCAGGGTCCCTTGTGGTGAATTTTTATCAAATTTTTGTATATGTTTTTGGTGATGTGCACTGTGTGGAAAATTCAAAGGGGCTTTTGGGTGGGTCAAAGTCCCTCTTTTATGTCAATGGGTCATAAGAGAAAACTATGGGCCTCAAACCATGGTTTGAGACCATAGTATATGCACACTATATGGATATAAATATAGATAGACCGAGTCTAGAAATATATTTCATATCTAAGTAAGTGATTCATGCGTATGTGATACATTTTTGTAAGGGTTTTCAGTATAAGTCTGGGTTGGGTAGAAAGGCTCCCTGCCGGTTGTGTGCGTGGAGACCTAGTCCTAGCTATGTGCAAACTTTGCTGGTTGTTTGTGCAGAAGGTTAATTGTAAAGGAAAGTTTGAATGTACTGAACTATCTGGATCTTAATAAAAATATTGTTTTTGTGAACCAAATGTGTTATGCATTTGATATCTGAGTTATCTGATTACTAATTATTTCTTTGAGATCACTTTAATTTTTTTCTGATCAAATGCATCTGCATGAGTAAATCTATACTTTATGCATGAATATATGTTGATGGTTAAGTCTATGAATATTTCTCCTTAATTTATTGTGTGTGAATATATACTTTATGAATTACGAAGATCTAATTCTGTGATATGTATCTGTGACAAAGTTGATCTGTCATTATGTTCATCTTCTATGCACATTGTATGTGTTTGCAATAGAGCTGATCTAATAAGCGTTGATCCATATATGCATGCATTGATACAATATGCTATAATTCTATTATAGCTCTGTTTAGGGCCACCACTTCAATTTATTCCTCAGGGTGTGGAAAATTGGTTCCAACACCCCCCCATACTGCTTTGGGTGAGACCTTGATCTGCACAAGCAGGTCATTTGCAAAAGGGCCAGTATTTGGAGGGTTTGTTGGTTTTGCGATAAAATCTGAACCTGGGTCAAGTCTCCTCAAGCCAAAAACACTTAAAGAAAGTCTTCCAAAGATGTATAAAATTTGGCATATCATTGAATCCAAAGAAAATCTTGTTTTCTATGGGGGAGCAGAAATTACTCGGTCATATCATATTCAAAGATGGCATCCAAGTTGACCCTTCAAGGATTGAGGTAATTCAGAATCTGGACTATCCTACGAGTAAGAAGGAAATTCAATCATTCAATGGTAAGATCAATTTCTTAAGAAGGTTTATTCCTAACCTTGCTGAACACTTAAGGGAAATCACTGATATGTTAAAGAAAGATAGAAAGGTGAAATGGTCTGATGAGGCAAGAAAATAAATTAATCAATTCAAGTTTTGATTGTCTCGTGCTCCGATCCTTATCAACCCAGATTATACACTTGATTTTACGATATTTTTCTTTGCCTCTAAACACACAATAGTTGTTGTCCTCATGTAGAAGAAAGATCAGAAAACATAGAAGCCAATTGCCTTCTTTAGTAGGAAAATAAGAGATGGAGCTTTGAGATATAATATCATTGAAAATCAACGCTAGTTAAATATTTGAAGGACTTATGAGTTTATATCATTCATTCTCATGTTCTTGCCTATGTTTCAAATGCTGTTGTCAAAGATGTGTTAACACAAAATGATCCTGAAGGCAGGCGTGGTAAGTGGACAACTGATATGCTCGAATATGATTTATAAATCAGACCTAAAAAAATGATCAAAGGTCAAGACTTAGCTAAGCTCATGGCAGACTCTAACTTACATGCTTTAGACATTAAATTTATTGTTGCACTTTCTGAGGAGTAGGAGGTTGATTCATTAGCTCAGGTATCTCAAATTTTTATTTTATCACCATGGTATTTAGATATAGTTCATGTGCGACAACATTTGAATCCTCCATCAGGTTTTCCCAAGAGTAAAGGTAGATCTCTGAAATTGAAGGCTCTTAAGTATTGTATTCTTAATAATGCTTTATATTAGAAAGATTCGGGAGGGGTTTTATTAAATTTTTTGGTAGAAAGTGAAGTTGATAAAGTCATGAATCATTTCCATAAAGGTGATTGTGGTGGTCATCTTTTTTGGAAAAATCCAACAAATAATATATTGAGGGTTTGATTCTATTGGGCAATTTTTTTTCATATGTATATAAAATAGTCATGAGATTTCATGAATGCCAAGCTTTCCAAGGAAAGAGAAAAATTTTAGCGCTGAGCTTGAAGCCAATTGTAGTTCAAGCACCCTTCCAGCAATGGGGGCTTGACTTCATCGGTGATATTGTTGAAGTTTGCAACGATAAATAGTGAAATTGGCATACGAAAGCAACATGACAACACCTACACTAGTGTAGGACCACAGGTCATGTAGTGATGGGTCCTAGTGATACAATAATGTGAAATTCAATTTATTTAATAAATTGGATATGTGTCAAATTTAATTATCCCTTAATTAAATTCGATAATAAAATGTAATCTCATCTCATAATCACTTGTAATAGTTAACCAAGTGTGATAAACTCAGCTAGCTCATGAATTTCGAGTTGAGGGTAGTTAGTGAGGCATGCAGAGTGATTCTATGTGTTTTAGAGTTCAAGTTGCAGTGAAGTGCATGAGTTTAATGCATGAGTAAGAAGTTAACTCAGTTAGGTGAGTTAAAATTCAGTTGGACTAGTTGTAACTGCTTGTTTCATTAGTGAGAGATTAAGTCAATTAAATATGATTTTATTCACAATCATTGATCTACCATGCAACTAATGATTTACTATTAATAGCTACATGCATGTGAGTTCTAGTGGAGACCCAGTTGAGACAAAGGTTAAAGGGAATATAACTATCAGTTGTGATATTAGTAGGCTTCCCAAATGGAGTTAAAAAACTGCAAGATGCCAATGATACTCAGTGTAGTTGAGCAAGGATGAAATTCCTAAAGAATAGGGATTGCATTCATCAGGAATTGCGTGAGCAAGGAAGGATAAAGACAAGATGAGAATTGGCTAAGCATTGGCCCAATTTTGTCTGGATTAGTGTGAGATGATAGGAAGATTGCAGGAGACTCTTGTGAGAAGTGTGCATTGTAATTGTTTCATGATTCCTTGTGGAATATACAATATATGATAGAGGGGTTTGAGTAGCATGCTTTCCTTGAAAAATTATCTTTGTTGTGGTTTTATTTGATTCTTTTTGTACTTGTTGTGATTTTTGATTGTGTTTATTTTCCATAATTTATTTGTAGAAGGATTTAATATCTAGCTTTAGTACATTTCTTGATTGGATTGAATCCATTGATATACATATGTTTGTATAATTTCTACATGGTATCATAGCACAGGAAATCACTATAGTGGAGGAGAAGATGAGTTTGTGACTGAATATAATTAAAATTTGCAAAAGTATTCTTGGTGCAATAGGCAGATCAGGATCGAAATGGATTTCAATGGCTTGTGATTGGAGTATTCACTCGAGGGAAGTTCCAATTATATTGCGTGGAAATATAGGATGGAGGCAATACTAGAGGACAATGGGTTGAAATAATTCATGGATAATGATGTTTTCAAACCCGCTGTACCAGATGCCACAAATCTTGATGCTTGGAAAAAGAAGGTTGCAAGGGCAAGGAGGATATTACTGGAGGGAGTACGAGACCAGATTGTATCAAGCATCCATGGAAAAGAGACTCCATACACAATGTTGAAGGATTTGACATATTTGTTTTAGAGCAGTAATTATCATAGAAAATTAGCATTGTAGGAAAAATAGCTCAGGAAAATAAAAATGGAGAAAGGTGACACTATTCCGGTATACTTGACCAAGTTTTTCCAATGTCAAGATGAGCCTGGGAGTGTAGGAATTACAGTCGCAAATGATGAATTGGTGAGCCTATCTCTTCTAGGCCTTCCCAAGAGTTGGCATAGTTATCAGGAATCTGTCAACGGGAGGGAGAAGCTGCCATATTGGGAATGAATTTGTTCAGATTTGGTGCAAGAAGAATTCAGGTATAATACCATGGATGGATCTTCATATAATGAAGATGATGAAGAAACTTGTGCCTTTGTAATATCCCTTTTTCAGGAACAGCTGCAAATTGGGAATAATATGAGTTATTACCAATGTGGATCTACAAAAATATACCTCATAAAGATGTAAAATCATTGAATCTTCAGTAAAATATGCAGCAGCAACTTTATACAACGTTTAATAAGACAAAAGGTGGGGAAAAGTGAGTATTTAGGCCCTAAAACATATGTATTCAAAGTTCTGCATAACAATAAGAGAAATGGAGGGAGGTTATTTTATATTAGGCCATGAGGGACCTATGCTCCAAATTTCAGCTCAAAAAAATAAGTCTAGCTAAGTTAAATAGTTCCTCCTTCCTCAACTAGGCTTAAAAACCTTGATTTCCCATGGCTTGGAGTATGCAGAAATTTGATGAATCTTAGAGAACGTAATTTTTGAAGGGTTAGGTGATTTTATGCAAAGATAATAGTATGGAAATCTGAGAATATGATTCAAATATCTTACATTAGAAAATACATATCTACACTTGAAGAAAAGGCCTAAAACCCAAGCTTTCTGACACAAGAAATAGAGAATGAAATAGACAGTGTAATTTTCAAAAAAATGAAGCAGTGTTTCATTAATTTTTAGATGTATAATAGATCATAGGTCGAAAGGATAGATCTAAATGGGATCTATATGCAAAAATACTTTTTAAGTACATTCCCCTTGGGGATCTCAGCTGAAGGTGAAGGACACTGAATAGATCTGAAATCTACACCATGGATCTGCAGTAAAATTTAAAAATTTCTGAAGAATACATCACACAGCAAGTCATATATGAAATATGACATGGATTGGTTGGCCAATCCACAGATCACCTCAGTGAAGGAAAGAAGCCCTTTCACCGGAGCTCTCTCCTCCAAACTGCTAGCAAACAAACACTGCAACTCTGTCTCCAAAATAACGCAGTTTCTGAAGCTAACTGCGCTGATGAAGTGATGAACACTTTGGCCTCATTCCAAGATAAGGATCTGGAGCTCAAAAAAAATATTGCACTTTTTCCAATGGTTTAGATGACTTCCCCACTGAAGAGATGCAATAGGACTCTTTAGATCTGAATAGATTTGATTCCACTTGCTGCAACTCACATGGACAACTCAACCCACAATAGGAGCAGCATTGTAGATGTAAGGTGAAGCTTGGCCAAATTTCCAGATAGTGGATCAATGAAGCACAATCTCCTCCAAGAGACCCTTAAGGAAAGAGCGGAATTCCTAAACAGGAAATTCCTCTCTCTCTAGCTAAACAGCCAAGAGAGTTTGAGTTGCTCAAGCAATCTCAAAATCAAAATATCATCAACAATCTCTCCTTGAGTATTTTCCTTCTTATATAATATTAGGGTTTGCAAAACCCTAAACCACCTTCATCCATTTGTCCCTTTTCACATGGAGGACCTCCTCATAGGACTGCATTGATCATCTAGGAGGTTTCTTTGTATCTGGAATGCTTTATGATTTGGTCCTATTGACCCAGTCAAATATCTTGAACCTATTTCACATACAAGTGGATTTTATTGAGCAAGCCCTGATTTGACTCTGTTCACATTGGGCATTGATTTATTCTCATGTTTAGGAGTTTTTATTTGTTCTCCTTAACATTTTATTCATAAAATATAAAAATAAAATGACATTGAATATTCCTACTATCTTGGGCTAGTTAGGAATATTACAGTCCCCCCCCTTCAAAATGTTTCTTTTCCTCAAGAAACTACAGGGTAGAACAAAACTTCTCCTTCCCTCTTCTTATGTCCTCATCAATGGACCCCACCATGGCTGAAAATGATAAGCAATGAATCTGTCCTCCAATGATTTCCTCGAAGTGTAAGATATCAAGTGTACATCATGAGAAAATGGAAGGTGCAAGTGGTGATCTCCTTGTTGCTCAATGGCCTCATTAAGGTAGGAGTGATTAAGAACATGGGGGAAATTTCTCCCAATGAGTGTCTCCCACACCCATGCTATCATCCATAAGAATCTAGTTACCTCCAGATAAGGAAACTCTAGAAAATCCCCTTCCACCTCAAGCTCCAACAAAGAAGGTGGGCTGAAAATCTGCAAGTGATAAGAATCATAGCCTACCCCATGCTGTTCACCTCTCCACTTATGGCAAGTGTAGAGTGAAAGCTGATCTTGGGCTGCAACAAGGTGGCCCTCAAGTGGCAAGAAGAAGTTTAGATCTCCAAGGATCTTCTCTCCTACATTGTGAATCAAGCTGGCCCAATGCTCCTCATATGTGATGGAAAAGAGGTCATCATCATCATATGGCACCCTATCAGTCACATGGCTCACCTCAAGAAAGAACAAATGCTGAAATATGGTGGCCACATCATCTCCCATGCTCCCATTAGAGCATGTCTTGCAAAAAATATGGGGATCTTCTCCCCCAAAGGACACATTCAACCCATGTGCCTCTCTCCCAATCATGCTCCTGAAAATAATGTGATCAATAGCAGCATAAGGAGCCATAATGAAAGTCATGCTGGCTGCCATATGTAGCAAGTGAGTAGGGCAATGATCCCTCATATGAAACCAGTGCAGTTTGAGCATAAACTGCAATAGAGAATGACAAAATATGTGGTTTTTCAACCACCAGTTTGCTGCTACATTCTCCTTATGTATTTGGATAAAATGAGTGATGTATGATGCATGGTGAGCATGTCCTCCAAAATACAAATCTCCCCTAAGTCCACCAAGAGAGTGGTTATCAACATTTCTCATGGCCTCAAGTAGACCATGCAGCCTCAAAGTAAGAATGCTCCTCCTTGGAGCAACATCATGCACATATATGGTTAAGGAATCAATATGTAAATCAACAAGTAAACAAACAATTTCCTTACTATAGCTTTTGCTCATGAAAAAGGAGCAGCTCATAGATAAGTCTCCTTCCATTCTCAAGGAGAAAGGAGGTGACTGAGTTAAATCTTCCAAAGAGTTAGGTGCATAGACATCTCCCATGCCAAATGTATAAGTGGGAAGGTTGCTACCATTCACCTGCTTCTCCTGCCAAAGCGCAAAAACTGAAATGAGAGTGGGTGTGGATGATGTTGAGAGACTGCTTCTCTCCTCCTTGAGTCTACCCCAGACTCTCAGTGCTATATCAAGACCTTCCAAGGTCTCCACTCTTCTAAAATCAATGATTTGTGCCTCAATAGGTGAAGCACTCATCCTCCTTTTTTGATCCAGTGGTCTCCTTGGTGCAATGCCTCCATGCAATGAGACATCATCAACAAGAGGTGATTAAAAATATGAATGGGGAAAACCCTCCATGCTTCCACTACGCAATCCAATCACCTTCTTAGGTGCATCAACCTTCTGCAATAGATAGGAATGAGATTGGCTCTCTTCCCTACCTTCACCTTGTGTCTCCCTCGCTCTACACCTTCTCATCGATGGAACATGTAGATCATGAATTGTGCCTCGATCTCCATGCATAAGACCTTGGGGATTTTCTTGCCATGCCACAAGAATCCCTCTTGTTGGAGCAAAAGCTCCTTCTACCTCTGCATGAGGCACTAGATCAGATCTAGATCTAACAGCGTTGTTGCCCATTATCTCTACAACCAAATGGGGCATCCTCCCAATGGAATGATCCACCTTTGAAGAAGAGACATCTCTGTTCCTTTTTTCAAAGGTGTGGGAAGGTATTCTTGCCTCTAGCAAGGCATGATGCAAGTTTTCAGCCCTTTCCGTGTGTTTCTGAAATGGATCTGTGTTTTTATGTAGGGCTTTCATTTGAGTTTTTTGGTTTGACTTCATCATATGTTTTACATGAATTGTCTTATCAAACCCCTTCACTAATTATTTAGTGAAACTTATGTATGATGAAGTTTTTACATTTCTGCAAAAGAGAGACTCAAATTTCAACCAAGCATAGGCCTTACCTCCCAAATGTAAGGCTACAATTCTGATGGCTTCTTTTTCAGGAATTTGGTGCAGTTGTAGGAATGTGTCCAGCTCATTCACCCATTCTTTGGCTGGACATGTAGGTGACCCTTCAAAGGTTGATAGAGTGAATCTATCACTCTACTTTCTGCTCTTCTCCTTGGCCTTGCAATGCTCTGAAAAATAGAACTGATTTCTGAGTTCCAGGGCTTGAGACTCATATTTATTCAAGAAATCACTAAGAGTTCCCATATTATTCACTTATTATTCTTCCTCAATCTATCTCAGGGCAGATCTGGGCTTAATACTGTGTTGTATATCACAGTGTGTGGCTACATGCTCACACTCACTGTGTGAAGATCTAGAGTTTGACTGAGGTTCAAACCCTTTTGGAGATTATTCAGACATCTCCCTTCGGATTTTCTTGAGATCTTTAGGAATGCCCTGAATAGATTTAGGAAGAATATTTATGAGCCTATCTTCCTTCTTTCCTTCAAAATTTGGAGTCTTCCTCCTGCTTCTTTCTCTGTCTTCTTGATTAGAATAGGAAGTGCAGGGTACTTCCTCTTCTGTTTGCTCATCCTCTCTGGGGAGGTTATTCATGGATCTAAACACTGATGAGAGTAATATCATCCTCTCCATAATTCTGATATTTTTTTCTTCTCTTCTCTTCTATGATACTACTGTAAAATTCCCTTTTCAGGAATATCAAAATTCTATTCCGGAGATTGACTACAGGAGCATTTACTAGATATGTCACCTTTGAAAAAAGGATGAGATCCAAAGGCTACCTGGCCATATGCAGACTCTGTCTATAGAGCTTTAAATATTCCTCCTTCAGGGATTCATCACTTTGGCTTTAAGCGACAGGCTGAGCCAAAGATCTTGCTCTGATACCACTGTAATATCCCTTTTTCAGGAATAGCTACAGATTTGGAATAATCTGAGTTATAACCAATGTGGAGATATAGCCATATACCTCATAAAAATTTAAAATCATTGAATCTTCAGTAAAATATGCAGCAACAACTTTATAAAGCATTTAAAAAGGAAAAAGGTGGGGAAAAGTGAGGATTTAGGCCCTAAAACAAATGTATTCAGAGTTATGCATAAAAATAAAAGAAATGGAAGGAGGTTATTTTATATTAGGTTATGAGGGACCTATGCTCCAAATTTAAGCTGAAAAAAATAAGTCTAGCTAAGTTAAACAGTTCCTCCTTCCTCAACTAGGCTTAAAAACCCTGATTTCCCATGACTTGGAGTATGCAGAAATTTACTGAAGCTTAGAGATCGTAATTTCTGAAGGATTAGGTGATTTTATGTAGATATAATAGTATGGCAAGATAATAATATTATTCAAAGATCTTACATTAGAAAATACAGATCTACACTTGAAGAAAAGGCCTAAAGCCCAAGCTTTATGACACAAGAAATAGAGAATGAACCAGATAGCGTAATTTTCAGAAATATGAAGTAGTGTTTCATTAAGTTTCAGATATATGACATATCAGAGGTCAAAAGGATAGATATAAATGGGATCTATATGCAAAAATGCATTTTACGGACATTCCCCTTGGGGATCTCAGCTGAAAGTGAAGGACACTGAATAGATCTGAGATCTACACCATGGATCTGATGTAAAATTCAGAAATTTCTGAATAATACATCACACAGCAAGTCAGACCTGAAATATGACATGGATTGTTTGGCCAATCCATGGATCACCTCAGTGAAGGAAAGAAGCCCTTTCACCGGAGATCTCTCCTCCAAACTGCTAGCAAATAAACATTGCAACTATGTCTGAAAAATAACGTAGTTGATAAACCTAAATACATTGATGAAGTGATGCACACTTTGGCCTCATTCCAAGATAAGGATCTGGAGCTCAAAACAGCTATTGCACTCTTGCCAATGGTTTAGATGACTTCCCCACTGAAAAGATGCAATAGAACTCTTTAGATCTGAATGGATCTGATTCCACTTGTTGTAGCTCACATGGAAAACTCAACCCACAACAGGAGTAGCATTGTAGATGTAAGGTGAAGCTTGGCCAAAATTCCAGATAGTGGATCAATGCAGTACAATCTCCTCCAAGAGACCCTTAAGGAAGGAGAGGAATTCCTAAACAGGAAATTCCTCTCTCTCTAGCTAAACAGCCAAGAGAGTTTGAGTTGCTCAAGAAATCTCAAAATCAAAATATCATCAACAACCTCTCCTTGAGTCTTTTCCTTCCTTATATAAGATTAGGGTTTGCAAAACCCTAAACCACCTTCATCCATTTGTCCCTTTTCACATGGAGGACCTCCTCATAGGACTGCGCTGATCATCTAGGAGGTTCATTGCATCTGGACTGCTTTATGATTTGGTCCTGTTGACCCAGTCAAATAGCTTGAACCTATTTCACATACAAGTGGATTTTATTGAGCAAGCCCTGATTTGACTCTGTTCACATTGGGCATTGATTTATTCTCATGTTTAGGAGTTTTCATTTGTTCTCCTTAACTTTTTATTCATAAAACATAAAAATAAAATGACATTGAATATTCCTACTAACTTTGGCTAGTTAGGAATATTACAGCCTTGGCTGGAAAGGTGAATAAGGGTAAGGGAAAGAAATCCTATTCCAAATATGAGACCAACGAAGAAGGCAAGGAGCACGACATGTCCAGAGTGAAGTGTTTTCACTGTCACAAGCATGGAGATTATGCCATTAATTGTCCAAAAAAGAAGAAGAAAAAGAAGGCTTCAGGATATGCATTTGGTGAGGCTTTGGCCTCGTAATTTGAGTTGGAATTCTCACTGATTTCATGCATGGTGTCAAGTGCGATGGGATCAGTGTGGTACTTGGATAGTGGTACATATTTCCACATGACGAGAGACAAATAACTTTTCAATAGCTTGGAGGAGAAGGACCTCCAGATGCATGTCGAAATGGGTGATGACAGAAGGTATAGCACTACCGGGATTGGTACATTTACTTTCCAGAGACGGTCAAATAAACCATTTTTATTAAAATATGTAATGCATGTACTAGGCTTTAAGAAAAATTTAGTTTCAGTCATAATGTTGGAGGATAAAGGCTATGATGTTTTTTTTAGTGAAGGAAAATCTTTCCTTCGACGCAAAGCAATAGGATAAGCCAAGAAGATTGGGATTCATGTGAATAATCTCTATAAACTTGATGTAGATGCCTATGCAACATTGATGGGTAAAGCAGACAAAGTGGTGAGTCGGGATGAGGGTGAGTTACACCATGGAGCTTTGAAGGTCATGCAACATATTTTTACGGAGCTTCCAAAGGGTACTCTTGTGCAGATAGACACATGTAAGGGATTTACCATGGGGAAGTGTGAGAAAGCCATGAAATTGTCCCTTGAGATTGAGCTTGATTTGCATGCAGATGAGAAACTCTTGGTTCCAAATAATGAACCTCAAGATGTGGAGCATCCACATGCAGAGGATCATGGAGTGGAAGAAACCACTCAAGCAAAGAAATTTTGAGCCAGATGGGCAGAGGGAGTGCATGCAGTTATACCTGCATGTGTGAGGTGGGGCAATGCGTAGAATTGACCCCAAGAAGAAATTTGGATAGCGTCCTAGAGATGGTGCGTCTCATGGATCGAACCTAGCTATGGGGAGCCCACAATACAACAGTAGCGTGATCGATTAGATTGATGCAGTCAGTTGTTAGGAGGACATAAATCAGAGTGATAGGTGTCAGATATTCAAGCACAGAGTGAATGGATGCAGATGTCAACAACACATAGAATCTAGTAGACATGTGCAGTAAGTACCGATAGTTAGAATAATTTGATGATAGATGCATTATACTGATTCAATTGTTTGGAGGTTGTTCATTTTCAGAAGTGTTGCATGCAAAAGTTTCATGTGCGAGAAACACTAGTGAAGTGTTGCATGTCCAAGAAACACTAGAGAAGTATTCCATGCTAGAGTTTCATGTCACATGCAAGAGTTTCATGTCGCATGCAAGAGGTGCATATGTGCATGCAAGTACATTCCTTTCTTGTTGAGAGGGAGTGTTGAAGTTTGCAACAAGAAACAATGAAATTGGCATCCGGAAGCAACATGACAACACCCACACTAGTGTGGGACCATAGGTCATGTAGTGATGGGTCCTAGAAATATAGTAGTGTAAAATTAAATTTATTTAATAAATTAGATATGTGTCAAATTTAATTATCCCTTAATGAAATTGGACAATAAAATGTAATCTTATCTCATAATCACTTGTAATAGTTAACTGAGTGTGATAAACTCAGTTAGCTCATGAATTTCGATTTGAGGGTAGTTGGTTAGGCATGTAGAGTGATTCTATATGTTTTAGAGTTCAAGTTGCAGTTAAGTGCATGATTTTAATGCATGAGTAAGAAATTAACTCAGTTATGTGAGCTAAAGCTAGTTGGACTAGTTGTAACTGTTTGTTGCACTAGTGAGAGATCAAGTGAATTAAATATTATTTAATTAACAATTAGTGATGTGCCATGAAACTGATGATTTACTATTAATAGTTGCATGTATTTTAGTTCCAGTGGAGACCTAGTTGAGACAAAGGTTAAAGGGAAGTTAACTATCAATTGTGATATTAGCAAGCTGCCCAGATGTAGTTAAAACACCACAGGATTCCCATGATACTCAATGTAGTTGAGGAAGCTGAAATTCCTAAAGAATAGGGATTACATTCATCAAGAATTGCGTGAGCAAGGCTGGCTGAAGACAGGATGAGAATAGGCTAAGTGTTGGCCCAATTTTGTGTAGATTAGTGCAAGACGATAGGCATATTCCAGGAGACTCTTGTGAGAAGAGTGCATTGTAATTGTTTCATGATTCCTTGTGGAATATACAAGATATGATAGAAGGGTTTTGAGCAGAAATATTTCCCCAGGAAACTATCTGTGTTTTGGTTTGATTTTATCCTTTATGCACTTGTTGTGATTGGTGATTGTGTTTATTTTCTACAATTATTTGTAGAAGGATTAAATATATATTTTTAGTACACTGCTTGATCGAATTGAATCCATTTATATACATATTATTGTATAATTTCTATAGATATTAATCCTCCATCATCAGATCAACATAATTGGATACTTACTACCACTGACTACTTCACAAAGTGGATTGAGGCCATCCCCATGAGACAAGCTACAGACATGTCAATTATTCAGTTTTTCAGGAGTAATATTTTATCCCATTTTGCCTGGCCATAGAAAATAATTACTAACAATGCAACAACCTTGAAATAAAAAAATATAATATAATTTTGTGACAAATATCACATAAGAATCGGGAATTCAACAACATATTACCCTCAATGCAATGGGTTGGCAGAATCATCAAACAAGTCATTGGTGAACAGAATCAAAGAGATTTTGCAAGAGTACAAAAGGAAATGGCACAAAAATTTAATTAATGATATATGGACATACAAAGTTGGCAAAAGGAAATCTATTGGTATGTCACCTTTTTAGCTGGTCTATGGTGTAGATACAATGTTTCCAACTTCCCTAGTAGTGTCGATGATTAAAATCCTACAAGGGATTGAAATTGATCCAAATGTTATTCAACAAATAATTAATCAAATGATCCACTTGCAGCAGTCCAAGGAAGAAGTTTTCAATAACACATCAAAGCTCCAAGAGAATATTAGAAGATTTATGATAATAAAACTAAAGTTGATGATTTTAAATTGGGAGATGTTATTCTCCAGTGGGATGCCCAAAATGAGGACAAAGGAAAACATGGTAATTTCGAGAACCTATGGGAATGACCCTACAATATTTTAGCAATCAGAGGTAATAATGCTTACTTATTGGAAGATCTTGATGGGCAAGCACTTCTAGGAGGATTGGTGAATCGTAGGCTCCTCAAACATTACCTCACCTAATCTTGAAGAAAAGGTTCCACTTCCATTGTAAATAAAATTTTATTTATTTTCAAAGAATAGAGGAGTTATTGAAGAAGTTTGAAGCACGAGGAGAAGGCCATAAGGCTTCTCTAATCAGCTACTATATTTTGTTTAAATTTCAAAATTCAAATTAGCTTTAAGTCAAGTCAAGACATTTTGTATTTTTCTCAGTTTAGTTAGTTAGTGATTTGAGTGTCAAGTGTTTTATTTTGACTCCATTGCCCAATGGATGAGGCTACCTATTATACAGTGTTCTTGACACCTCCTAAAGGTGCTGCCATCCCCAGTTGGAGCCAATGCTAGTGTCTATGAGTCACCAGTGATCAAATGTGCTCTTTCCATGTGATTGATAAGGTCTTAGGGTCAAATTTTTATATTTTCAACTAAAATTTGGCATCTCTTTGTTGTCATATGGTTGTTGGTTATTTTCTATATCATTGCTACTCCCTCCACTTGTTAAAGGCCACCATCATCCATCATGGTCATGTAAATTTTCCCCTATCCTGGGTCATCAAAAGAATCAGTGGGTAATCATCCAGATTATGGTCTCAGATTCACATTTGATGATCATCATCATATCAATCATTAAAATAAAACAAGGGAGTCATGTCATCCATTTTGGTCACCATCATGGGAGTTAGCAATTAGGGAACAAAAAGAATCAAGGTAACATTTCCTTTTGAAGAAATAATGCTACATTTTAAATCAATCAATAGTCATTTTCTCAAAAGTACACATGATGTCATGTTTTCTCAAGCCAAAATTGAGTTTTTGAATTATAAAGGAGCATAAAGAATTTCAAGACTTCATTCTATCCTTACAAAGCTTCAAGAGCTCCTCTCTTCCATTGTAATACATGCCACAACCATCAAAAGTTAGAATTTCATTACCAATTGCTTAGTTTATCAATTTTTTGCATTTTTGGGAACAATTTGTTGTGTTTCTGTGTTTGGAAAATTTTCATTACACGTGGAGGTCAAAGGTAAAAACTTGGTCGATGTAAGATTTGGATCATGAGTTATCTAATTATTAAAAATATTATTAATTGTCATATTTGTAAAGAATCTTATGATTAATTCCTTGAGAGATAATCTCAATTAGTTATCTAAAAAAGGGGAAAGTTGTTTATAACTTCCCTAGGATTAGGAAATCAGTCATTAGGTTCATTAATTAGTTTTTATGGATCAAGATTCGACCCCTAGAGGTGGAATCTTGTTTTTTTCTATATGTATTAAGAATCCAGTCAATGAGAGGGTTGGATACTTGAAGTTCACACTCTTGGAACTAGTATACTTGACTATTTGTAGAAGTAATTTACATGCAGTTTTAGCTATTTTTATGGGATTCTTGTGATGTGGTTAGTGATAATTTTTTTCTCCATTTTTCTTATGCATCTGATGATCAAGTTTTTAAGTAATCCATCTATATTCTTATTTTGTTAATATCATAAGTTTTAAATAGGATACATTGCCTCATATGCTCTGTTTTATCTGCGATTTTCATATAAATGTTTTTATCTTCTAAGTAAATGAATTCATACATGTATGCTCATTTTAGTCCTTCTACATGACTTATTCCTCACTACACTACAATGAAAAATTCAATTTCTGTCACTAGTTACATTTATCTTGCCTAATTCTATGACTATAGTTGATCCTTTGAAACACTTGGCCTAGTTCCTAATCTGGTGCTTCTTATCCAACAAAACCTAAATCAAAAACCCTATTAAGATGATAACTAGCCTAAAACACTAAGACTCTCCAGTCACTTCCATTGGATGTGAGGTTTATTTTGAGAGATCCCTCTCTAATTTGGTAGGGGTAGATACCAAATCAAAAGTTGGTATGTGGTTACCTTTTTGGTTTCCTTTCTCAGCCTTGGGAAACTAAGGATCCCTAACACCCAACAATGTCACTAATTCACATGTTTGGGATGATGATCACCAAATACTGTGTTTCATGGCGAGCATTTATGTACTCAAATATGTAGCAATAAACAAGGATGTGCATGAAGAATCACTGCAGGATGTAGCCAGGAAGTGTAAATAAAACCTCATCCCCAAGGATGTGGTATCTTTGGAAAAGATATGTGACCTATAAAATTTCTTCTTGGGACTTGCCAACACCAAAGATCATAGTTCCACGTTGTCACATGAACATATCAACCTGGAAATCTAAGACCATAACCTTGATGATGACCCACTGATTCTTTTGATGACCCGCCTTTTCAAGAAGTATCAATATGTATCCATGTGGGAATGTGATGAGATTAAAAATTATAACATGAAAATAATCCAGCATGTTATGAAAATCAAGGAAGTCGAAAAATCATTTAAGCAAAAGTTGATAAAAGTACATCCCATGCTTGAACCCCTTATCCAAAAAGAATTAAGTAAGTTGTTAGATGTTTGGATCATCTACAAGGTGTGACACTCAACTTGGGTGTAAAATTCGGTCCCATTTAGAAAGAAGTCTGGGGAGATCTGCTTCTATATCGATTTATGAAATATTAATTGCACCTCAAACAAAAAAAAACTACCTCGCGCTGTCTAGGGAACAATTTTTACAAACGATATCGGGGTATGAGATGCTTTCTCTAGTTTTTGGTTATTTAGGATACAACCAAGATCTTGTCACAAAGCCCGATAGACTAAGAATTACCTTCCCCACTATTATCACGATCTCTTGGTACATGAATGTGCACCAACACCTTGAGAATGGCACCATTCTCTCTCATTTTTCTATGCAACAGAAGAGGGAACTCAAGGTAAAAGTTATATCCTATCAATTGGTGCAAGAAGTTATTTTTATGAAGCACCATAATTAAGTATTGTTTAGGTTCTTGGTCGCACATGATTTAGAGAGGGTATTATGATATCTCTACCACGGATCAACTAGAGGACACTTTGCGGGAAACGTGATGCAACACAAAGTTATGCATATCAGTTTATACTACCCCAACTATTAAATATGCTCATGCTTATGTCTACAAATGTCAGTTTTGTCAGAGATGTGCCAATAGAAATCATAATTCAGTCACCCCATTTCAGCCTATCATAGTGGAAGACCATCTCAACAGTGGGGCCTGGATATTATTGGTGAAATATTTCCATATTAATCAAATAAACATTGCTACACTCTCACTGCCACAGATTAATTTACATGGTGAACGAAAGAAGTTCCACTCAAAAAAGTGGATGATGAGGAGGTCATCATCTTCCTACGACAGAAAATCATTTTTGGGTCTGGTATTCCTACTTCACTTGTTTTTTAAAATGCAACATATTTCTCATCACTAAATATTTATGATTTTTCATTGGAAAATGGAATAATATTGAAGCATTCTACTAACTACTACCATCAGGGGAGTGGTTTCGTTGAATCCACGAATAAGAACTTGATTGACATAATTAATAATACCATATTCTCTGAGCAAAGGAAATGTCACTATGCTTTGGTAAATTCTCTATGGGTTGACCTAGTCACTGCTAAGCATTCCCTTAAAACCTCCTCTTACTTCCTGGTATACGGAAAAGAGGCCATCCTCCCACCAAATATCTACTTTCCTACTCTCCAAATCTCCCAAGAATCCTAAGGTAAGCCATTTATGTTAGTGTAGCGTAGTATGGACACCTTTCATAAGATCTAGGAAGAAAGAATGAAATTCAATGGAAAATTATTACACCATCAAAATCGTATCAAGAGGTGGTTCAATAAGAAGTCTCCAGGTAAGAACAATTTTAGTGTCGGTGACTTAGTCTTGAAATTAGATAAATCCCCTGAAGACAAAGGCAAACACACTAAGTTTCAATCCATGTGGATTGGACCATTCACTATACACGAGAGGCTTGGCCAACACACATATCATCTTTAATCACTTGATGGGAAGACTGTATCTCTCCCTATCAACAAGATATCAAACATTATTTTTAATGAAAATCAGGGGTTGTGCCCTAAGCTATGTACACAATTTTCTTTTGTTTGCTTACTTTTTTTGTGTTGATTTCCTTGATTCATATTTTCATTCGTCATATCAATAAAGTTTTTTCCTCTCCCATGTGTTGGTTTCTATGATTATTTGTATGGCTGAAGTCTAAGGATCCTTGTGACACCTCAACATTTGGCTACCCTTTGGCCTGTCTTCCTTGTATTGGTTATTTCATTTGGATGATGAAGTTTTGACAGAAAGTACAATATTTTTGTAAGGAGAGTTTTGGGAAAACCATGAACTCATGTCTATCTGGGAAGCCTTATGCCCATATTCAGTTCTTTCATTTTGGTGTTTTAATGCTTATTGAATAAGTAAAAACGGAAAAGGGGAAAATAGAAAATAGAAAACCTAAATCAGAGGAACCTATATACTTCTCTAATGGAGCAACCTCTCCTTCTCTCAATAAGTGAGGATCCATCTTCCACCTAAAATAAGTAAGTGCTAATGCATAGTCCTCTTTTCAAAAATAATAAATAAGAAAGAAGATAAATGCTTCCTAGGAAGAGAGGTGAAGCAAGAAACTCGATCAGGGTACTGTTCAGGCTCACTGGCAGCAGAGAAATATTTTTTTTTCCTGAAGTGACTATGTCGAGGTACTATCCAATCCTATTGGGAGCGGAGAAACAGCAGAGATGAAAAATTATACTCTTAAAATATTAAACTCGTGAGCTTCATTACCTTCCCTTGTTTCAAACTTTGTGATAAATATGAATCTTTGTTGAGTTAAAACAAAGTGGCATGATGGGTATTTATTCTATTCATGGGGTAAGTGGGGAAACCAAAGTGATATGCACGATGAATCAATACCCCCCGAAGAACCAAGGCCTTGCACAAAAGAAGTTAACCGAAACAAATAAGTTGGAATCCTACTAGTGTGTCACTAAGTGTTGTAGTTGTTACAACACCCTACAAAATTTTATCCTATACCAAATTTTGGAGCCCTTTTTGGCCTTGTTCATGGTTGTTGCAAGATTTCAAGTTCATTATATATTTTTCTTAAAGTTTTTTAATTCCTTTCGCAAGTTAGGCAAAGTGTCATCTTTTGGCATGTTGGTCATCGCAGTAAATATATCATCTTGTTCTAGTAGTTTCAAGAGTTCATATGTGCGTAAATGAGTTTTTAAAACCTTTTAAGTATCTATCACACTCATTTACAAAGTTCTAAGCATCGTCGCACATGTGTCATCATGATTTTCTTAAAGTGTATCTTTGGTGTCACATTTGTTGTAACTGGTCATAAAGCTGTCACACATAGGATAATTATTTGTTTGTGTGTCTTAGATGATCTATGTTTTTTGAGTCACCAGGTATGCTAAGTGTATGATCATAGTAAAATTCCATCACTTTCATATCAATCTCACAAGCCCCAGACTTAGTCATTTCTTGGAAAAGTTCCCAACCGAGAAACTTAGCTTCTTCGAGCCTCCCCTAAGCTGCACACTATGCGGTATCAATCCTCTATATATCTCCTTGCTACTTGGAAATACCCAGTGTAAAGTACTGAATTTCCAAGACTGCTCCATTATGCAGTTTTGGTGACCAATACCTGACCTTGACCTTCAGAATTATGCGGTCATGGTCCCCAGTCCAGCTTGAACTTCACACTTCATAAATTCAAGAGACAAGATCATCCCCTGAGCCTTAGAATTGTCCATTATGTAGTCACCCATACTTCCTTAACCTCCTAAACTGCGCAGTAATATTTTCTAGACCTTATCCCTATAACTTGTCCCCACTAAATATGGAAACTGAATAGTCATGTCCCTCAGCCCAACTTGAAATACATACTGCACAGTATCAAGGCTTAAGGTTTCCCCCTTCCTACCCATACTACGTAGTTTCACAGTATCAAGGCTCAAGGTTTCCCCCTTCCTGCCTGTACTGCGTAGCTCTGCAATCACTGAGCCTCCTTGTCCGACCTGTCACTTGTTCCGGGCTCAATTCATGGATCAGAATGCATCATTTTAGGCTAGGGGTTTTCGGATTGGTGTCATCCAAACATGAGTGAATTATAGGAACATGTACTCTATCAAGTCATGAAAATATGATAAAAGAGGAGAAAAATGAGGGAAGCATGCTCAAAGACACTCTTGCAGCTCAACTCATGAGATTATTAACCAAGAGAAAGCGAAAGGACACTATTTTGCGACCATTGTCGAAGACTTGATATCATTGAAGACTCCCTATCATCAAGGCAAGCGAAGGAGTAAATTAGAGTTATTTCATGAAGATAATCAACTTTCAACAGAAAAATGACTTGACATTGGTACGTCATCAAATGGTCCATGTCAGCAGTGTCATGTCATGAGTGGTCATGTTGCCACAATGCTATTGTATATCATGTCCATTTTAATCAAATGTATTGTAAAGTGGAAGTCCAAAATACACACATGAATGTAAAGAGTCATGTAAATTTAAAAGTCATGGGAAGTCAAAAATTCATGAGAGTAGTCAAAGAGTCACTCTTGGTTATATATACTCTATCATTGTATGAGAAAAGGACTTTTTTCGCCGTGGCTCCACCAAAAAAGCAATAAAGATAAAATATAGTTCTTTTATGGAGAAATCAGTGGCTTGAATTCTCCACTATTGGAGCTAGTGATGTTCATTGTATATATGTGTCTTGGAACTTTGACTTAATAACATAAGGCTATAAAGGCCAACATGTTCTTCATGCATGACTTATGAATGTTTGTAAGACTATCATGCAGATGTTTTTACTTCATGTTTGCCTTTCACATGTACTAAGATAGTTGAACTATTTCAGTTATTTTAGTGCTTATCTTGCTGAGAATGTGAAGTAATGGTTGTAATTTTTGTCCCATCCTTGTGGACTATTCCGTAGAATATTAGAAAAATATTTCCTATATTGTTGTGTGTGTAATTGTTGCCCCATCCTTGCGCACTATTCTTCGAGATATTAGGCAAACCTTTCTCAAATTGTTGTGTGTAATTACCGTTGCATCCCTTGTGGACTATTCCGCTGGATGTTAGATGAAATCCTTTAATTCAAGTTTTTTTCTTCCTGGGTGGTACTATTACCTCTCTCTAAAAGGTGCACTTTTCTTTCTCTCCCCCTTTGCAATAGAAGAACTTTGACACATTTGCAATTGGACACTCACCAGGCACACCCCCTTTCTTTGCTAAAGTACAATTGCATCACTCTCTCTTGCTTTCCTAGAATCAAGATATACACATTATTTACATAAATCAATACTCAACACCAAAATATTCAACTAATTGGAATATAATTGATGAAAAACATGAGAAGAGAAAACTTATGTGTAAGTGAAGATATATTTTATTGGATATTTTATAGTTGTAGTTCTATTTGGATCTCTTTGACCGAAAAAATATTTTGGGGATGATTCTTCACCCAAATGTAGCCTCAAATGTACTAGATATTTCTACAACTGGCCACCCTTGAGCCCTCCATTAACTACTATAACCAATGAATCATTTTCTCTTATAACTCTTCTCTAGGAATAATAATGCCTTTCATCTTCCTTAACATCCATTTATAAGTAGAAGATTTTTTTCCAAAAATTAAAATTGAAAGGGAATATTCATGCACACAATCCATGTGTCATAATGCCAACTTCTATTTTTGTTTTAAGCTTTCATTAACTCAACATTTTTCTTAATTTGATTCTTGTTTATTTTATTCCTTTTAAATTTTTGTTAACTTTAATTATTCTTACTATTTTTATAGTTAATTTTTGTTTATTTATTCATAACTTCATTTATTATTTATTATTTTATTTATTTACGATTACTATCTTCTATTTTTTTTTATTATGATTTCAATTATATTATTATTATTATTACTACTATTTATTTATTTATTAACATAGGGCCTTACAATGGTCCATTGACTCGCTAAAGTTAACATAGGCCACCACGACTTAGAAAAGAACTCAATGGCTATAACACATAACCACATAGATGATCACCCAAGTCACAGAGGGTGGACTATCAGTTCAATGGAAATGCCTTAAAATGAAATGGAATATAACCCATCTAAGGTCAACTACTCAAAATATCATTAGAGTAGCCTTCTACTATCTCCCTTTCGGCTATGAGAACCTAAATTGGATCTTTAGCTCATCCTTTTCTCAATATGCGAGAGAGAGAGTATGAGGAATGGGAACCAACTTCCCCTATTATCACCTAGTCCAATCATGTTCATTCATCTGTAAGGAGGTGGTTTTTTCTGTTACACCACTGCCTCACTCTTCATTTGAGGGAAACATTTCCACTTATTCACTTTGTAATGTCCACTAATGAGCTCTACCAACTTCAATTCAGACTCAATCACATCGTGAAACATATGTCAGTCGATTTAATCACCAAGTATACAAGAAATCTTGGCATTTATTCATTGGTTAGGGCTCATGGATTTTCAAGCATGGAAAGCGAGCAAGGAGTCTTCACAAATTAAAGTGGCTTAAGGTGAATTCGATGAGAAATCAAGTTTCTCCTAAGGCCAAGGATCCAAAAGTTTGTCCAACCTTTACATTTGTTGATTAATTAACTAATTAGTTTTTAAATGATAATTATCATATGTTTAATCAAATATCCAGCCAATCATGGTCATTCCATGTTGGAATTACAATCACAATGATCATTACAATTAGAAATGGTAGAAAAGGGGGTTATTATACCAAATTCAATGTATTTTTTGTAAGTAAAAGTTTTACATCAAAATTACAAAGTCAAAGTAAAAAAGAAAACAAAATCTAGGTTGAAGTGTTCAGGTCAAAATTAAGGTTCATGATTGGTGCTCCCCGACACCTTTATCATTGTTATATGGATGCATGATCTATTGTACCCAACACTATGCATCTATTGTGTTCATGCTTCTGAAAGTGATCATCAATTATTAGCAATTTTAAAATAGGAAAAGAAGGAAAAGAACTATAAATTGCTAATCATGAAATTAAACAACTGCAACAAGACCTTAATGATGCTTTGCAAGAAATAGCTAGATTAAAAAATCAAACTAATTCCATGAGAGGTAAATTTGTAGAACTCAGCTCAATAAATAATGAATTTTGTCATGAATTTGTTATTTTTTCTATGTAATGCATTAACACATTAGAAGAAATCTTGACTACTAGATCAAATTGTAGATGATCTTTTCAAAATTAAAGATGAAAATTAAAAATTAATAGGATCATTTCAACAATAATTATTGTCCAAATAAAATGTATTATTAAGACTTGAAAATGAAATAAAACAATTAAATGAAGAGAAATCAAAGTGTGATGTGGTTAGTGATACTAGTTACCTCATTCAAAATACTGATAATTATATTGATACTTTCCATTTCATTGATAATAATAATGTTGATGTACACATGTATTTCTCTTTTTCTAAGGCTCTGCATAATTATCCTAATAAAGATGAAGATGTTGAACTAGGAAATTTTGAGAAGCACACAAAAATAACTAGTGCCAAGCTTCTAAATAGAATGGTTTATGTTGGAAAGGATTTAGGTAAAAGAGGTCAACGTATTCAATATCCCATAAAAATATGTGTAAGTACAAGAAAATAAGGCCTGGGTTATGAAGGTCAAACAAGCAATGTAACTACCAAATTTTTGAAAGCGGAAAAACTAACAAAAGGCGAGCCATCTACAAGTACAATGAATTAAATACATAAGAAAGAACAACTTTTCATTCATTGTGGTATAAAAGGGCAATATGAGATAAACATTGGAACCTATATCCATTTAATGGTTGTGGTCTTAAAAATCATTATTATCACAAGTGTTGGAATAGAGAAATATATAAGTCTCATATACAAGTACAATGTGGTTGGATACATGTGATTGGATGGAAGACAATTAATTCTATGTTGAAAATATTTTACAAGCTCAAGTCGTCAAATGTACAAAAATATATCTCATATAAATTCTATGAGTTAGTTGGTCCTCAAAAAGTAAAGCATGTTTAGGAAGTAGTTTCCTATTTATTAAGTCTTTTCTTGCATCAAATGGAACATGCGTATTTTTTTAATAGTTATTAGTAAACCAAAAGCCAATTTTCAATGAAAGAGGGAGGTTTTTGGTCACCCAAAACCACTTGATGTAATAAATGGTTTATGGTAATTTGAAACCACTTGATTGTTAGTGATAAGCGAAAATCACTTTGAAATTGCAATGGTTAAGGGTTAGCTAAGAAAACCCCAAGTATGAAGTAATGGTTGAAGGGTAATCCATAGAAAACCCATGGGAAGATTAAGGGTAAGATAAATAAATCCTAGATATGAATATGATGCAGTCATATGATTGAATTAAGATCAAAAATTATAAAATAAAGGTGCATCTCAAAAATAAAACAAAAACTGAAGATACCTATGAAGATGAAGAATACTGTAGATGATGTAAAGTGAATGAGAGTAATGATGAATACAACTCAAATATGTTCAAACTAAATCATAAGTATCAATATTCATTAAGGGGAAGTATGAAGGAATACTTTACACTTATTATATGATCAAATGATTAAAGTAGACATATTATAGAAGGCTATGTATGATCATAGATTAGGACAATGAGAGAAGTTAGGGGTGGATATCACAAAGAATCGATTGAGATATTTTTGGAGATATTCATGGAGATGCTATGGATATATTTATGGATATGGTTGAACGAATTAACTGTATTGGAAATTTTATTATGGGAACCCCAACACTATCTTACAAGGCCTCATGTATTCTATTGGTGTGAGAGAGGGGGTGTGTATAATTATTGTAAATTACTACAATTTGATTTTTGGAGTATCTTTTGTTCTTATGTGATTGTATGTATGTAAATTTTATTTCCCATAATATCAACATAATGTGAACCCATGCTTAACTATTAAACACATGAAATTCCCTAAGTCAGGTATACTTTAAATCCATGTTTCTTCTAATGATATATGTTTTGAAGCCTTTGTGGGAATGTGATCAACCATGTAATTAATAAAATTAATGGGTTCTATTAGGGATTCTTAGCTTCCCAAGGCTGAGAAAGGAAACCAAGGAGGTAACCACAAACCGAATTTTGACCTAGAATCTAGCCATACCAAATCAGAGAGGGCTCTCTCAAAATCAATCTCATAGTCAATGGAAGTGACTGCAGAGTATTAGGGTTTTAGGCTAGTTAGTAGCTCAGTAGGGTTTTTTATTTAGGTTTTTTTGGATAAAGCACCAGATTAGGAACTAGGCTAAGTGTTCCAAAGGATCAACTGCAGTCATAGAATGAGGCAAGATAAATGTAACCAGTGACACAAATTTAAATTTTTCATTGTAGTGTGGTGAGGAAGAATTCATGTAGAAGGGGTAAAATGAGCATACATTTATAGATTTCAGATTTCTGTGGTGTGAGTTTTTAGTTGTTGAGTTCGGAATCTCCACAATGAGCATTTTTGCGTCTACATTTTGGGTCTAGAATAAGACCCATCATCAAGACAAATCATGTTGAAAAGAGAGGAGGATAGATATCATATATACACAAGACTGCAGGATGAAGGCCGACCAACCATAAAATAATCAGTATTTTAATTTTAATAAATTAAATTAATTTAAAGTTTTATGTTTTTTAGTTATATGCAAAAACTGATAATTAATTTAATATTAATTAATTAAAATAATGTTAAAAGTATTATTAATGTATTGTTTATATTAAATAAATATAAATTAATTAAAGAGAGGATTAGTTAATTTATTATGTTTCTAATTAAAGATTGTTATTATTTTTATAAGGATATTAAATTAAAGATTGTTATTATTTTTATAAGGATATTAAATTAAAGATTGTTATTATTTTTAAAATAACTATTACTAATGATATTAAATTAAAAAAAAAAATTGATATAAGTGTATAAATCTCATTTTTATTTATTAAGAAGGATGGATAGGTTTAAGGGGTAGAAGAAAGGGGAAGGTTATAGATTAGAATTTAGGGGAATCTAATAGTAAATAATTAGGATATGGTTAATTCATGCATTTTATCTTTAAGGTTAGTAATTTAAAATAGTATTAAGTATTAAATTCCTAAGCATGAGATATAAGTAAAGGTTATTAGGGGTTATAATTATAAGTGAAGGAAGGGTAATTAAATGGAGAGGGAAGGTAAAGAAGAAAGAAAATAAGGGGGGTGGAGGGTTAAAGAGTCGGCACGGTGTTTTGAACACGTAAGGAAAGAGTCCAAACGAGATCATTCCAAGATATAAAAGAAGGGAAGCTGAGGGAGGTGACGAGAAAGTACGACAAGGGTGAAAACAGGGAAAAGGACAAGTTTTAAGAGTGGGAAAACAAGGGGATCCAATTTCTGCTAACTTCTAAACCTCCATCCCTATTGAGGTTTTCCAGATGCTTGATGATTTCAAGGGCCTCTCGTATTTTCCTTTTATAATAGTAATTTTCATTGGTTATTACTTTAGCATCTTCTAGGCAGATGTGGTGGAGATTTTTATTCAAGTGATCTGCTAGTTCTGAGGTTTTGGTTCTCCCAATCCTAATGTCGGCTCCATGTTCTTTGAGCATAATCTTGAAAGATCTCCCAGTTTCTCTAATATAACATTTTCCGCATGAGCAATTTATACGGTAAACACCTTTTTGTTGGAGTGGATCAAGGTTGTATTTAAATGATTTCATTGTATGCTTGATTGTCCTAAGTGGCTTAAATGAGGTTCCAATGTTATTTTTAGCGAGAACCTTGGCTAGCTTATCGGTGACCCCTTGGATGTAAGGGAGGTAAGCTTTAGATTTTAGGGTTTCATCATGAGAATTTCTTTTGTTTCTGTATCTAGATATTTGTATGGCTTTTATGATGTCCCTGTTTATATATCCCATATTAGTGAATTCCATTTTCAAGTATGCAATCTCCTCTTCTATGTGATTGTTGTCGGAAATTCTGAAGTCTCGAGTGAAAAGAGTCACAAGTACCCCCATCTTCTATGCCGGATGATGGTGTGAGTTAGCATGGAGATAATTATCTGTGTGTGCCTTTTTTCTAAATATTTTATATCCAATGGAACCATATTTATTCCTGATGAGAAGTATGTCCAAGAATGGGATACAGTTGTTTTCTTCATCCTCCATGGTGAACTGTATATCCGTGGATAAGCTGTTAAGGTGGTTTTGGAACTTTTTGAGCTCTTCATCTCCATGAGGCCAATCAACACTGGTGTCATCCATGAATCTAATCCAAAATTTAGGTTTAAGAGGGTATGAGTCCAGAGCCCTTTTCTCAAAATTTTCGCCCTTTTCTCAAAAATTGACATAAATTTAAAGATATCCTTTGAACATAAAAGCGTATGAAAAACTTTAATGAATCAATATTATAACTAATAATTAATTTTATTATCCTTATAAAAATAATAACAATATTTAATTAGAAACATAATAAATTAACTAATCCTCTCTTTAATTAATTTATATTTATTTAATATAAAAAATACATTAATAATACTTTTAACATTATTTTAATTAATTAATATTAAATTAACTATTATTTTTTGCATATAACTAAAAAACAAAAAACTTTAAATTAATTTAATTTATTAAAATTAAAATACTGATTATTTTATGGTTGGTCGGCCATCATCCTGCACTCTTGTGTATATATGATATCTATCCTCCTCTCTTTTCAACAGGATTTGTCCTGATGATGGGTCTTATTCTAGACCCGAAACGTAGACACAAAAATGAGCATACATGTATGAATTCATTTACTTAGAAGATAAAAAAACTTCATATCAAAATCTTAGATAAAACAAAGCATATGAGGCATTGTATCATGTTTAAAACTTATGAGATCAACACAAGAAGAACATACATGGATGCTTCAAAAACTTGATCATCAGATGCATAAGAAAAATGGAGAAATACACTGTCACTAACCACATCATAATAATCCCATAAAAATAGATGCAACTTCCTGTAAATTACTTCTACAAATAGTCAAGTACACCAGTTCCAAAAGAGTGTGAAGTTCAAGTATCCAACGCTCTCATTGACTTGATTGTAAGTACATATAGAAAAAAAAAAGTTTCCACCTCTAGGGGTCAAATCCTGATCGATAGAAACTAATTAATGAACCTAATGACTCATTGCCTAATCATAGGGAAGTTAGAAACAAATTTCCCCTTTTTTAGCTAACCAATTGAGGTTATCTCTTATGGCATTAATTACAATATTATTTACAATGATAATCGTTAATAATCCTATTAATCATCAGAAAACTCATGATTCAACTATTACATTGACCAATTTTTAGCTTTGACCTCCACATTTAGTGAAAATTATCCAAACACAAAAACGCAACAAACTTTCCCAGAAACACATCAAATTTCCTCTAGTAGAAACACAACAACTTTGGCTTGATTTTTTGAGGACTTAAAAGAGTTTCTCAATGTTTATGAGGGCTGGTGAAGAAATATTAGGATGTATACAATACCATGGGACCTTTAAGTCATCCAAACTCATCATTTTAGCCTCCTCCAAATTTATTTTAAGACCAAGTGTCCAGAAACACAACGAATTATGAAAGGGTGGCAGAAAGGTGTAAAAAAGGCATTGTTTGATCATTTTATTAAGAGTTATGACTTTAAAAGCATCCTAAAGTGTTTTTATGATATCCTTATATCATTATCTACCTAACCATTCTTGAAATTTTGGATTTGGACCCTCTGAGAAAAAACGCAACAACTAGTTGTTGTGTTTCTGTAGGGTCAAATTTCTGCATTTTTTGTAACAATAGGGGTCAACGATGTTGTTATATCTCCTTAACCACAACAATTTTTACAAAACTGGGAGATTTTTTTTTATATAATGTTTTTTTTAATAAAAACCTCTCTCATTTTTTTTAAATTCATTCCCAGCGTCTAAAAATCCATGCCACGACAAAATGCCTAAAACAATCATTTAAATTGGAAAAATTGATTTTTTGAAAAATAAGCTTCAAAATTTGTTGCATATATCACAAATAATAACATATGTGCATAAAATAATTTTTTTTTTTTCCTTTTTATATTATTTACAAACACCTCTTTCACTTTTGTAAAATTCATCTCCATCACTTCAGAAACTGATTTTGAAGTAAAAAATTTCTTGTGCTACAAAAGGTCAAAAAGTAGGGTGGTGAGACCTTAAAAAAAACCCTTTATTACCCTTTTCTGACACTGGAAATCACACCCCTACTATGATGTCATGATATTTATTGAATTTAATGGAAAATAGGTAAGATAAATCATGGTGATAGCCTACCTCTTGCACCTTTAGACAAAACCCTAGGAAAACTGCCACCTCAAATGATCTTCTAATGAATTATGATGCATTGACCTCTTGCATATGAGTTTGCTCATATATTGAGATATCTCCTCACTTATAACTCCTCCTTTCATTTTCCTTCACTATTTTTATGGCTTCACTTTTGATATAAACCCTAATTTCAAACAAGAGAGGGCAAGGGACTTTGAGTTGCAAAACAGGGCTAGAAATGAAACAACTTGAGGGAAGGGAATGAAGGGGATGGGGGGTAGGAAAAAATATGAAAAAAATTATGGGAGATAGGAATAGGTATTAGGGACATAGTGAAAGTTAAATTTTTCAAAATAAGTGAGAAATGGGGGGTGGGGGGGGGGGGGGGGGGGGGGGGGGAAACACATACTTCTGCCAGAAACACAACAACAAGTTGGGTTTCATAAGGGAAATGATGAAATGGAGGAATTTAAGTGAGGGGAAGGGTGGGAAATGCTTAGCGAGATTATTTAAGGATGTGTGAACCTAAAAACAAGGAGAATACCTCTCAAAAGAATCAAAACACCACTATAAAGGGAAAACTCAGCAAGAAAATGCAGCAAAACCCTACAGATTGAGTTTGATCAATTTTCTGAAGAAAATGAATGCATAGAGGGGTTTGAAGGTTAGACTTACTTGTTTAAATAGCCTTTGAAGCAGTGAGATGGTAATTGAACCCTTTATTTCTCCCTTTGGTCTTAAAATCAAAAGCGCAACAACACCCTCCAGAAACACAACAAGATGATGTAAGAGCAAAGGTAGGCAAAAATCGAAGTTTTTTTGGCTATGGCATCTGTTGAAATTGATGGAGAGGAGATATTGAAACCTTTTTAAGGATGGAATGAAGTTTTTTAATGTTTTGATGTCCCTTTATAACTCAAAAACGCGATTTTTTCTTGTTAATGGAGTGACATCATGTACTTTAACTAAAAGACTCTATGATGTGATTTATTCCATAAGCGCTAACTCTCATGAATTTAACTAGTTTTGGACGATGATGAAATGGCTCTAAATTTAAATATGATGACACACATGACACTCTCATGATCATCCTATGACACCATGACTCTTCCTTTCCAAATTATAAATAATGACACTTAACAAAGGAAAAATGACCTATGGTTACTAAATGACTCATTAAACTGATTATTATTTGACCTTGATGACCATGAAATAATAGTAAAAATCACACTTAGACAATAAATTTACCATTTGACAACCAAGAGAGGTGTCAAATTTTATTTGAAAATATAAAAATTTGACCATAATACTCTAACTATAGTAGAAAGAGTAAATTTTATCATTGTGACTATTAGACGCTAACATTGGCTCCAATTGACATGGAAACTCCATTAGGAGGTTTCAAGAACACCATATATTTGGCCACCTTCTTCATTGGGCAATGGATTCACTACAACTACAATCCTCAAACTGACTCAAATCAAACTGAAAACTAAACTGTACATCGTCAAATGCAAACTCTACTAGAAACCAACACTGAAAAAGATGCTCAGAATGTTGAGGTTATTCATCACACCTTACATACTCTAACTAATCCATAATTGATCTGATAAAGTGAAGTTGAAGATCCATTGCAACCATAAAAGTAAATGGGTATCTGTTTCGGGGAAAATCACCCTAGAGGTTTTTTGGGTCGAAACCTCCACAGATCAGGGCATACTATTCAGAAAGACTCACACACAACCATACTTGAATGCAAAAAACTAGAAATCAACGATAGCAGGACTCACCCGTAGTCTTTCGTTCGATGTAGATCCCGCGGGGTTCAAACCCCCAGCAACCTTCCTTCCTCCTTCAACCTGAAAACAAGAAAGAATGTGCACGGAAACCTATTTTTACATCATATAATTCTCCTAAACGTTAGTGTAATCAATGTGAAACATGATATAAATGATAATAACTGCTTAATAATCAATCTTTCCACATATAACAATAGATACTAACATGGAAGTTCAGGAACAAGACGGTTCTTCATTATTATGAATAGCATGTACAGTAGTAAAAGTGGAGAGATCACCTGAATCCTTCCACGATCTTCGAACAGACCGTCGTCCGGATTCGTCCCGCCCTTGCCTCGCTAAGATTCTTCCAAGAGTTGTGCACTCGAGATGGCATATAAATGGATGAACATCTCCAGGAAACAAGGGTTTCCTGATATAAATCTGGGAAAGTGCAAGAGGCACGGGGAATCAGACTTGAACTGGGAATCCAACAGAGTATAATGACTATAAAAATTCTCTCTCCCTTAGGCCATGCACATGAGGGGCTTTTATACTCCCTCAAAGTAGTTTCATCAGTTGGAAACAGTTGGCCACGCGCTGGGGTGGTTGAACCACCAGAGTAACCATCAACCCAGCCCGAAAATATGGAATTTTAATATATTTTTTAATGATTTTAATGGCATACGCAGAAAAGTACATGTGGACTCGCGTATACACGCGAAAAAGTCTGAGCATAACAGCGTATGGGAATTTTAACACTGTTTTTTAGTGAATTTGTTCAAGTCTATAGGAATGGGTGCCCAAAGCCATAAAAGAAATCATGAATCATATGAAGGTGAGAAATGATGCTATAACAGATGCCCCCTAATATATGAGGTCATAAGGGGTACATGATGGCCGAAATGTATTATGCACATAGAAAGAACTTCGCAAGGAAAAGAGAGGACTTCACCATATTTCAGCCTGCCAAAAAACCAATGAAAGAAAATAGAGAGTCAACTCATGCTGAGGCAAGCATACCCATGCTCAGTCAAAAATACATCATATGGAAAGGACATAATAGATCCAAAATGTATACAAGTATAGCTGAACTGAAAGTACACAATGAATCATCTGAGAATGGCCCAGAAATATAAGTCTGAATCAGTGTCCAAGTATCACATATAGAAAGTTGATCAAGGATGATGCAACTGGATGTCTGATCAAATAAGTAACTGAATCTCCAAGTACCAAATCATAAGAGGTAGAACAAACGGTACAATCACGCAACTCGGGAGCCAAAATATAGGATGTTGTCGTACTAACACTGCAACATATAAGGGTGAACGACATCACTGGCAGAAACTGAATGGACTGTCAAAAGTGAACCGAGAAATGCTGATGCAACCGGAGGTCTTCACCAATCACTATGGCACAATTCTACACAATGGGAATAAATGAGCTGAAGTCGACCATGTGAGAAATCGTTGGATTACCGGTCAATGATGTATACCGTTAACCAACGTGAGACAACCCACCAATAATGAAAATGAGTGTCAAGGTGCCCCAGTACAATCTAACAAGTGCGAATGAATGAGTTGAAGTCGAACACTTGAGAGAATCTACCAATCAAGAGGCAATGATGAATCCCCACTGTCGATAGCGAAGAGTCTGCCACTGATGACTGCAAACCCTAAGGTACTGACAAAAAGACTCTAGACCTTATTCCCAGAGCAATGATTCGGAGTCGATGGGAAAAGATCTGCTGGAAGGAAGGCATTAAGGCATCCCACATCAGTCCAGCGCGAGTGTAACCCGCAGGCCAAGATTTGGAAGGAATCGGACAAAGTAGAGTGATGGAACCAAAACCGAAGTACGTTTCCGACATGCACAAGATGAAGCTAGCGCACGGAAGAAACCCTCTGAACCAACCAATAATGAAAGCTGACACAGAGGCGAGAAATCCACCGATAGGGTCAAATGGAAATCAAGGTACCGCACGAATCCCAAGTGTGATAATGTGTGCTGACGTCGAACACAGGGGAAACCACTCAGTCAAAGACCCATGATGATGATCAAATGCTGAGCACGAGGTCACCTATCAATAATGGAAATAGGCCCAAGGTGCGGCTCTAGGTTTGCTCTCAGAGCAATGTGTCGTAGTCGATAAGAGACAAACCCGTTGGCAAGAAGTCAATGGGGACCTTCTCAAACCAGCACGAGCAGAAGACCAAAACATCTGATGTGATAGAACATGATACTGACAAGACCGGGAAGGCCGACTGAATAATGAGTCAAGAGACACCGTAGAATGGCCGACTCAGGCTAGACTTCCCTTGAACAAAAGCACGACTCTGTGATGACCATGGCAGTAAAAAGTGACACTGTATAAGTCTGTCTTGCAGGAGGCAAAACAAACTCTCCATATGATTGGAAGAGGTAACCAACCGGGGGAGAACTGACAAGTGAAACATGGTAAAGGCCGAACCTAGGTCAAACTATAACCATCCCAAATGAAGGAAATATATATAAGTATATGTGCTTTGTTCAAGGGCGACAAACTGACTCTGTACTGCCATCAAAATAACGAAGATACATCCCGTTCCCGCTCTTTTTGTTATATTTGATTTTTTTGTCTTTTCATATAATAAGCCTGAAAAAGAATAAAAGAATGCTATGGTACAATGGATAGAACGAGTATCAAGAAACAGATGCACTAGTTCCTGGGATTGGAACGATCCTATGCTCAATGCAAGGTGGCGAAAACTGGTAAGCGATACTCAGAGGAATGTTCCATCCATGGGTAAAAGGGTGTCAAGTTGCGATAGCTAAGTGCATGCAATGGTTAACTTGTACAGATAGACAAGGTCAAAAGTTGGCTTAAACATCGAGTCCAAATGAAGTCGGCTAAAGGCCAGGATAAACAAGTAGCCAATATGAAATGTAGTAATACAACTTAACGACACCAGGGAGCCTCTAGGGTAATAGCCAGAAAAATGATAGTGAGGAAGAAGAAGAATGAAGCTTCAACACATAAGTCATGGCGGGACTAAAGAAGAATCCCGAGCCTACATAAAACGTAGCATGGGCAACAAGTGATAGCGAGCAACTAACTAGGAAGCCCATGTAATGGAAGGCTCTACCATCAAGTCATGATTAAATAATCGGCGAGTGAAATGGGTGTAATAGTCATGACCTGATGGGATCGACCCTATGGCAAGTGATCAGTATGGAGGCTAGTATGCAAGATGCAGCGGAAAGTGATTTCCCTAACTTATATGCCAGTGAAGATCATATACCTGCCGTGACGAGTCAGTAATCATGGATCAAAAAACTGGGAAAAATCTCAAATTCGTCAAAAATGTATCTGAAAACATACCAAACTGGGCACTTCCAAGCATCCGGGTTATGCAACTTAAGATAGATCGAAAAAATAAGCATAACAAATTTTTGCGAAAATTTTCAACTTTTTAGCCATAAATAGACAAATTACCTCATATTTGGTCCGTTGTTACATTGCTGATTTGGAAAAAAAGTGCTCTGGAGCAAAAAACTTCTTTGGTCAAATCAGGAGCAACCGACCGTCAAATCACATCGAATTTGTCAGGTAAGCTCATCAGTCATCCTTGCAAATCATTTTGTCCGTTCATAAATTAAAATTTAGTAATTTTCACCATAGAAACCCTTGCTAAAAATCACAGGTTTGCGCATACGCGGGTTGGTAATGATAAAGTCGCGTATACATGCGACTGTGCATAAAGCAAGTCGCGTATGCGCAGGCCCAAATGAAAAATGCGTAGCTAATGAAGGATTTATTGGATTTTGACAGGATGACCATATCATGGAGAGAGCGTGAACAAAGTGCAATTGATCAAGAAGTCTTGCGAGATCGAGCATCGCTAAATATTCTTCGGAATTGCAGTTTGCTCAAGTTTTTCAAAATGCCAAATATGAAGAGTAATGTCCGGTTGCTCGAAATGCTTGTAAATTATTGGGAACCGAAAGAGCACTGCTTTATGATAGATCAGATGCCTGTACGCATTGAAGTGGAAGACATATATTTTATCACTGGGCTCTCCTGGAGGGGGGAACTAGTAGACTTGCACGGGAAGCCCTTGGGAGGGCTAACCGTGGAAGATTACGTCCACGTATACTGCGTAGAGGGTTCCAAGAAAGTTGGAACTCAGATTGCAATTAAAGATTTAAGGGATTTGCACATGAAAATCCTCCTTTTCACCATTGGCAGAGTGGCACGATCTGCCTCCCTACACCAGGCGTCCAGGACGCAAATGAGCATAGCAGTGGAATGCTTAACTCATGTATATGATTGGTGCACAACCCTATTACTGAACATGAAGCAACAATTGACCTCAATCCGCCAAGTAAAGAAAAAACATTTTGGATACGGTACAATTTTGATGACATTCTTCTTCGAGAAGATACCAGCATTGAGACCCAGAGTGATCTCTACCATCAGCAGCCCGAGAGACCCAAGAATTGCCCGCTAGGTAGACATGATGAAGAGATTAGGGGGAAGTGAAGTTCCCTGGACCACTTGGGATGATGAGTTCTTCATTTGGTGGGGAGAACAAATCATTGTTGTGGACGACTATCCCTATGCCGGGATGGACTTTCGCGGAGATCTAGATCTTGTCCTTCCACTAGGCGCGGCATGGGGCACAGTCGGTAAGTTTGCAATTTTTGACTTATATAATTTTTTTTGGATTTTTTCAATATGTCTAAAAAAATGTGAAAAACAAACATGTTTTTTATTGGATTCATAATCACTTACAATGTAAACATGATCATGATACAGATATTGGACCAGTTCGACCTGAGGGTTTCCCGCGCCACAAGCGTCGCAGGGGCGAAGAAAATACATTGGATTCAGACAGGACTCTCCAGGCTGTACAAAAGAACTTGGAGGGATTAACCCGCCAAGTACATATGGCTGCCGTGGAAGTTCTGCCAGAAGCCATCCAGAGATGGGTGGTAGGCGTGCCCCGAGACTGGGTACGGTTATTCCGCCGAGTTTCCACTGCGATCATGTTCTATAGGAACACGACTTCTAGGCAGGGACCTCAGGAGTAGATAGATATGATGTATCAGATGACTGTATATTTTGAGACTGAACATGATCGGGCATAAGCCCAATTTTTGTATGACTTTATAGATCCAAATTTTGTAAATTTTTTGAACACTCTGATGATATATATACAGCGATGTTTGATGTGATGTGATAAATGTATCAAAATATATGATGTTTTTGATGATTAAATTTTATTGCATGGAATGATTAATATGCCAATCCAGTGCCTGATTAGCTAATGAGTCTGCCAACCAATTGTCAGCTCGAGGAATATGAATGAAAGTTAAAAAATGAAATGATCTTTGTAACAAACGTACCCTCAAGAACAACCGTAGTAAAAATGGATCTCGAACCCGATAAGTATTGTTCAACTGCGACACCACCAGCTAAGAGTCCAAGAAAACTACCAACGAATCAACACCCAAAGATATTGCCTTCGAGAGTAGATAAACAACTGCAGTGTATTCTGCTATATTATAGGAAGCAGGACCAATGCAGACCCCTCTTGATACTAACAGCTGACCGGATGGATAATGAAGCACCCAAGCCGCGGAAGCTAAGTTCCGGGTGTGTCTACTAGCACCATCGGCAAAACCAAAATGACTCATGACATCCAAGACAACCTGCCAAAGCAGATCAAAAACATCACCAACCCATCAAAGATCGAAAATCAACCAGATATGTACAAAGAAAAAAACTACTATATACAAAAGCAACATGCCAGGCCGAAGCCTAGGCATAATAATTCTTCAAATAGAGCCCATTTCGGGGCTCCGGCAACTCGTTCCCTTCAAAATCAACCAAGGTATATGCTCCTTTCTTAAGGAATTTTTTAACGATGAAGGGGCCATACCACATAGACTTAAAATTTCCTGCCCCTAGGGCATCTTTTTCTTGGGCATAGACCAAAACAAGGTCACCTTCCGAAAAAACCCTAGGTTTGACCGCCTTATCGTACTGAGCTTTAACTCAGTTTTTATGCGCTTCATTCATCATGGCGGCATCCCGACGCTGCTCATCGAGATGTTCCAGATGAAGGAGACGTTCTTCAAGACTAGAAGTGTCAGGAAGAAGTTCAACAGCTAACTTAAGAGAAGGAATCTCACATTTAATGGGAAATACGGATTCCAACCCGTGCACTAGCTGAAACGGAGTAAAGCCAGTTGCAGTTTTCACTGACGTCCTGTATGCCCAAAGTGCAGGATATAGCATAATATGCCAGTTGGATCTAGCTTTATCGATTGTCCTTTGAAGAATTGTCTTCAAGGATTTATTCATGGCTTCCACTTGCCCATTGGCTTGAGGATAATATGGAGATGAATGCTCCTGCCGGAAACCCAATTTTAGAGCCAACTCAGCCATCATGCTATTCTGAAAATGACTGCCATGATCAGTGACAATATCTCTAGGAATACCAAAACGAGAAATAACCTGGTTGAAAAGAAAAAGAGTTGCAGTCTCACCATCATTCCCAAAAGTAGGCATAGCCTCGACCCACTTCGTAAAGTAGTCTACTGCTACAATAATGTACTTGTGACCTTTAGCCAAAGGTGGGTTACAAGTAGTATAATCAATACCCCACTTTGTAAAGGGACCGACAGTAATGATTGGAAAAAGCGGAGCTGGATGAGCACGCATTTTTCGAGTATAAACTTGACACGGATGACACTTTTTGACAGACTCCATACAATCTTTGAAAATTGAAGGCCAAAAGTACCCAGCACGCAAGGTCTTTTGGGCTGTAGCAAGCCCAGATAAATGACCCCCACAAGCTCCACTGTGGGAATCATTCAGCATAGCCTCAGCTTCTTCGAGAGTTAAGCAACGTCTCAGGATTGAATCAACCCCTTGAAGGTATAAAGCATCACCAATAATCAAATAATTCTTAGCCAAGTGACGCAGCTTACAATACTCATCTTTTGAAAAAGTAGAGGGAAACTTCACAGTCTGAAGATACACAATTATATCTCCATACCAAGGATCCTATGAAGAGATAAGAAACAAATGTTCATCCAGAAAGGATTCGTCATAGATCATCTCTTCCCCACAGGGCAACTCGGAGATCAATTCCGCGAAAACCAATGATTTCTTGGACTTGGCAGACATAAACTCAAGATCAAATTCCTGCAAAATCACAATCCATCTATTGTATTTGCCCCCAATCACTCGCCTACTGAGGACAAACTGAAATGGATTGGCTGCTGCCAAAACATAAGTTTTGCATAGAATAATGTAATGTCGGAGTCGCTGCACAGCATGAACTGCTGCTAAAGCTAAATTTTCTATCGGAGTGTACCGGAGTTCAAGACCTACCAATCTTCGACTAAGATAGTAAATAACATGCTCCGCAAGAGCATCATCCTCCTGAACCAGAACCATACCGATGGTAGATTCTGCTGCTGCCAGATACAAAAGGAAATCCCTGCTATAATCATGTGGAATCAATAAAGAAGCAGAGGTCAATGCTTTCTTCAAAGCATCGAATGAGCGTTGAGAAAAGTCATCCCAAAGAAATGGAACTCCCTTCTTCAAAAATCTCATAAATCCCTTGGTAACTTCAGCATAATTTACGATAAATCTCTGAATAAAATTAGACTTTCCTTGTAGACTTTGAAGCTGATGGATAGAGGACGGAGGAGGCAACCGAATTATTGCCTCAACCTTGAAGGGATCTACCCTAATCCCTTCCCTAGACACAATGAATCCCAATAACCGACTGGATGTAACCGCGAAAACACACTTTTTCGGATTCAATCTAATCTTATAGAAACGACATCATTCAAATATTTGTCGGAGGTGAGCAGGATGATCCATCCTCTTTCGAGAATGAGCAGCTAAATCATCCAAATACACCTCAATAATATTTTTGATGTCGTGGAAGGCATATGACATGGCCCGCTGAAAGGTAGCCCCAGCATTTTTAAGACCAAAAGGCATCTTCTTGTATGCAAATGTACCCCAGGGACAAATAAAGGCAGTCTTATGCTGATCTGTAGGACAGATAGTAATTTGATTATATCCAAAGAAACCGTCCATGAAGGAGAAAATCTCATTACCGGCACACTCTTCAATAATCTGATCGATAAATGGTGTGGGGTAATTATCTTTAGGACATGCTTTATTTAGGTCTTTGAAATCAATGCAAACTCGAATCGTTCCTTGTTTTTTATCTACAGGAACAGGGTTTGAAACCCATTCAGTCAAAGGAACAGGGAAAATGAATCCCGCCTTAAGAAGCTTCTCCACCTCAGCTTTGATAGCTGCTGCCTTCCTAGGATTGACCGGATGAAGTTTTTGCCTCACCGTCTTAGCGTTTTCGTAAGTCTTGATATCATGCTAGACAATATATGGATCTATACCAGGCATTTCTTCATAAGAACAAGCGAATACATCCCTATACTCTTTAAAGAGCTCGGTGTAAATTTGAATCTCTTCACAGGAACATTCAGCTCAGATGAAGACATTCTCAATAATATTGGGATCCTTGGAAATGTTCACCGGGATAGTAGTATAAATCACAGCCATGTTCCCTTCAGCATAAACCTGTGTTGGTGCTAAAGGGTTCAGGACTAGGTGAACAGGACCAGGAGACTGAGGACTTGGAAAACGTGTTTCAACTTCGCTCAAATCAGGTAAAAAGTAAGACCGATGATGCAAGTCATCCCATGGTCTATCTATACCTGTCATAGCTTCCAGGATGGCCTCTTCAGATGGAAGAGTGGTATCAAGGCCATCCTGGGCAGAAGAAGAACTAAGTGTCCAAGCCACAGCCACATCTCCATCCAACTCTTCCTAAGGAAAGAGAGCCAGTATCTGATCTCCGCAGAGCCACACAGATCTGAGAAGAGTCCAAATGCAACATTGGAAATACATTCCACCCACTTGACCTTCCGATAATGTGGTCAGAGGGAAGGTGTTGGTCCAAGTGGTCCAGTGGCTAACAGAGCCTAAAGAACTCTCTTCGAAGAGGAGCCTTGGAGGATGAAATAGCATTTATATGCACTGTAGGAGGAGGAATATCGAAAGTACCCATCAAGGAAGAAAACATTCCAACTCCTAAATTCTCAACAGGCGCCTTAGTATTATCCAACTTAGGAACAGATGAGTCAGTAGACGCATTCGGGTCTACAGGAGGACAGTCCAGATGATCCACTGTAACGATCCTCCCTTCGTGAGGGAAACATATAATCCAAAATAATGAGGATGCAATGGCATCCATCTCATAAATCCAGTTTCTCCCCAACAGAAGGTTGTAGTCCAAGCTTGCATCCACTACCTCAACCTCTATATTGACAGTTTTTCCCCCAACACAGATGGGAAAAGCTGGGACAATACCATGGGGTCTGTGAGAATGACCATCGAACGCAATCAGAAGAGTGGTAGATGGAACAGCTTTGGGAGATCCAATTGTCTTCCAACATGTGAGAGACATCACGCATGTGGAAGCACCCTCATCAACAACCGTCCGAAAGATGTTGCACTTCCGGTACGATGATTTAATATGAAAAGCCATGTGATGGGGGAGTCTCTTCTTAAAATTAGTCATATCAAAAGTAATCAGAAGAGAATTTTTCGGATCAATAGCCCCAATGGCAGTGAGCAAAGCACTGCGCTGAGCCGAACAAGACTGGAGTACCTCTAAAGCTGACATAGCACAAGGACTCTGCGCCAGATCTTCCACAATAGAGTAGTTCTGGGCCACCCTAGCATGGATTAATCGTCTATCGCTTAGAAGATGCTTTGGGCATCCGAGGCATAGACTCAACAGTAAGCTTCGTAATGTGAAGCGGCTCAGTAGCATCAGGAGTATCCTTAGCTTTCGAAGACTCTTCTCTGCCATAATCATGGGATCTCATAGTGATATCCGTGTGAGCACTCATCATGAATATGTTCGATGGAATTTCCCCTTCCTGGGTGCCTCCAGAGGAAGCCCCAGGATTTTGGTTTGCGCCAAAAAATAACTGTTGCCCTTGGGGAAAAGGGTTTGTTAACACATCCTGGGAACTAGAAGAACCCTGCTGAGCTAACAAGCGCTGCACATCTTTAATTTTAGGGAAAAGGTGTGTAAGATGGTCTCCAGCACATAGCTTGCATGGAAACTTCACTTTCTTTTTGTCCTTTTTACCCTCACCAACATGCTCGTTGGTTTTATTCGCATTACCCTTCCCATTCTTTCCCTTTTTCTTATTGTTTCGTCCCTTCTTCTTCCCTTCGGATTGTTGATTTAATTTGGGATCAGAAGCTTGGACATAATTTATGGAAAAATACTGGGAAGGCGATGACTCAGCAGGCACAGCCTGACCAGAAGGAGCAGATTGCAAAGAAAACTGCTGCAGTTGAGTAAGCAGGCTGGCTGCACCACTATTGATCGACCCGATCAGCCCATCACCATGCAGACCAGGCTTAGTTTTGGATAAATCTAATTTGGAGTGAGGAGCATTGGGAAAATATTTATGGAGGACCCCAGACTGAGAATAGATCAGTTCCAGCTGCTGGGCCCTAAAAATGGCCTTCTCCTCAGAAAATACCCCAGAAATGGATACATCTTTAGAAATGTCTGACTGCAGATATTTTAGAAACCATTCCAGAAGGAATTCTCCTGGAATATGAGCTTTAATAAGCCTCTTCATTCTCCTCCATTCCTGAATGTGATCAGAAATGTGGGTTGCGTCATCCTGCTTAAAATTAGATAGGAGTTCAGTCCCAGCATCATATCGGACAAGAAATTGAAAATGGTTCAGAAATGTAACAGCCAGTTCTCCAAATGTAGCAAAACTGCCCCCAGTTAGCTCAATATACCATTTGGCAGCATTTCCAGTTAGGGTGCGTTGAAACAATCTCAACTTAATCGAATCGTCGATCAGGGAGTTAGAAGAACACCATAAATGGAAAGTGGTGATGTGGTCAGCCGGATCCTCTCCATTCTTCCCTTCAAACTTTGGAATGTCTGAAGGTAGTTTGGTCGGGACCGGAGGCCACCCTGGACTGTACCGAATCGGATCATTCGTCAATTTCGACAGATCTGGCAAGTTTAACGTTGCCAGAAAAGGTAAACGAGGCGGAGCCTGAGGATTCCATCCTTGATAGGGTGAATTCCCAACATTCTGAAAAGAATACCCTGGATTTGATGAGGCACCAGGTTGCCAGAAAGAACTCGTAGCAAAAGGAGAAGAACCTCCTCCCCACGCCGAGTTACCAAAGACCGGACCAGTTCCCCCGCCTGAAGTATTAAATGAAGAGGAAAGCCCCTGATAGGGGTTCCAGGCATTAGATAGAGGGGAAAAAGTCTGATAAGCACTCGATGAAGGGAAAGAAGCATTCCCTTGGTGACCAGCATAAAACTGATTCCCTTCCCCCGGTGTAGTGAATACAGGGTTCCAACCTGTAAAAGTAGTCGAACTTTGACCTCCAGACCAAGGGTTGAAACTCTGGGTCTGAGAAGTAAATGGAAAGGACCCTAAAGAAGGATTCAAACTAGGAATGTGTCCAGTTCCAAAGGGGAACCCTTGAAAAGAAGCTGATCCACTAGCCATGGAAGACATGGGTGTAGATCCAGCTGTAGCAGCAGAAAAGGAGAAAGAAGGAATCCCACTAGTGGGCATTCCAAAACAGAAGGGACCAGATTGAGAAGCATGTGCTTGGGTGAAACCAGAGCCAAACACAGTAGCACTCGAGGCAATCCAAGATATAGCAATAGTGCCCCCTCCTTCAACAGAAGCAGGAGTCTGAATGTCTGCAACACTCACAGCAGAAGCTGCGTTCCCAGTCGTGGCCATCGAAAGGTATGTATAATAAGGAGGATCTTCCGGTCTCTCTGACTCTGGTCCGATGTATTCAACAACGAACGGATAATCAGGAGGAAGAGGAGATGGAAGTGAATCTGAGGGTTCAGACACTTCCTCTACCTGTATTTCTTCTTCCTGCGGAAATAATACTCGCGAGGTGAGCGGAACGCTCCTCTCGGAACCAACACCAGAATCAGCTATGAAACCTTCAGAGCCTTGTGGAGGATCTCTCTCCACTGCGTCGGACGCCACAGGGTGGTAACCACCTGCTAAATCACTCCTACGCCTTCTTGAAGAAGGCTCTAGACTCTCGGGAGATAACCCCCGGATTCTCCTCGATCGACGAGGTGCTTAATCAGCCACTTTAACAGATTTTAATTAGACTCAAAAAAAAGTGTAAATCTAGGCAAGCTAGGAGCAAAGAGCACTCACTAAAAAATAATCCCTGAGATACAATCAAGCAAACAACCTTCAAGTATTTCCGCTCCGGGTGATTAGGACCGGACACCAAAATACAAGAAAGCGAAATATAGGACCTCCCGAAAGTAGTCTGGGATAATTACGGCCCAGGCCTACTAGCGAAGGTATCAGAAACAGTTACGCCGACCTCCTAACGACAGCCTTTGCCGGCTCAAGCACCCAAGCTTCGCAAGGGCACCCCCGAGAAGTACTGCTGAAAGTGATGCGACGTCTGCCTCAGGTACCACGGGTATTCCCCCCCGCAGTCACCTGTGTGGAACCTAGGAGTGGAAACTATGGGCACCAATCCATGTCAGAAGCCGGGCGGAACGGTCTTGAGGTCAGATTCAGCTAATCAGAGAGGGGGTATCCCTCTTCTCAGCCTTCACTTCCCCTCGCGCTTGACTCTTTGGAGGAGAGCTTTCCCGGTCCACCTAACGGAGTTGGATTTCGCTCAATTAATCAACTTCTATGTTTTGTTTGAGTGGCCTTGGAGAGTTAACTCTCCACTCACCTAATCCAAGGCCCTACAACCTAGCTAGTTGGTGTATGACACTTAGAAAACTTGCTAGTTGATTTTAAATTATATCACTTATTTTAATCGGCTGTTATGTTAAGTCAAAGGGATACGGAGATGAAACTTATGGTGTTTTGACGCAGAAAGAAATTAATAAAAACAAAACTACATGCATATGCAGTTATTGTCTTTCGATGAAAAGCAACGTCTACACAGGTTCTACGAGATTAAAAATTGTATTTTTCTTTTTAGATAACAAACTCACACTCACAAAAAACTATGAAAATGACTAAATGCTTAAGTGCACCTGATGCAAATCACTACAAGCATGCAAATTCTAATATGAAAAATCTCCTAAAGCAGAGTGAAATTTCCCAAAGATCCTTCAGTTTTATCTCTTTTTGGTTGTCTAGAAAGCTAGTTCCCTAAAGTAAAAACTCTTAATATGAAGACACCAAAACGCTTAAAAACAAGAGGAAGAAATCAATGACAACTCCTTTCCAAAATCAAGCCAAAATCCAAAGGCAAGAAACCTCAACAAAGCTTCAAAAGATACAATGAAACGAAAACAAAAATGCAAAAACAAAAGCAAACAACAAAGCAAAATGTTTTTTGAGCTTTTGAGTTTTATAAAAGAAGAGTTCAAAAAGACCAAGAAAAACTATCAAATCCCAAGCCAAACAACACTGAATTTCAAGCACAAACTTCAAAAATGCTCCAAATCTTATAGGGCTAACTAGTAGCAAGATTTATATGAGCAAAAGAAGACAAGAAAACTCAGCCACTCAGCCTAGAAGAATAGTACAACCTTGCAGCAAACAAAAACTTCAAAGAACCAAGAAAGACTCTTCAAAAGTTGCAACAAGACCTAGTCGACTGAACTCAAGAAAACCAACCAAGAAATGGGAAAAAATCGTAGTGCAAAGCAAAACACAAAGGTAGGAAAGAGTAAATGAGCAGAAGCTCCCTGTTCTGATAAAGCAGAACAACCAAGAATCCCCAGAAAGAGATCTTGGTACTCGAACCAAAAATTCCAGCACAAGAAACAATACTTTGCCAAAAAGACTAGTTTTCAATCCAAAAAGAGAGAGAAAAGACCAAATACCACTTTCTTCACAATCCAGAGGGTACAAAGACACTGCAGGAACAGGTCTCCACAGACAGAAAGGACTAAAAAGCCAAGAAATCCAAAATTTCAAAATCTGCCTAGGTATAAGCAACTTTACAATTTAGCAACAAGCATGCATACGCGACTGTGCTAAAGGAAACACGCGTATACGCGACTCCCTTTAACAAAAAATGCGTGTATACGTGACTGTGTGTAGACAAACCCACGTATATAAAGGTAAATAATGAAAAAACAAAAAGGATCAAGCCTAGATAAAAAACCAGGACTTCAGTCTGACTGAGAAAGAGTAAACTGGACTGGAAATAGAAGTTAAAACTGTTGGAAACCTATCAAAAAGCTGAAACCACCCAATAGGGGAATCACAAGAATGCGATCCCCAGCGGAGTCGCTAGTTCTGTTTTGGGGAAAATCACCCTAGAGGTTTGCTGGGTCAAAACCTCCACAAAGTAGGGCATGCCATTCAGAAGAACTCACACACAACCGTACTTGAATGCAAAAAACTAGAAATCAACGATAGCAGGACTCACCCGTAGTCCTACGTTCGATGTAGATCCCGCGGGGTTCAAACCCCCAGCAACCTTCCTTCCTCCTTCAACCTGCAAAACAAGAAAGAACGTGCACGGAAACCTAGTTGTACAACATATAATTCTCCTAAACGTTAGTGTAATCAATGTGAAATATGATATAAACGATAATAACTGCTTAATAATCAATCTTTCCACATATACAAATAGATACTAACACAGAAGTTCAGGAACAAGATGGTTCTTCATTATTATGAACAGCATGTACAGAAATAAAGAGTGGAGAGATCACATGAACCCTTCCACGATCTTCGAGCAGATCGTCATCCGGATTCGTCCCGCCCTTGCCTCGCTAAGAAACTTTCAAGACTTGTGCACTCGAGATGGCATATAAATGGATGAACATCTCCAGGAAACAAGGGTTTCCTGTATAAATCTGGGAAAGTGCAGGAGGCACGGGGAATCAGACTTGAACTGGGATTCCAACAGAGTATAATGACTATAAAATTTCTCTCTCCCTTAGGCCATGCACATGAGGGGCTTTTATACTCCCTCAAAGTAGTTTCATTCGGTTGGAAACGAGTTGTCACGTGTCTGGGGGTGGTTGAACCACCAAAGTAACCATCAACCCAGCCCGGAAGTAGGGAATTTTAATATATATTTTAATTATTTTAATGGCATACGCAGAAAAGTACATGTGGACTCGCGTATACACGCGGAAAAGTCTGGGCATAACTGTGTATGGGAATTTTAACACTGTTTTTTAGTGAATTTGTTCAAGTCTGTAGGAATGGGTGCCCAAAGCCATAAAAGCCATCATGAATCATATGAAGGTGAGAAATGATGCTATAACAGTATCTGATTTCTTGCTCCTCCTAAATTCCTCAAAGGAAAAGTGTTGTGGAAATGACAACCCCAATTGAAAACCAAACCCAATCTTTGTGTTGGTGAAGAAAACAAACCTGATTTCAATAGATTTGTAAATGGATCTTCCAGAACATAGAGTACCTTTCTTGTTGTTCAATATCTTCAGGATTTTTACTAGACACTTCATAAATATTTTTAAATGAAAAAAAATCAATCTGGTTGTTCAAATATTCATTCCTCTCATCCAAAAGACAAGGTTTTGGATGCTCATTGAAAAATTTAAACGCAGCAACCACTTCAAGTATATTTGATTCCTCATTTTCTTCTAGTGTTTTTGGTTCCTCATGTGCTTCAACGGGAAGGATATCAATTTGACTGTCACAAGGGTCAATGAAAACAAATTCTTGTTCATTATTTCCTTGCAAAATTAGATGATCATTCCATAAGATGGTTCATTACTTAAGTTTTTCGTACATGCAATTTTAGAATTCTGACTTGGACCACTTTATTCCTGATACAAAATCTCAGAAAATGAATAAGATGAAAAGAAACTTGAATGATTATCCTCATACTTTTGACTGCATAAAGACTGAAAGGCTTCAAATCTTTGTTAAATTCATGGGATATAATCTGACTATTAGGATGAAAATATGTTTCATCTTCAGGAAAATAAGGAGTTGATGTGTGTTTTGAATGATTATTTGTATCAAGGTAGCTAATATTTGTTATTTTCAGTTGGGAATAAAATTAATAAAGGGCCTCTATGACTTCATAATCCATACACTCTCATGTATATATAGTACAAGAAATATATAAAAAAAATCCAACTTTCTTGATAAAAAAAATTGATCATCAAGATTAAGGTGTTTAGAATTCAATTTCAGGAGATTCTTTGTTAACTTTTCATACCATGTTCATGTTTCTTGTTTTAGGCCATATAAGTATTTGATGAGTTTACATAATTTATGTTCTTTTCCCTCTACAAAAAAACCTTCTAACTAAGACATGAAGACATTTTCTTTCAAGTCTCGATTTAAGAAATCAATATTCACATCCATTTGATGAATTTTCCATCCATTATGAGCTACCAATGCAAAGAGAGTCTTGATGGTGGCCCATTTTCATGTTCGGGGGGGGGTATCTCATAATAAACAACTTATTACTGTGCAAATCATTTTTCCACAAGCCTTTCTTTTTGTTTGTCAAGCAAGGTAATTTATCTGTAATTATTCTTGTAGACCGACATGTAGCCAATTAGTCTGGTTTCAAATAGAGCGCCTGTCAACTTCCATGTTCTTCTCTATGAGAGAATCATACTCCTTACGCATTTCTTCTTTCAATTCATCATCAAGAAGCAACATATTTAAAGGAAATTGGTTCAAAGTTAGTAGACTAATTAAATTTACAATCGGATTAAATATCCATATCATCCGCATAAATTGAATTAGAATTATCTACATCACCTCCATCTTATCTACAAGAACCCGTGGTTCCTTTCTTTCCTACCTCATCGGGATAAACTTTATTCAATTGTTTTCATGAGCCATTTTGGATGAATTTTGTAAGATGTTCCAGGTTACTCCATTAATTGATATAGGGTTGGATCAAGATTTTTCCTTCCAATCCTCTAAATCACATAAGATAAGGATACTACTCATCTAATGAAGTGACCAAAAATTCATGATGATAAGATGGTTCTTAAAAGGAGATTTCAAATATTGAACCAATATATGGATCCCCCCTTCAATATGTGGAATCTCACTATCAAAATCATGATATGTATTTAAATAAGTGAATTTATCCATATCATGATCAAGTTGTCACTCAATAATTTTGTCAATATTGGAAGGTTTAAGAGAAATTAAATATTTAGAGATAATTGTAAAGCTCCCTCCCACCCAATAGGACTAATCCCAGTTGAAGGGGAGGTGTTTCATTCAATTAACACAATCTCCATTTTCTCATCATGGAAATGGGGTTACACAAAATTTCCTTTTCCAAATTTAGTGAAATTAACATTTTCCTACACGATCACATTCAATTCATCAATAGCTTTCCAATTATATAATTTTTTTCTCAATCCAACCACTAAATCGAATGTTATGCCTATTTGAAGTTCAAACCCTTAACTGTTATGACATCAACAAGTTCCTCGAGGTGACAACCAAGTGCCTATTTGGTCCTTCCTCATCTCTTGTGGCCTACATAGGCCTACTACATCATCGCACCATAATACCTTTACATTGTCTCGCTTTACCTCTTACTCTTGTTTTAGGTGCACTCTATTCCCAACCTCTATGGTGCAACATTGATATTCATGTCTAGTGATGGAAACATTCCCTGTATCATGCCTTACATCAGTATAAGGATTTTACCACTCCAATGCACATAGTTTCGACATCTATGATGCAACATAAATATATGTATTAAGTAATAGAGAGAATATATGTTATGCACCTACCATTAAACCTATGGGTTTTGTTAATTCTATGACTCACTATAAAATGACACCACAAAACTCCTTCATGGTCCCATGGTCCATGGTGATGTGGCCCCTAATTCTTGTACTACCAAATGGAAATATCCATGACATGTGGCATTACCATCCACGATCATGTGTGCCCTAGATGACATATCAATTATCCTCCACATCACCCACTCCTAAAACCTTTTTTTGATGTCATGTTGACACAAGGGTGATGTCATCTAGTCACATGGAATTCCCTAAATGTGCCACTTCAGTTCAGTTCATGGATATCACCAAGGTACCATACCTCCATGCAAGTGGTTATTCATGTTTGTAGATAAATAGGGATATCGTTCATGCTCTTTGTCTACACTAATGTCCCCAATGTGGAAAAACCACCCGTCACACCACCATGGCACAATTTACTAATGGGAAATTAGTAAATTTCTTGTCCTATACCCACTTTCATCCATGCCCTTTACTAATAATCCACTGGAATTCTTGGCACGACGTGACATGATTCTTATATGTAATGTAATGGAAACTTTCCTCTTACATGCTCCATTTAACTCAATGCTTGTGTAGACTATGGATCTTCCCTCAGAAGTTGTCATGGATCATTCAAATCAAATATAATCCTCCTCTAAGTGAGCCAAGATATGAATTATAGAGGCATTCAAGGCCTACATATACATTACCAACACATATATCACAAGACCATAGTATTAGACTATATCTAGAGGTGAAACAACGACCACCATACATATTGAAAATCACATGATCTCTCTCATGTTGTAGGTATTATATTTACACCTGAGTCATCACCTCTAATACATAACACATAGCTCATGGATTAACACCCATCATAATAAATCCATGGGATTCACTGATAATATATTCATGGTATTATTCATGGGAATTAAACAATGTTTACCCTAAAAAATTTCAAGTTATTCACATGTGACATATACTGGAAATCACACACATAGCCACAATCTAATGATCATATCACAATCAACATGGACATATAAATACTTTCCATTCAAGAGCATATCAAATTCACAGGGATCTACAGGTCCATTACATCCATAATAACCATTCATAAAACATCACATTAAAACAAAACAAAAATACATGTTCCTCATTAGTAGTGTTGTTATAAACATTTCCATAAAATAACATCAATCATTATTAATATTGCATAAAAATGCACAAGTTACAAGTAAACAACTTATCTTAGTAGTTGGTTGACTAAAAAATAAGAGAGGAACTTCAAATATCCTCCCAACAATAGGCCAATTGCATTGCAATCCTTTCTTATAGTTGACCACCCCCAATCTATATTTAGAGCATGAGGAATAAAGTGATCAAGGTAATTTTACATCATACATTCACAACACATGGGAATATAGAGCACACAGTGCCTCCACTTTCAATCTGATGGGAATCCAGAGTGCATAGTGTCTCCACCCAAATAATCACTTATGTTAATCCAAAGTCTACAGTGCCTCCACCTGCAATATGAGGAGTCCAATGCACATAGTGTATCCACCAAAAAATCACTTACAATAATCAAGAACTCAGTGTCTCCACCCAATTTCACTACCGGAATCCAGAGCCCATAGTGCCTCCACTTGATAGCTTCCACAGGAATCCATAGATCACTCTTAGGGTCTCCAGCTATGAAAACCAAGTGAATTCCTAGAGCAACTAGTGTCTCTACCTGCTATGTAGGTGTTGGAGAGGTAAATCACCTCTGCGGATAGAGGCGATCCCTACTAGCCCAAATCGGGTCTAGCAACAATTGAGTCAAGCTAAGATGCAGGTTCCTAGTTACAAAAGACCAAGATGTGATAATAGGCCTACCTTAAGTCCTACGTTGTTGTTGCTTGCAGAGAAGATGGCGCTTTTGTCCCTTGCTTTGGCAGATCACAATTCTCCTGCTAGGCACATTTGAACACCTGCACGTACACAAAGAAACAACAACACACAAGCGTAAAACCTAATACATGCAACTATGTATCAGTCAGAGAAGATACAATTCATAACATAAGACATGAACATATGAATGGAACCATAATTGAAGTTTTTTATTATTAATCACAACGAAAGAAAGATACAATCTGATCTGTGACACTGGATCTTCCTTTGGTGAGTCAACAGCGGAGCACATCTCAATGAAGCTCGTCAGGATGGGACAGGGCTCTGTCTCTTCGGTTGTCTGACGATAATCTCCTTACTACTGATTTAGCTCTATTCAGGCTAGCTTGCAAAGGGAAAATGACAAGCTTATATAGATGGTGGAAGGGGAGTTGGGATCCCTACAATGGTGGAATTGGCCCTATCCTCAAGGAAGCTTCCATGATAGGTGGAAAACCACTTCCCCTACATGGAGATCCAGAGCCAAACCTCCCAACTCATTTTAGAGACTCGTTAACGAGTTGGTTGGAATCAAACTTCCGCCATTTATTTTTAAAAAATAATCCTTATTAAGCTTGGTGCGAGTAATACACTAGGACAGAGCACTAGTTGGCACGCCCTATTTGGTGGATTTCCCCCATTGGCACAAGGGTTGAACTGGTTGGTTGCACCAAGGCCAAAAGGTCTATTTTTAGGGCTTTTCACAGGAAACTATCTTTAGGGGAATGATTGTCCTTGTCAAGGGGGGTACCATGAAAGTGGTTTCAATTCATGTTACTACTCAGAGGTCACAGAATAGGCCCTCCAATGTGCAGGATGGGGGATTTCAGGGACGGTGACAAATTACTATGTAACAGATGCCTCCTAAAGCATGAGGCCCGAGAGAGAGAGAGGGGTGAAATGCTTTACAAGAACATGTCCAACTGAAAACAGTAACGTCAGAAAACCTGCATAGACAAGTACAATTAATATCTCAAATACATGATATATGTGGTATGGGTGTAGCCATCCATAATAGAGTATGCAATAATCAAGATCCAAGGTATGGACGCAGCCATCTAGTGAGGATCAATAAATAGACTCAAGTATGGTCGCAGCCATCCAATCAATGAGTCATGTAGCCAATCATGATAATCCACAAAATCACAGCCTGGATTCCAGTAGACAAAATCCAGAGTCTTGCACTCCATCTCGACCCAAAAAGAGTACAAGTTCAAACATGTGAATATGTGAGTTGAAGTCGAACATGCAATAACATCGTCTGATTACCAGCCAATGATGAAAGTTGTTAACAGACGCGATAGGAACCACCAATAATGACAATGGCCCTCAAGGTACTATAGGTACAATCCACAGAATGTGAATAGTGAGCTGGCATCGAACACCCGTAGAATCATCCGATCGAAGGTCAATGATGAAAACCTTGCGTCGAATGCGAAGAACCTGCCATTGAGGCATGCAGGCTCCAAGGTACCAGATGGGAGTCTCTAGATTAGCTTCCTGGATAATGAGCTAAAGTTGACAGGAAGTAACCTTGATTGAAGGTGGGCCATAGTATTTCCCACATCATCGACGCGAGACAGAGGAATATAATTTTTGTGAATCAGGATCAGATGAGAATTAGAGGAAGGTTGAAACTGCAGAGGTCGACTTCTCTTGAACATATCGGTGGCACAACAGTGGATTTGGCAGTATTTGACATCAAAAGATCAAAGGTCATGATGATGAGGCAAAGAGAAGATGAGAGGCTAAAAGGGATAACCCAAACCCATGGAGGCAAACAGAAAACGAGATGAGATGTCCCCAACCCGACACGAATGCAGACAAGTTCCATGTTCAAGAGCGACATACTACCGACACGATGATGATACTGGTTCCATTTTTTCCCCACCATTTCTGGAAAGTACCCCGATTATTTTTGAAAACAAGCTTGAAGGGGATAGCATATGCTTGTGATATAAGTTCTTCCTTTGGACAAATCCATCCTAGTACATTTAACGAGCCCTAGGAAGGAGAAACTCGAATATCATCGTTACGATTGAATCAAATGTCATCAAGGTTTAACGAGTCTGACAAAGGAAGAACTCAACGTATTTTCATGTTTAGAGAGTTTGAAAAGACAACAGAAAAGTAAACTCCAATAGTCCCTTTTCATAAATAGTTCCTCAGATCTGAAAAGGTAGAAAACTGTGTCTGAGAAAGCCTCCTAGTTGCGATAGGCTAGGGTATTCCTTTTTCGTAAATAATCTATCCCAGCCCGAAAAAGGGGTAAACATATACTAGGTAGATGTCGTTTCATAGCCAATTTAATGAGATCAAAATGACAAGCGACTTGGCAATCTTTTCATGCTTAGAGAGTCAGAAAAGAGCTGAAAGATGACTCCAAAAATTACTTTTTCGTGTTTTTACCGAGTCCAAAAAAGTATAAAATACAATTCGTATCACTATCCAAGTTGCGTGAAAACCTATTGTTGTACATGAAAGCGAGCATAAAATCCATTTTTTGACAAAATATAATAAAATATTGGAAAAATGACTTTCAAAACCTAATTTTGACTTTGAAAAGTTATAAATATGCCAAAAATAGTAAAAACATATTCACTTTTACTTTTTACCTTTTTGTGAGAGCAACAGTGAGCTTTTGCTGTGCAAACTTGCAGCGGTAATTGTGGTCAATCCAATACGTCATTCTGGTTCTCGTCTGTTCCAGGTAAGAGGCGCTCTCCTTAGCTTTGTTTTGATTCATTTTTTGTAGATTTCCATTGTGTTTTTTGATCCTTGAGGTTACCTTTGCAAAATTAGGGCTCGGCCAATTGGCACGGATATTAGGTACAGACCCGTGCCAATTGGCTCCTTTTTGCAAAGGGGTCGCGCCAGTTGGTGCGAATATTAGCAAAACAGTCTCACCAATGGCGCAACTCAAATTTCCACATAAATTTATCAAAATGTGAGCCAATCAGATGAATTTCTAAGTGTTGCAGAGATCTAATGAGGTGTCTATGACCATGTTGGTGCAGATACACAACCACAATGGTGATTAAGTGGAAGGAAAGGGAGCATGGTGAAGAGCATGAAATGGCCATGCAGAATGAAGCAAGCATGAACACTCTTCGAAACTGTGGTCTCAAAATTTTTTTCCTAACACCATGTTTGAGAGCACAACCTGAACTACTATAGTATTTGATTAGCATTTGGGACAAGAACAAAGAAGTGTTCAGGCTTCGAGACCAAGTGTTGGAACTTGAGGTCTCTGATATTTATTTCAAAACCGGATTGTCCCGCAGAGGTCCAGTGCCAATCATGACAGGCAGTAGTGTTATACTAAAAAATGTCACCTTGACATTCTGCTGACTGTATGGGCTCATTGACACTCATACTTACCTCCTCTGCAAGTCTTACAACCTTTTTTCCTCATTCCAAGCCCTGAAACTGGAGGAAAAACCCTTAAAAATAAAAAAAGCCTTGGGTACACAGTTAATATGAAGCCTACCTACGTTTTTAGCTAGGGTACGCAGGTAATGTGAAGAGAAACTGCGTTCTAGAACGCATTTTTCCAGTGTAATGCCTGCGGTACCCCTGTAAAGTCAAAAAGCGCGAAATTAAACTGAAAAAGTTGAATTTCGGTCAATTCTAGAAGGTTTTGGATGAGAATTTTTGGGGATGAGTACGCTTTAATAAGGTGCATGTATCCCACACCTTAAGGAACTAATCCCTTGATGTGAGGAGCTTATCCCTTTGAAGGAGGGTTCTATCCCTTTAAAGGTGGAATCCTAACCTCCTCATCTGCTCTATAAAACGAGGCATTGGGTAGCCTCAAAGGGTTAAGTTAGAACAAGAAAAATAATGGAGGATTGAAGAGTTCAAGCTTTATGTGTGATTGAGCTGAAGTGCTGTTGAGATTTAGACTTCTTTCTGCTGAGCTTTTGAGAGGAAATATTACATACCTCTTTGTGCTCCTGAAGGAAGAGTGCAAGACTTATCAAAGTAGAGGAGATTCCTGCTTCAGACCCCGGGAAGACCTTTCGAACATCAAGGCTAAGGTTGTAAGGTTATTCTGTATATTTTAAGATTAATACAATCAAGTTCTGTTTTTCTCAATAAATTTTCGTTCGATTGTTTATTTCAATAAGTTGTCATTTGATCATTTATTTCATAGATTCCTTGATCACTATGATAGATATGTTTTATAATTATTTGTTATATAGGTGCTATTGATATTTTCTTGTTTGTGATTGTAGATCAACGAAATATGATACTTTCTTGCGACAAAAGAGCTCTTGTTGCGACGAAGGATTATTGATAGGATGGAAGCACTACGACCACAAATAAGCATTTGGATCTAAGGTAGGATCGACACCTTCATAGCATTTATTTGTAAAACAAATATATCTAGAGAAAGACAAACTTAGTTGTTTGTTTGTTGCTAGATTGTCTTCTGACACTAGGGAGATCGGTCTTGTCCACAAGAACGATTTATCCAGCCAAAAAATTGGCGACTCTGCTGGGGAAATAACTTGTTGTTTTTGGTTCTATTTTATTTTGATTTGAGAAAAAGTTTTTCCTAGTTTTTGATTGATTGATATCTGTCTGGGTAGCTTAGTTTTTATCTTTTTTTGAAAATTTTGAAATCTTTTATGTTTTTCTTGAAGTTTCAGGGGACCGCACTTTGTCTTCACACACAGTGCGGGCATCTCCGCACTTTCCTTAAGTAACCAGTGCGAGACCGCACCTGTTACTTGTGGGACCTGTGGACTTTGTTAAAAGTCTTGAAAAACTTAGATTTCTTTTTTCTAGTTTAGTTTAGATTTAATTTAGGATTCTTAGCATCTACCCAGATCTGTATTTTTCTGTCAAAAATCTCTTGTTTCTAAATTTCTTTCAGCAATTCTTCATCTCATCAATCTCCATTAAGTTAATTGGGTGTTTTGAGTCTCTTTTTTGAGAAATTTTTAATTTGATTTCCTTTGGTCATTACTTGGAGGTTTGTCTCAGTCTTTTCACAATTTTGCATCTTGGGGGGGCTAAATTGTGTATGAGTGTTAATCGCCTTTGAGTGTTTTTTGATCTTTGGAACTCTCACCCAATTTTCTTGACTTGCACTTGATTGGTTCTTAGATCACATTAGAATCATCTTGTGTTTGAGAATTCTCTTGCATAGATCACATTTGCATAATTAGAATTCTCATTTTCAGAATATGAATGAAAAATGTGCATAAATTACATTTGCATACTTTTCAAGTGAATTGTGCATAGATTACAATTGCATAGTTTACATTCTGAAAAATCAATCATAAATTTAGATCAGTTTTCTTTGATTTGAATTTAGATGTTTTTATGCTTGTTTTAAAAACACAAAAATAAAAAATTGTTTTGGGATTGATTTGCATTAGTTTTTCTTGATGAAATTAGTGCATTAGAGAATTTTTTATATTTTCTCTTAGTGATCAATTTTTTGCATTGTTGGAATTGAATGGAAACTCTTTCCCTACTTTAGTTAGGATTCATCGAATTGAAAATATTACATCATCATATTCGATTGCATTCAGTTTTGGTTCGGGTCATAACACCATTGGTTTCATATCCATTTACCCTTTTGAGTAATAACAACCTAAATAACACAGCGCTTAATTAAAATTCATCTAGTAATTTTTACATTTTTAAGGCTCTTTCCACCAATATAGCTTAGGCTAGTGTCTTGGAATAGGTTTTAGTTAACTCTCCAAGACAGTAAAACAAACAAGTAGTCGATATTGCGGTAGGAAAAATTCCAATTGTTGCATGTATGCTCTGGGAAGCTCCTCCTAAAGGAGTCAAGCACGAGATCATATCTAAACCAGTGAGGTAATCAATCCTTCCTCATTGGGAACGATAGCAGATATACACATATTAAAAATGGTAAACCTCAGATTGACCATTGTCGAGGAGCCTGGGGTCACTTGTCGGTAAACCTTGGATTATGTCAAGGAACCTTCAAGGGGATTGAACTTTGTTACTATGCCCTTGCGTGTGTATCGGATCATAGACTGTTCCCCCAGGTATATTTGTTTCTGTTGGTAACCTTGGTGGCCATAATCTATAGGGTTCTTTCCTAAGGTGACGGTGGAGGGAAGATCCCACTGTACCTGGAGCAGATGTCGACTAGACTCACTTGAACTCTCTGGGGGGTTCTCTTCACTCGAGATGGTTTTGTGAAGAAACTTGTGCCAGTCTGTTTCATTAAGTAGGTTGTCGGGGTAACTGTTCCAATCGCCCTTTCTGTATTAAATTCTACGATGTTGGATTTCATCACCAACTAGTGTTTTTAGTACGGAAAGTTACTGTTTGTGTGTGGTTTGAATCCTAGATTTGATAGCGCGTGTTAATTTGTTTCTTTTTACTTTTAGTGACCATAGGTGTGAATTGTGAATTTTAATTGTTAGGTGTGAATTGTTAATTGTTAATTTTAGTTTTAATTTGTTAACAAAATTCACTGAAGTTGAATATAATGGCAACTGTTCCAGAATTTACCAACCAAGGAACCCCTCTTAACGAGAATCCTAGTACTTTTCCTTGCTTTGGAAATGTTGGTCCTCCTTATATGGCTACATTGTCATTACCTGGATTTACAATAGGTTAACCGATATGGTTACTTTCAACTTCGTTGGCCCTGAATACTCCAATTGTTCCACCTCAACCGAATGCTTCACCTAAACAGAGTTCACCATCTCAACATCACCAACCTTCTGTTGACCCTTTACCTTCTTCGTCTAATATTTCTTCCTCCATTTCTTCCTCTTCGCTTGGTAAAAGCCTTGACGCTAGTAACCAGGTGGCTAAGAAGAAGAAGAAAGGGAAGAAGAAGAAGAAGAAGAAGCAAGATAAGAAAGAAGTCAACCAACCAACCATGGTTGTAAGTGTTAGTTGTGTTGAGGAAACCTCCAACACGCATCATAAACCCAAATACCCTTGCAGGCTTTGTAAGGGTGACCACTTCCTTATCAATTGTCCTAGTATTCCAAAGGTCTTGGAAGTATGGTCAGAAAAATCTCATCAACTTTCCATTGATTCATCAACCAGTGATAATCAAGTTCCTGGGAAAAAGGGTAAAGTTAGGTTTCCTTGTAAGTTATGAAAAGGGAGTCATCAAACTCACATTTTCCCTCACATGGATGAAGCCTCAAATTTTTTGGAAAACCTTACTGTTCCACAGCAAGAACTTCCAACTGGTTACCGTCAACTTTCTCCCAACCTACCGTCAACTGATGAAGTGATTGATCTAATTTCAAGTACGGTTGATCCCACTCTACCATTGGAGAGTGAAACTCATATCACTCAGGTTGATGATCCATTAGTTGATCAAGTGGTCGATTTGATTTCACATTCAGTCGATCCCACTCTCCCTGTAGAGAGTGAACTTCATACTTCTCAAGTTCTTCTTGTCACATCAGATTCTTCTACGCCGGGGGGAATTTCACCTGTTTCTACAGAACCCCCTCCAAGTACTGAGGTCTTTTCCTTTGATTGGAATAAACTGATAGAACCTCGTCTTCCTTCGTCTATCCCTTTCCAAATCATTGTGAAGTTTGGTGGTAGGGACATACATCGCACAGAGGTAGATGAAGGTGCTTCTTTTAGTATTTTATCCTCAACTGCTTGGAAAGCTTTGGGTTCCCCTCAGCTTATGCCTATTACGCAGAATCTAAAATCTTTTAACAGAACCATTAGTGAACCTTTAGGGATCCTTCCTAAGTTTTCTATTACTTTGGAAGGTAAAACTGTATGTATTGATCTTATGGTAGTTCGAGGCCCCTTGGATTTCAATTTACTCCTTGGGCGAGACTATGTTTATGCAATGAAAGCTGTCGTATCGACACTCTTTCGTGTGATGTCTTTCCCTCACAATGGAAATATTGTGACTGTAGACCAGCTTTCGTTCCCTAGTCTTGTTTCAACTACCAATAATCTGACACCCCTAAATGTTCCTGTTTCTAAAGTGGTATCTACCCCGCCACGGGTTAATTATGTGGCAAATAGTCCCATGTTTTCAATTACCGATGTACGTGAGCCTCTCACTGTAAACTCGTCTTTCTTTAACTTAGATCCGGTAATTGACATGGAAAACTCTATGGGAATATTTGAACGTGATGTTCTTATCCCTTTTGAGTCCCTTGACATGTGTTCCTTCCAGAGAACTGTTCTTCCATCTGATGAAGACCTCTTGGAAGCCATGATCAAGGTGTGTCCATTAACATGTGTTTCTTCCAGTTGGAAGCCATGATCAGGTAGATGAGGATGGTTCCTGTTATTGTTTCAACCTCGTTAAAAAATGAATCAGGTGTGAGGAGAGTTCATTTTACTGTGTCAACCTCGTTAAAAAATGAATCAGTTAGTCAAGAGCATAGTTCCTTTTCTTGTGTCAAGCTCGTTTAAAAAATGAAACAATCTTCTATGAGGAGAGTTCCTTTTACTGTGTCAACCTCATTAAAAAATGAATCAGTAGGTAGATTGTAGAGAGTAGATTGGTAGATTAGAATAAATAGTTTCTGAGGATGGTTCTTTTCCTGTGTCAACCTCGTTAAAAAATGAATCAGTTGGTCAGAGGATAGTTCCTGTTACTGAGTCAACCTCGTTAAAAAATGAATTAGGTATGAGGACAGTTCTTTTCCTGTGTCAACCTCATTAAAAAATGAATCAGTAGGTTATGTAGGTAGATTAGAAATAAGTAGTTTAAGAGGAAAGTTCCTTTTACTGTGTCAACCTCGTTAAAAAATGAAACACGTTGCCATGAGCATAGTTATTTTCCTGTGTCAAGCTCATTAAAAAATGAAACAAACCCTCCCCTAATTGAGTCGATTCTTTGATTAGATCTCATAAATGTTAAGTCATATATTTAGGTTAGTTTTTAGGTCGGGTCTTTCATATGATCTCGTAAATGAACCTTCATTCCATCCAGCTATTAATTACCAGCAGTGTACTTAGTTGAATGAAATGAAGCTGGGGGGGCATGCACTCTAGCAGTTACGCTTAGGGGGCATCAAGCACAGTTTTCTTTCTGTTTCAAGCTTGTGTAAAAATGAAACCACTCTAAAGCATAGTTTTTATCTGTTTCAAGCCTTTGTAAAAATGAAACCTATATTGAGTCAATTTTGGTTATTTTCAAGACTCGTTAAAATCATGAAAATCCCGAGATTATTTTGCTATCTTCATTCTCGTAAAACACATGAAAATGTCGAGTTCTTTCTGTCTTTTCCTACTCGTTACTTAAATTGAAAGTCGACCATATGAGTACATTTTTATCCCTTTTTCGAACTCGTTAAAATTTACAGAAAAAGCGAAACTACTGAGTATATTTTTATCCCTTTTTCAAACTCATTAAAACTTACGAAAAACTGAAAATCATGAGTACATTTTTATCCCTTTTTCGAACTCGTTAAAACTTACCGAAAAAGTGAAACCTTAGAGTTCTCTTTTAAGCCCTTTTCAGACTCTCTAAACATGAAAAGATTGCCGAGTACTTGACTATTCGAATCATAGCTAAAAATGAACGATCGCTCCTTCGCATAAGTTTACCCCTTTTACCAATCGAAATGGATATTTACGAAAGGTATACGTTGACTCAACATGGTCAATAGAAAGCCCTTTCCCCGCATTATTTTTATCCTTTTCAATCGAGAGACTATATTTACTAAAAAGACAATTTTACCGAGTTTTCTTTAAGTTTTTTCTTTCCGACCCTTAAAACCGAAACACCGAGCTTTCCTATACTGACCTACAAATTTAACAGTAAAGGACCTGTTCAATTTTTAAGCAGGAACGAACCACTCCTTCTTAGGGTTCGAATCTTAAACTAAGTTGGACTCATCCGAAGGATGAGCTTATAAATAAGCAAATGTTATCCTCCTCAAGCTTGTCAAAAATAAAGAGGTACTTGCCAGAAATGGTGGGGGAAAAGAGAGAAAAACGAACCTGTTTGTTACATCTTGATTATTCAGAAAACCGTTAACCACTCTTGAACACGACACTTTTTGTCCACCTGGGTTGGGAAATCCTTTGCCTAACAGTTAATCAAACCATATTGAAAGTCTTTAGCTGGTTTCTGGGTATTAGCTTTGGGTCAATTGTACCAAGCCATCTGCAGTGTCGTTATGTGTTCAAGAGGATAGTTCAAATAAACCATTCATCTGCAAAATATCTGTCATCCATTTTGACCATCCCTGAGTCAGTCCTTGCCAATATATTTTCAAAACTTGATCTATGATTTCGTGTTGTGGGCTTGCCTACGACGGATCACTTTCTATCGACGACATCTCCTTATCTAGGAAGTTGATCCAGAAATCATCAGTACCTTGAAATCTGCATGCCTCAATGGCAGGTTTCTCGCTTTCGACGACAGGTTACATCATTAACCTTCGATTGAATGATTCCGTGAGATGTTTGACTTCAGCTCATTCATTCACATTTCATGGATTGTACTGGGTAATTTGAGAGCCATTGACATTACTGGTGGTTACTCTCACACTTGTTAACAGTTTACATTATTGACTGGTAAACAAGTGGCTTTTACCATGTTCAACTTCAACACATTTATTCACATGGATAGAATCGTACTAGTTCGAAATGCGGAAATCAAGACCCTGGATCTAGTTTCCACCATCCAGGCTGCGAGGAATTTTGTTATCATTCATACAATAGACTATTTATAAACAGATGGCTGCGTCCATGCTGTGTCGACATATGTCTATACTGTGATGTATTCAAAATCATTCTTGTATCAGAACAATTTAGAGGTAGTTTCTAGTTAGTTTTGATCTGAGTATGGGAATGCCTACCTCAGTGATGATATGATTACATATATATATTTTGCATTGAATATTTTTACAGGTTCCGACTGGGGTGTCCACAGGATGATCCTTGAAATGATAAAGTACTTCACTCTTCATATATGACAGACTTCATCTTCATCTATTCCGTACTTTAATTTTAGCAATCATATACTAAAATGTCACTCTACATTCTCAATACTATATGGGCTCATTGACACACAAAGGCATCAAGTCTTACAACCTTTGTTCCTCATTCCAAGCCTCAGAACTGGAAGAAAAACCCTAAAAATCTCTGAAACTCAGGGTACGCAGGTAACATGAGACCTTCTTGCGTTTTTAGCTAGGGTACGCAGGTAATGTGAAGAGAAACTGCATTCTAGAACGCATTTTTCCAGTGTAATGCCTGCGGTACCCCTGTAAAGTCAAAAAAGCGCGAAATTAAACTGAAAAAGTTGAATTTTGGTCAATTCTAGAAGGTTCTGGATGAGATTTTTTGGGGATGAGTACGCTTTAGTAAGGTGCATGTATCCCACACCTTAAGGAACTAATCCTTTGATGTGAGGAGCCTATCCCTTTGAAGGAGGATTCTATCCCTTTAAAGGTGGAATCCTAACCTCCTCATCTGCTCTATAAAAGGAGGCATTGGGTAGCCTCAAAGGGTTAAGTGAATGAAGAAAACTAATGGAGGATTGAAGAAACTAAGTGAAGTTTTGATTGAGTTGAAGTGCTGTTGAGATTTAGACTTCTTTATGCTGAGCTTTTGAGAGGAAAGATCACATACTTCTTTTTGCTCCTGAAGGAAGAGTACAAGACTTATCAAAGTAGAGGAGATTCCTGCTTCGGACCCCGGGAAGGCCTTTCGAACATCAAGGCTAAGGTTGTAAGGTTCTTCTGTATATTTTAAGATTAATACAATCAAGTTCTGTTTTTCTCAATAAATTGTCGTTCGATTTTTTATTTCAATAAGCTGTCGTTTGATCGTTTATTTCATAGATTCCTTGATCACTATGATAGGTATGTTTTATGATTATTTGTTATACAGGTGCTATTGATATTTTCTTGTTTGTGATTGCAGATCAATGAAATATGATACTTTCTTGCGACAAAAGAGCTCTTGTTGCGACGAAGGATTATTGATAGGACGGAAGCACTACGACCACAAATAAGCATTTGGATCTAAGGTAGGATCGACACCTTCATAGCATTTATTTGTAAAACGAATATATCTAGAGAAAGACAAACTTAGTTGTTCGTTTATTGCTATATTGTCTTCTGACACTAGGGATATCGGTCTTGTCCACAAGAACGATTTATCCAGCCAATAAGTAGACCTTCTGGTGAGAAAATGGATATGGTAATGGCAAGATTTTTCCCAGAGCACGGATAGGATCGGGCAGTGGGAAGGTCGATATCCACACGGTCCTCGATTTAGCACTCTGAGTAGTGCTCCACACCATTACGTGGGCTGCGGGGTCATAGGCACCGTTGAGGCAACCAAGGCACAGCTCCTACTAGCATCTGAATGCATGAACCCGACACTTTTTGATTTGGCCACTGCCATAACAACAAAAATCAAATGACAGCTGACGAAGTGCAGGAAGGAAAAACTGAAACAGTTTGAGTACGGTTCCATCCTGGTATCGTTCATCCTTGAACCACTACCGATTTTCCAGGGCCAGGGGGCGATAGTCACCGAGCCATCATTGAGGGAGCCGAGGATGGCTCGATGGGCAGCACTTATGCCCAAATCAGAAGGGGGCTAGCAGATGTCCTGGAGGCTCGAATTTTTTGTATGGCTATGGTGACAGTTGATCGTCATTGAGGACTGGCCCTATGCCGTTACCGACTTCACAAGAGACCCAGATCTTCCACTCCCGGAGGGGGATGACTGGGATGAGGATTTGGGTAAGACTCTTTTTTTATTTTATGTATATATGATTTTTTTCTGATACATGCCTATTCTAACAAACAGTCCTATATGTATGCAGACATTGGCCCAGAGAGGCCTTCCAGGATGTTGCCCGTTGCTCAGAGGACCCCTCTCGCACACGATCCTTAGGCTGAGGGTGGCAAAGGGAGTGAGCTAGTCCAGAACCTGGAGGGTATCGCTTGGGGCATCCCAAATTATGCACGGCTAGCAGATGTCCTGATGGCTTACCAAAGACACATTGTGGGGGTGCCTAGTCACCTCCATCGATTACTGAGGTGATTGGTGCGCGCGGTGACATGCTACCACGAGCACCATGCTGATTAGTCATCTAGGGCTTTTATATGCATATTTTTGAGAGACATGTTGTCTCTGGCTATTATTAAAATAGACATGTATATTTTTGATTTTATGTGATGTACACAAACTGCAAACTATCTGACATATATATATATATATATATTTCTGGATGGATCTTTTTACATATGATGATGTTTTTACAAGTTGCACAAATGTTTATCTAAAACCATATTAGCTACTGCATCTGTTAACACATTCATGTGTCTAGGTATGTGTTGATATGTAATGTAATCAAAATTTCTTTCTAGTAAATGAATACATAGATACAGTCATAAAATGGATGGGTTTCTAACTGAATAATGACCATTAAGTTGTAACACTACAAGTTGTGAGTCCAGATATACAAGTAATGCACGAATGCCGAGGTTAACGGCCTCGTTCAATAATTCCAAAATGGCACTATACTCCGTGACATTATTTATGGTAGGCCCTAGACAAACACCTTGCAAATTGACCAACTCACCAGCAGGATTGTAGATTACCCAGGCTGCCGAGGACAGATTCCTGGTACTGCGGGAGGCACCATCCGCGAAACCAACAAAAGGAGTAATAGGTATCTACATAATCATGAAGACCCAATCAGCAGAAAGATTCTTACAAATCACACCACACCACACATGCACAAAAAATGAAATCACTCACTTATGTACATACACACCACACAAGAATATCTCAAGCATAGTACTTTTTGAGGTACAGCCCATTCCTAGGTTACGACAGAGGAACACCTTCTTAGTCGATAAGCTCATAGGCCCCATTTTTTAATGCTCATTTAACTATGTAGGGCCCATGCCACATGGGTTGGAATTTTCTCGCTCCAAGTTTATTGTGTGCTTGGTCATATAGGAGGACAAGGTCTCCTTCAATGAAAGAATGTGGAGAAACCGATTGATTGAAGTGGGATTTGATCCGCTTTTTCTGTGCCTCAATAACCAAGGTAGCTAAGCAACGAGTTTCATCCAATCATTCCAAATACAAGAGACATTCTTCCTCTGGAGAAGTGTCGGGAAATAGTTCCACAACCAACTTCAGGGAAGGAATTTCGCATTCAACTAGGAGAGTCACTTCCAAACCATACACCAATTGGAAAGGTGGGAATCCAGTTGCGCTCTTTACAGAAGTTCAATAAGCCCAGAGAGCTAAGAAAAATTGGAGGTTCTAGTTGGATTTGTGGATACCAATCATTTTTTGAAGCATCATGACCAAAACCTTGTTCACGGCCTCGACCTGGCCATTTGCCTGGGGGTAGTATGGCATTGAGCTATCATGGCGTAAGCCCAACTTTGATGTTAGCTCAGCCATCATGTAATCCCGAAAATGAATGCCATGATCGGTGAAAATGGCTTGAGGGACTTTGAAACGTGTGATAACATGGTTGAAAAGGAATTGGGCAGCTATCTTACTGTTGGCAGCTAATGTAGGCATTGCTTCGGCCCACTTAGTGAAGTAGTCCATGGAAATGATTATATAAGCATGCCCCCTGGCCAAGTGAGGGTTACATGTCATAAAATCTACACCCAAATTAGCAAAAGGGCCTACGGTAATGACAGGATGCAAGGGTAGGGGTGGCGTGCGCATCTTGTGCTGAAAGATCTTGCATGCATGAAATTTTCAGACTGCAACAATACAATCTTTGAATATAGACGACCAAAAGTAACTCTCACGCTGAATATTTTGGGCGGTGGCATATCCAAACATATGACTGCCATAGACACCACTGTGATAGTCATTCAAGACTCTCTTAGCCTCTTCCAGGGTCAAGCACCGGTGAAGCATAGAATCAACTCCGACATGGTACAAGGTATCTCCTACAATGCAGTATGGTTGAGATTGATGCCGAATCCGTTGTCGAGAATATTTTGTCAATTCAGACTGGAACATGGATGTTTGAAGATACACAATAATGTCACCATACCATGGATTGTGAGGGCTGATAAGAAATAGTGTTTCATCCGGGATATGATCCTCTCATTGGGATGGAAAGGAGTCTGTTGGGAGAGAGCAAATAAGATTAGAAAAAACCAATGATTTTGTTGACTTAGCAGTGGTGAACTCTAAGTCGAACTCCTATTTAGAGTACTTGCCCCCCAGCAATTGTCGAGACAAAATGTATGTCATGGGGTTGCAGTCAGAAACCATGGTTACCGTATGCAACAATATGTAGTGGCAGAATCACTGAATGGTCTGGATCGCAGTGAGCGCTAACTTCTCGACGTGGGCATAGTGCATTTCCATGTCGAGAAGATTCTGAGATAGATACAAACTACGTGTTCATTTCCATCGTCGTCATCCTGTACTAGAACCATAGCTATCATTCTAAACGCAGCGGCCAGATAAAGGGTAAAATCCCGACGGTAGTTAGGAGGACGTATCAATGGAGCGTTAACGAGCAATGTTTTAGGCTTATCAAAAGATCGTTAGGCAATCTCGTCCCAATGGAAGGGAACATCCTGTTTCAAAAGTCGTTTAAACCCCTTGGCCACTTCCACATAGTTCAGAATAAAGCACTATAAGAAGTTAGCTTTCCCTTGCAGACCCTGCAGTTGATGTAACGAGGAAAGGGATGGGAGGTTAACGATGGCCTTGACCTTGAAGGGGTCAAGGCGAATCCTGTCTTTGGAGATGATGAATCCAAAAATATGACCATAATCCACGCAGAAGATGCACTTATGAGGATTGAGCCTAATATTATAACGTTTACAGCAAGGGAAAATCTGACAGAGGTGTTCAGGATGGTCCTCACGCCAAGTTGAATGGGCCAGAAAATCATCCAGATAAGGCTTAACAATGTGACATATGTCGTGGAAAGCATAAGACATAGCATGTTGGAAGGTGGCCCTAGTGCTTTTTAAACCGAACGGGAGCTTTTTGTAAGAAAAAGTACCCCACGGATAGATAAAGACAGTGTTATGTTGATCAGCGGGTAAAATATTGATTTGATTGTACCCAGAGAAACTGTCCATAAGGGAATAAATCTCACTCCCTGTGAATTCATCGATGATTTGGTCTATAAAAGGAGTGGGGCAATTGTCCTTAGGACAAACCCGATTAATGTCTCGGTAATCAATACAGACCCGTATAGTGCCATGCTTCTTATCTACAGGGATGATATTTGAAACCCATTCTGTGAGGGGAATTGGATATATAAAGCTCGCGTTAAGAAGTTTTTCAACTTTTGCCTTTATAGAGGTGGTTTTTCGAGGATGCACTGGACGTAGACGCTGACGCACAGGTTTCACACCTAGATAGGTAGGAATCTCGTGCATGACTATGCTGGGATCAATCCCAGGCATCTCTTCATAGGACCATGCAAAAAAATCTCTGAATTTGCGAAAAAGATTCGTGCAAACTTGTATCTCTTCAGGAGAACAAGTCACTCCCACATGAATATTCTTGACTATCCCTGGTTTTATGGAGATGTCGATCGGCATGGTTTTAGTGATATTACTTAGGTTTCCCTCTGAAAGAACCTCATGAGTCAATATCGAAGTTTGAAGAGGCGGAGTGGGAACCTGAGATGCGAAGCGCTCTAGACAATCAGACGTTGTCCCCAGGCTAGGCATGAATGAGGAACGATGATGTCCATCGCTCCACTGAAGATCTTCAAGAGACATTGTTTCAACAATAGCTTCATTAGAAGGGAAGACTTCTCTTAAAAGGTCAGGCGAATCTACATCGCCAAGCCAAGGGGATTGAGAATATATATCCAGAGCCATGCTTAAAGGAGCATGTTTAGGAGGAGGAGGATCAGATGTAGCGACGATTCCACAATAATTAATCTCGACTGGATTTAAAGGCATCGATTCTCTGAAAGAGGTCACCTATTAGGCGAAGGGATGATCCAAGGGTTGTCTGACCTAGAGATCATGTTAACTTGAACGGTGTCCAATGGTGGCACAGGAAAGATACCCATGAGGACGGAGTTCTTGAAAAGACCGGGTGCTACACTGTCAGGGGGATTGGGGATCTGATCCACGTAAGGAAATTTTTTCTCAGAGGATGAGGTGAAGAGAGACAACTGATCCACAGTGATAATTTTTCCCTCGTGAGGGAACTTTAGAAGCCGAAAGAGGGTGGACGGAACACATAGCATGGCGTGAGTCCAACTGTGACCAAGAAGGAGATTGCAGTTGAGCTTGGCGTCAACCACTTCTACTTCTACGTTGACTGTCTTCCGCTGTAACTTGATTGGAAAACTCTCGAGAACACCCAAGGGTTTCGATTCCTGACCATCAAATTCCTCTAGGGAATTGGGAGACGAAGTAAGAGCCAGAGAGCCAATGGCCTTCCAGCAGGGAGATGACATAACACAGGTGGAAGCACCTTTGTCCATAATGGCTCTATGGATGTTGGGGTCATTGATCCCGACTTGGATAACAAGAGCGATTTGATGTGGAAGTCGAGAGAAAAAAATTTCTAGGTCGAAGGTGAGAATATTAGAATCGGCGGGATCGATTCCACTGATTGCGAATAACAGAGCTTTCCATTGCGATGGGCAACTTTGAAGCACTTCCAATGCAGACATTGTAGAAGGTGCTTGTACCAAATCCTCAACAATACTGTAGTGCTGAGCGGCATGGGCATTTGGGTTATAGGAATATTTTCACAGAACACCTTTAGAATGTGGCCTCACAACAGGTTCAGTGCTGGGCTTCTCAATTTCTAAAGGACCAAAGACAGGTGGGGGAGGTGGGCCATCAACGACTTCCTTCCCTGCTGCCTGACATGATCTAGCATAATCCTTTGAACACGTAGCAATCGAAACAGGTGCAACACCATTCATCATAAAAACTTGGGACCCAAATGGTGCAGATGGTGAAGGGTGCTCAACCATTTGGGTCTGCTGAGATAGGAATGGTTCTTTGGGAACTGTCAGAGTCCCTTTGGAGCCCTTTAGAAGTTTACTAACTTCAGATCATCGCGGACAATATTTGGTATAATGGTCTCCTTCACAGATAAGGCAGGGGTACTTCGGTTTACGTTGGGAACCATCATCAGCATGAGGTTTAGAGGATTCTGCCTTTGGGGCATCAGGTTTGGATTTTCCTTTGCCCTTCTTCTTTCCTTTGGAGGCCTTTTCCATAAGATTAGCCTGGACGACGTTGACCTCTGCAGTCTTACCAGAATCTAGAGGGGCGGGAAGAGCAGAATTATTGGAAGAATTGGACTTTTGCTTCCCATTAGAGGATTTCCGAGAATTTTGAGAAACGTAACCAATAACACCGTCCATCGATGGGGTAGCTGGTGCTTTAGAGGTCCCCGGTTGCAGAGCAGTAGTAAAAATATGATAAATCGTGCCAGACTGAGAGTACACCAAGTCAAGGTACTAGGCACGCGCAATGGCTTGTTCTTTGGTCACACATGCCCCCATAGAAATATCTTGAGCGATCTTTATAATGAAGGAGGTAGTGAACCAATGAGTTAGTAGCTGATCAGTTATGTCAAACTTGATCAGTCTACAACGACGTCACCGCTCATGAATATGATCAAGTATGTGGGTGGCTTTATCCTGCTTGAGAGAAGTCAGGAGATGCATCGTGGCTGCGTAATGAATCGGTAACTGGAAATGTGTCAGAAAATCGATAGCTAACGTATTGAAGTCTTGAAAGATACCGCGGGGTAATTCTATATACCACTTAGTGGCAGCACTGGTAAGAGTGCGCTAGAAGAGGTGCAGACGAATTGAATCATCCACCCAAGAGTTGGACGAACACCATAGATGGTAGGTCATTACATGAGCTTGGGGGTCCTCTCCAGCTTTACCTTCAAATTTATGACAGTCACTGGGCACCTTGGTCGGAACCGGAGGCCAATAAGGACTGTGAAGAATTGGATCATTGGTCAATTTAGAAACATCCGGCAATTACAACGTAGCAAGGAATGACAACTGAGGATTGAAAGGCATACCAGGCCCTTGGTAATGACCTGTACCTATACTCCACCCTGGTTGGGCATAACCTTTCCCCCATTGGTTCTGTCCTGGGGGATTATGACCATAAGGGGTGTAAGCCTTACAGTTAGACTAATACGGTTGTTGATAACCAGTGTACGGGGGTTGATAACTGGGGTATGGACCCTGATTATATGTTAGCCCTATTTGAGCAATATATGGATTTGACTGCTGAGTATGGGTATAGCCTGGTTGTTGAAGATAATAATAAGAACCTTGGGGCAGTTTGTAAACTGGTCGAGATTTACCTTGAAGATAATAACCACCTTGGGGTTGAGCAGGCTGTTGGTAAGTGGGGCCTTGTTGAGCCTGATAAGTTGGGCGCACAGCCGGATTTGGCTGTGGCATAGAGAAAATCGGTTGTTGAGAAAGGTTGACAGGATGTGCAGGCTAGCTTGGTTGGACAGGTTGACCTGGCTGAGCGAGCTGCCCTGGTTGAACAGGTTGACCCAGGTGAACAAGTTGCCCTAGTTGAACAGGTTGATCTAGCTGATGAGGGACACCAGGCTGCCCCAAATGAGCTGATAGGCCTGGTGGTGGGATAGGGCCAAGCTGTGCCTGATAACCAATTTGACCTGTAACAAGACCATAAGAGGGTCCTGGCTGTGCAACATTAGGACCAATAGGAAACTAAGGTTTCAGAGGTTGCAGCATAGGTTGAGAGGGTTGGATTCGCCCCCCAACACCGTACAACGATCCCGTTTGGTACCCTGGTTGACCTGTGGGTCCTTTAGGTTGCCCTGGTTGGACCACAGGTTGAGGCTGTATAGGTTGACCTTGAGGGTTGTAGGACTGTCCTTGCGGACTATATAACAACCCCTGTTGGCCCGAAGGTTGGCCCTGTAAGGGCTGTCCTTGCTGGTCATAGAGATAACTAGGTTGGCCCAAAGGTTGGCCCTGGAAGGGTTGTCCTTGTGGGTTGGAAGGTTGCCCAGCTTAGGCAGACAGAAAACCTTGAACATACTGATAAGCCTCTGAAGTAGGAAAACGTAAAGGGTTTCCTTGCTCATCATACTAATATGGAAAAATATAAACGAGGGTACCATCCTGTGCATAATGGGAAAAATAAGGATGGTTGGGATCTTGGGAGGACTGACCAACCTCAGAGTTTGACTGTTGTAGGGAAAACCGATACTCCTCAGGAGAGATGTTCTCCAGAATAGCAGATGCTATGTAGACGTCTTCGGGAAGCGACGCGGTCCTGACGGACTGAGTAGTAACAACGGGTGTAGATGCAGCTACACATATAGTAGGCCTAATAGGTAATGATGTGACCTGAGGAGATGACGTGAGAGGTGTCCTTGGGGACATCCCTAATGAAGGAATAAACGGCCTCGTAGACGGAGTTGATACTCCCATAGAGGCGACGACGGTCATAATCTGACTTAAGGATCTATACCCTGCTGGAAGCGAAGGACTAGGTGAAGACATGACAGATAACTCGAGGTTGTATTCTTGGAAAAACTGGTAATATTCACCAGATGTGGGGATTTCCTCACTAGGAGAAGGACTAGATGAGCCCATATCTGACCCTGCTGATAGATCTTCTAATAGACAGCGAGGACTAGGATGAATAACAACAGCTAAAAAAGGTGAACCCGATGTAAGAGGAGGGAAATATTCCCCTACTCCAAATCCAAAACAAGCGTTAGATAAGGGCCAATTGAACTCAACTATTCCTCCAAAGGGAAGCTCAGATAGAACCGGTTCCCCGTTGAGAAACTCGGAGACAATGGGCTGCTGAGGTTTAGCAGAGGATTGAGATACCTCTGATGAATCGTCTATGTAAGGGCTACCAGTAGACGAAACTGAGGGTTCCGCCACTGTGACATTAATGACAAGAGGAAGAGATAAAACAAAAGCACATGAGCTAAAAAACCAAGGCACACAATCAAACGGCCAACAAGCAACCTCTAAAAGGGCGTGTGATCGTAGGTGATTTATTTTACCACATTGAAACTTAGAAACTTTACCATTTCATGTTTTAAGAGTCGAGAAATGGATGAAAGGTGACTCTATCTCTTTCAATTTTGAAACAAGTGTGAAAGGATAAGCGCTTGATGATCCTTTCAAATTTAATGAGTCAGAAAAGATCAAAATGAATACTCTGGAACTGTAGGCAAAGGGTGTACCAGATATTCGTCAACTGTAATACACACCTTGGTTTCGAAATGAAAGAGAAATCAACCAAGGACTTGACGTACATGCAGGAAATCTCCCTGAATGTTGTGTCCAGTGTATCACGGGTATAAGGCGATAGACTCGGCTTCCTACGAATAAAGGATAGAAACCTATTGGGGTCTCCCTTTATATACGCGATGGTACGAGGAACACAAATCCGTACTAGTGTTGTCTAAAGCCAAGAGGAAAACGACAGCTACTAGGTTTAACGACGTCGGAACACGTAACTAGCCTAGACCTCTAAATATTTCGTTAATTTTTCAATGCTGCCTTAAGGTAAATTGAATAAATTTTAGTGTTGATCTTCAATTATGTTTCAATTTTCAGGCCCTACCGAATGTTATGTCTCAAAATCCCCTAAATTCACACTACATGCCACAATGTATCACTTTGTTCGATGAATATATAACTACGGGAAGGTTGAGAGCTTTCACACAATAACAAAATGATCACAAAACAACCACTAGTGTCTCTAATGCACGCTAATGCAACTAAAAGCTTTTCCTTTAGAGTTGTATAACACTAATCACGCAGAAAATATTTCAATTTACATTAACTAATCAAAAGGAAAAGAGATTTGATTTTTTTTTTCAATGTTTAAGAGCAAAGTGCACTAAACAAAATGAAAACTAATGAAAAGAAAATTTTGAGAAGTGATGGAAAAATAGCAAAGACAAGCAAGCTCACTCAATGCAAAACACACAATTAGACCTCAAACTGATAGATAAATCCCTCAAATCAAAGAGGAATCCAAAAGACTCAAACAAACCGTGCAATCTAGGTTCGAAATGAGAAAAAGTGAAATTTGAATGAGAAAGAGAGAAATCACTCAAATAACGCAATAGAATAATGAAAAAATAAAATGAATGCAAAGAAGCAACAATGAAATTAACTAATCAAACGAGAACCAAAAACTCCCACGGGAGGCTCAGCACACTATAGCACCTAGATGCCCTAGGGCTAGAATGTAAAATCGATAGTAGAGGGCAAACAACTGGCGGATAAAGGTCATGCACAGTCAAATAAGGCTCCATAACACTCAGGAAGTCAAAAAAATGACACCAAAACCACAAATCAAGCTCAAAAAGCCCAAAAAGGATTAAACCCTAGCACCACACAGGATTGGCGCGATTGTCTGGCTGCAACTAGTGCCAGAATAGGATTGACATGGGGGCTGAACTAGCAACAAGCGCCAGTTGGCACGACTATCAGGGAAAAAACCGCGCCAATCGAGTTTACTAATGAGAAAAATAAAAAAGAGAAAAAAAGGAGCATATCAGGGATGGTGAGGTTAAACAAAGGTCTAACACTAGAAAAAAGTGAACCAAAAGAGATGATCAAGTAGACAAAGACCAAAATCAACCGAAAATATGAGACAAAATCCAATCAATGTCTCCCTAGAGGAGTCGCCAATTTTTTAGAGAGGTAAATCCCCTATGCGGACAGAGGCAATCCATACTAGCCTAGATCAGGTCTAGCAACAACCGAGTCATGCTAAGATGCAAGTTCCTAGTTAAAAAAGACCAAGATGTGACAAGAGGCCTACCTTAAGTCCTACGTTGTTGTTGCTTGCAGAGAAGATGCCGCTTTCATCCCTTTCTTTGGCAGATCACAATTCTCCTGCTAGGCACATTCGAACACCTGCACGTACATGAAGAAACAACAACACACAAGCGTAAAACCTAACACATGCAACTATGTATCAGTCAGAGAAGATACAATTCATAACATAAGACATGAACATATGAATGAAACCATAATTGAATTAATTTATTATTAATCACAACGAAAGAAAGATACAACCTAATCTCTGACGCTGGATCTTCCTTTGCGGGTCAACAGCGGAGCACGTCTTGATGAAGCTCGTCGGGATGGGACAAGACACTCTCTCTTCGGTTGTCTGACGATAATCTCCTTACTACTGATTTACTCTATTCAGGATAGCTTGCAAAGGGAAAATGACAAGTTTATATAGATGGTTGAAGGGGAGTTGGGATCCCTACAACGGTTGGATTGGCCCTATCCTCAAGGAAGCTTCCATGATAGGGGGAAAACCACTTCCCCTACATGGAGATCTGGAGCCAAACCTCCCAACTCATTTTAGAGACTTGTTTAGGAGTTGGTTGGAATCAAACTTCCACCATTTATTTTTAAAAAGAAATCCTTATTAAGCTTTGCGTGAGTAATACACTGGGATAGAGCGCCAGTTGGCATGCCCTCTTTGGCGGATTTCCCCCATTGGTGCAAGGGATGAACTGGCTGGTCACGCCAAGGCCAAAAGGTCTATTTTTATGGATTTTCACATGAAACTGTTTTCAGGGGAATGATTGTCCTTGTCAAGGGGGATGCCATGAAAGTGGTTTTAGGTCATGTTACTACTCACAGGTCATGGAATAGGCCCTCCAATGTGTAGGACGGGGGATTGCAGGGATGGTAAAAAATTACTGTGTAACAGTAGGAATCAAGATTTAACCACCACACTACCTTCTCAACACCACAAATTCACCCTTTTGCATTGTTTTTAGCTAGTTCCCAAGCCTATGCGTACGTTGAGTCTCATCTAGTGCTTACACGCACTATTACTGCATAGTTCCTCTCACTGTTGTAATATTATCAAGAATTAGTATTCCTCATGTGCTTCTTCACTAGCCAATGCTTTCTTCTTGTCTCCATAATCACTTCCTGAATTCCCTCTCCCTCTCCTTATAGTTTCCCCTCTATTTTCATTCCTTTTGTATTGTGTGTTGACCAACATCCATCATCTCACAAGACCAACACATCCTTTTCCTTAGGCACCTATACACTAGTGTAAATGTTTTAACAATATATTAATAATGTGGATGGGGGTTAATTGCAATATTTTAAATCTTGGCTACTTCCCGAAGCCCTTCCCAAAAGCTTATCTTCATAGAGCTCTAATTATTTTTTCTCTATCTTAGCCCAGTCATCAATTATATTTCACATCAATTTTCGTGGTTATTTCACATAACAACATTTACATGAAGGGTGAAAAAAAGGGATATTACAGACCCCACCCACTTATAGGAACATCATCTTCAATGTTGTATCTAGGAACACATAAAATTTACAGTGAGCTTTATATATATAACTCTTTACCTTTACATGTATATTTAAATTTTCTTAACCAACAAAAAAAAATAGGTAAATATACCCTCATTGGCTTAGGAATATCACATGTGACCTCATCTAGTCCAAAGTGCTTCCACTTCACCTTGACCTACTTGATTATGGAGCATGATATGCCTATAATATAGATTTCACATTAGCTTTATATGGAATTCTCTCCTGTATTCCTCCAAATCACAAACCAATCAAAAAACTTATTAGCATCATGTACATTATAAGAAAGGATACATGTAAAACATCATGTTACTTCACTATGAGAGGTAAGGCCAATCTAGATGCCACTATCCCCACTCTTTATAAAATATGAAATGGCCCACAAAACTATGGTGCCAACTTGGCACAAGAACCAATTCTTAAAGAAAAATTCCTTGGTATGATGTGAAGATGAACATGTTCTCCCACATGGAACTCCTTGTGTATACTTTGCTGATCTACGTAGCTCTTTTTCCTATCTTGAGCTATCTTCAATTTTTCCCTGGTAGAAATTACTTCATGTTCCATTTCCCTTGGCATATTAGATATGATAGGCACCCTATTTAGTAGAACATTCAAACTAATAGGTTTATTTCACTTTATTCCATAAAGAGCTTCAAATGGACTCATTCTCAATGACTCTTGGTACCCATTGTTATATGAAAAATTTACCAAATGTAGAAATTATTCCCACCTCTTTGGCTGATGCATGACATACATTCTAAGCATTTCTTCCAGCACTCTAATGATTCTTTCAGTATTTCCGATCCATTTAAGTATTATATGTTGTAATAAATTACATTTCCATTCCAAGATCGACAAATATTGTTTTCCAGAAATTTGAAGTAAACTAGCATCTCAATATAAAAGAATGTTCTTGGGTGCTCCATGCAATTGAAACACTTCTTTCATGAAAATTTGAGAAATATCACTACTAGTGTGGGTAAACTTGACAACAAAGAAACTACTACCTTACTCAACTTGTCTACTACAACCATTATGGCATCATACTATCTAGTTGTCCTTTGCAAACCAGTGATGAAGTCCACCGAGATGACTTCCCACTTCCATTCAATATTGGGGATTGACTGTAGAAATCTTATTGGATGTATACATTCCACTTTTACCTATTGGAACCTCAAGCACTTGGAAATATACACCACCACATCATTTTTCATGCTTGGCTAATAGTACATCTTTTTCATAATTATTATCATTTTTTGATCACCTATATGACCAAAATATGGTCTTTTATGAAACTCGTAAGAGTTAAGATTCATCAAGTCACCTATACAAGGTACATACCACCTTCCTTTGAGATTCATCATTCCATTGAGTCTATAAGGGAGTTTTTATTTCTTAGTGCCCCTTCAAGCTCTTGTTGCAAGTGTTATTTTATTTGTTGATAACACTAATATTGTTGTATGACCTCTTTGATAATGTCTTAAATGTAAACCTCACAAGAACTTATAGATACCATGTGACCTATTATCCTCCACAATGTCCCAAGGCTAAGAATGGAAATTGACAGAGGTAACCTCAATCTAACCTTTTATTTTTGTAGCTAGCCCTACCAAATGAGAGAGGGTTATCTCCATGATCACAGCCAAATTTTCACTGGGGGAAGAACAGATTTTAGGCTAGGTATGTTCATCTCTATGGTTTTGATAATTTAGTGTTTTTGTTGGATCATGAGGAGAGGAGAGGAAGCTAGGTCAGATCCAAAATATTGCAATTGCAGGGATACAAAGGGGCATGGCATATATGTGCAATGGCACCTAAAGGATTTTAAATTGTAGTGTAGGGTGAAATAGGTAGAGGATGAAAATGAGCATGAGTAACATGAATTAATTTATCATAATATTACTAACAAAAACATGAATTTGCTACCAAAATAGACCACAAACATAAATATTTATGTTTTACATATTATAGGAAAGTCACTGTAAAGCATAGATATGGAAAGAGGGTGAAATAAGCATTCATAAAAGTAAATTACAGTAGAAAAAATATGCCATAAAACCATACCACATGAGTCCCTATATATATGTTTCAACTGAACTTGTATTTCTGAAAATTTCAACTGTACATAAGACTCCAAGCCTTCTACTCTCTAATGTCCCACCTTGATTCTGAAATAAAACTTTATAAAAATAGACAAAAACCATCTTCCCCTCTCTGATGAGTCGAATCCCTTAAGATAGGATCAGTTTACATGAATTCATCCAAAAAAACCTAATACTAGGGAGGTTGAAACAAACACCTCCATTTAGCCTTTTACTGGCCTAACCATCATAAATGAAGCTCAAAATTACATCAAGATGACATTAGCACACCTATTTACATTTATCTACCTCAGATCAACTCCAAACAAGGTGAATTGTAATGAAAATCCAAATCTGACTAAGAAAACTCGAAAAAATGACAAACAGGCAAAAGCGCAGCACCACCAGGAAAAAGCGCAGTGCCATCAGGCATAAGCGCATCACCATCTTGTAGAAGAATTTTGACTACCTTCTTGAGTTGCAAATCCATATTTGAAGGTACCATTGGAAATCTTAGGATGTCTGGTTTTCATTAGACACCTAAAGAAATAAAAATTTCCTCTCCAAGGCTAATAAAAATGCATTGTCCCAAGGTTACTCCAAAAGCGCAGCACTTGGGTCAAAAAGGTAGTAGAAAATGACTTTTTTTCCTCTTTCTTGCAATGTTCTCCCAATATTTTTTCTGACATGGCACCTAAAGTACATAGTTTTGATACTCAATTCAAGATCTTTCCAAAGATGTAAATTTTTCCCCATTTGGACCTCTGAGAGAAAAGTACAGTGCCAAGGCGTTGCGCTTTTGGTTGAACTGTTGTTCTTGTTTAGGCCAAAAACACCAAAAAATAAAAAATTTGCAAAATTTCCCCAAAATTGTCCCATGGAGCTAGGTGATGATGTGTCAATCAATGAGGAATGCCTTCGCCAACAAATCAAGCTTGTCCTTCTCTTTTTTCCTCATTAGGGTTTGATTTAGTTTCTTCTTTAATTACTTGATTTGGATTTGGGAGATCTTGTTCCTTGTGCAGTAGTGCATGGCCATGTTCCTTTGCATATTGTTTTTCCTCTTGGCCCTCTTAAGCAGCTTAACCAAGTGGAAATTGACCTTTTCAAACAAAAACTCCTTGTTTTTCTCAATTTTAGATGCAATTAGGTCATCAAAGTCCTCTTGACCTAATGGTGAAGATGGTTATATTTGTTGCTCTAGTGCCCTATTGATACATATGGTTCTTTTTCTCCTTGCTTTAACCTACTCTTATGGATCCTCTAACTCATAAACATCAAAAATTTCCTTACCTCTGGCATCATCCCTCTTCAAATCTGATTTTGGCTTGCTAAGCAAAAGTTTCTTAACTTTGAGTTGTTTTTTTTCTTGTTGAAGGAAAGTGATCATGAAGTTTGCCTTGGAAAACTTATCCTTTGTATCTCTAATTTTAGCCTCTTTCTCCTTGATGATATTCTTAGATGTTTTTACCCACTCATCTACCTCAAAATATGCCATATGAGTGTCAAATTATACCTGTGCTTCCTCATGAAATGGTGCCTCATGTGTTGGTGCATATTCAATTGTTGTAGCAGGCTGATCCCTTTCCACACTAGCTAGAGAAAACATCAGCCTATTTACTCTAGTGTAGTTCTTTGTTACCGCATCTATAGGTGTCCTTGTGATAGGTTTTCTTGTGGAAACCACCTCTTGTTACATAGGTGAATTCAAAGGTGTAGAATGATTGCTTGAATGAGCAGGAGTAGGTAAGAGTTCAGTTGAATACATGAAACTATCCCATGATAAAATTACCTATGCAAGCTGATGGAAAACCAATATTTTCACCAAGCCATGATGGAACAAAATAGCATGGTTATCCTCTCCTTTTCTATGTACCTTCTCTGCCATTTTAAGCATGCTTTTGTAAATATAATTAGGTAGGTTGAGTGCCTTTACACCGGTGAAATGCATGAGTAGTCTCACATGATACTGATATAACCTAGAGAACCTACCCTCACATGTAAAATATTTCATGATCATTTTCATGAGAGGAGCATATTTTTCAAGTAGGTGTTTGAATAGAAAGGTGTGCTTTGGAGCAGCTTTGTATGCAGGTTTCAAGAACATCTTATATTTTTCAATGTCAAGGTCTCTTTTCTTGAACCAAATTTCACCATTGTTTGGAATCCTTGTAGCCATGGAGATAGAATCTACTGAAAGAGTGAATACAATCCTTGTAATGGTCACCTTATCTCTCCTTAAACCATTGGCAAAGGTACTTGTGAGCTTATCATTGAAACCAAGTTCTTCAACCCTTTGGAAAAAGGCAAGGCAACTTGCATCTTGGAAATATTTCCCGAGAAACGGTGTAGTCATGAAATATTATGTTGTAGTGGGCTCATACCTACTAATTTTACCTCCCTTATGCCTCCTCTTCTCTGTAGTCTCTTAATCCATAGCTAACCCTAGTTCACTAGGAGGGGAAATTAGGGTTTAGTGTAGGGAAAAACATAAGATTTTGGGCAGTTTTAGAAATGGAGGAGAATGAAGGCATTGTATGGGTTATAAATTCTTAGGAAAATTTAGAGAGGTGGGGATATATGTTAGGGAGTACGGGAAAGTGGAATTTCAATAAATGAATGAGGGGAAAGGGTGCAAAAAGGAAAGACACAACCCTTGCCTAAGAAAGAGGCAATTTAGGCTAGGGTTTGAGGGAAAATGATGAATTTGAGGGATATGGATGAGTAAAAATGTTTAGAAAGGTTTATGAAATGTAGGGTAATGTTAGTGAGAATGGACATGCGGGTTTTTCTAAGCAATTTTATCGAAGAGACTATAAAACCAATAAAATGTATAAAAACCCTAGGAGAGGGAATTCTGAGCTTTCCAAGCATGCAATGAAGTCAAAATAGATAAATTAGGGACCCACTTACTTGTACTGATGTGTTGGGACCTAAAAATAATGAAGCAACCACTCAAATGGATAAATTTCCCTTCTTGAGGAAAAGCGTAGCAAGGCAAGGAAAAGTGCAATGCTGGTAGTGAAAAGTGCAACACAGTAGTGGAATCCTCTTTTCTAAGGCACAAAATTGGTCTCCAAGGGGTGGAAAGTTCATGTTGGATGGAAAGGTGTATTCTAAGATATAAAATTAGAAAAAATATCTTTTTTGGTCTTCTTATAGGCTAGAAATTGATTTTCTTTCTTGATGGTGATGTGGCCCCACCATGTCTTTTCACAATTTGATGAGATGGCTTGTTTAATGCAACTTATGAAAATTTTTACATATATTTACATCATGAATAAGATAAAAATACACCTTAGAAATATTTATTGATCATTTTCCCCTATTACTACTCCTTCAAATGATTATTTGGATGGTGAACTGACCCATCTTCATGACTTTCAACCCTATGACCTAATGATGACACTAGATGGAAGAATGAGTTGAAAGATGACCAAGATGACCAAGACACCTTTGAAAAAAGTAATAACCTAACCATACTTATGTTTATTTAACCATGGTACTGAAAGGAGTAGTAATGACCTAGCTATCCTAACCAATGATCAAATTTTTATTTAAAGCCCTACTGAAACTATAAAAAATTTCCCTATGACCCTATCAACCATTTGAAAAAGCATAATTTGATCACTGGTGACTGATAGGACTGATAGACACTAACATGACCTACCTGTAGCCTTCTACTGAGTGCATGAACTATATTTTTTTCCTTTCTCCTTATGTATTTCATTTCAAAATCAAATTGACTAATCAATGCTAACCAACTAGCCTTCCTGACATTCAACTTGGACTTATCAAATAGGCACCTCAGCCCCTCTATGGTTTAACATCAATATAAATTTCCTTCCGAGGAGATAATCCCTCCATATTTTTAGTGCATGGATTACTGCCAATTCTATATCATGAGTAACATAGTTTTACTCATGCTCATTTAGCTTCCTTGACTCATAATAGTCGACCTTTCCTTATTGCATCACAGTTTTTTCAGTATCCTCATAATAATTTGTGCACACCACAAATTCCTTCTTTAGATCTACTATCCATAGTATCAGTGCATGTGTGAGAAAATATTTTAATTTCTCAAAGGTGGATTCACATTCTAGCATCCACTAAAATTTTACTCCTTTCCTCTGCAACACTTAGATTGGATGCCCAATTTTTGAGAAGTTGTGCATGAATATTCAGTAAATGGCCAAGCCCATGAAGAATATAACTTCATACATGTTTCAAGGAGTAGGCCATTCCATAAGGCTATAATATTTTCTAGATCTAATTATATTCCTTCCTTTGAGACGGTGTGTCCCAAACATCGAACATGGGGCTGGAAGAATTCACATGTGTTGAGTTTTCCATAGATTTTATGCTCTATAAAAAAATTTAATACTACTTCTAAATGCCTTTCATTCTCTGTAATATCTCAAAATAGAATAATGCATTGATACACAAACATAATATTTGTAACATATAAAATGTACATGTAAGTTTATGATCAACACAGATATAGATAGAATAACTGAGCCATTTTATTCATAGGAGAATATTCAGTTACAACAATGTACAAAATATGAGGTAATATAGCCAAAGAGATGCCCTAGAATGACCCTGAAAACATGCCAAAGTAGGAACTTCATAACTGGAGAGCTGCTGGAAGCAAATACTGCATTGTCCCTTCAACAAATAATGAATATATGTCTACAGGCTGAAAAGTGAAATGCAGATCTACGGAAATCTAGAGCTCTGATGATGCCAATATTCTAGATCTCGGCTCTATGATGGCAACCCAAGATAAACCAGAAAGAAAATTCTAGATCTGTGAGATTGGAAATTTACCCTCTTGGGGTTTGATCCCTGGTCTGCTAGGTTAAGCAAATCTAAAGCTAGATCTGGAAAATAGATGGCTTAAATATGTCACAAGATCAGATCTAAGCTTGAAGGGCTGATCCCTTAACTAGATCCTCAAGCTAGAAGCTCAAGATATAGCTCCTCAATCCTCCAAAGAAGGTTGCAGCTACTGCTACACAACTGCTCATGAAAACTACACTGTAAAGGAAGGAGGCTCTCTAGCCTACTGCTAAGATGTGAAATGTAGCTCAGAAATGATGTAAATCATGTATACCATGTGAAGGAATGGTCCTCCACTGGATTAATAGCTGAAATACTAGCAACTTCCCTTATCCCTTGGATATACAAGAATGGACTACGTAATCCCTGATGGAAATGCTACTGCTAGGAGATGAATAATAGATGGCCTGATGCCTAGTATATATCTAAGCACTGGAAGGATAATATTGAAGCTCAAGGTGATAGGATGAATCCTTCACCAGTTTCTCAAATGAAATATTGAAGGACAACCTCCTCCTCTCAAACTGATCTTCAGAAATGTGAAATTTCTAAATATGGATGTTCTGCATAAAGTAGGAACAATATGGCACCAATGTCTGATGATGAATGAAGTACAATACTCTTTCAAGTGCTACTCAATGAAAGAGGTGGGATTCCTACTCGAGAACACCTTATGCTAAAAATCACTGCAACTTAGCTAAACATCATAAGATTGCATGGAATGTCAAATGATAACTCCAGATCTAAACAGATAATACATCAATAATAATCTAAAGCATGCCTCCTATGTTGCCTTCATCTTCATTATATAGTTTGTGAACCTTCTCATGCCTTGTCCCACCTCATTACTACACTATACAATATGTGGACATAGGTCTCCATGTTGACTACATTGTCTCTCCATGATCTCCATCATGTGTGAATGAAATGATCACCCTCTCCATCATGTGTGCATTAATGCACCACTTCCTCCATCATCTCATCATAAATGCTTTATGATCTTGCATTTGATTCATTCCAACATCATAGTTGACTAATTAAACCTCCATGATCTTTCTCATTAATGAGACATGATCTCCACTCCTTTCACATTAAATAGTTGCTCCATTAAGAACCCTAATATTCCAAATATCATGTGAAAATTTGGGAATATTACAGTCTTCCCCGGTAAAATGTTTCTTGTCCTCAAGAAATTTCGAAAGTGGATGCTACAACAAACATCCTCCCTCCAAATGGCATCCTCATGTCAAAGGCCTTCCCATCTGTCACAATGTGCCATGCATGTCCAACTCCAAAGCTGCCTCTCTAGAATGTCTAGAATGGCCTCCAACTGAAAAGTTAGATACCCCTCCTCATCAATGAATCTCCAAGTGGAAACCATATGATGAAAAAAGATCTCCTCTACACATGAGATACATAAGATGAAGTGGCTCATTCCCAACATGGAAAGTCCAAACTTATGAACTATCTCTCGAACCCATGATACATAGAGTATATTACATCTATCAATGCCCACATCATTATCTCTGTTGGCCATGTAGGAATCAAACATCACATCAACATAGTGATCAAAAAGAAGTAGAGACATATAGTAAAACATGAATAATGTCAAACCATATACTCCCAATAACAACCAACAAAACAAATCCTTCTGCTTCCATGCCAGATCATCATGAAAGCAAAGAAGAGAGCCATACTCTCTCAAAAGAAGCCACCACAGCAATGCCTCTTGCTGCCATACCATATCATCATTGTATCAAATGTAGTGACCATATTCTCTCAAGAGAAGCGACCTTAACAAGGCATCTTGCTACCCCATCACATCATCATTATACCATGTGCAATGACCATAATCCCCCAACAGAAGCCAATGCTGTAAGACCTCTTGTTGCCATCCTCCAACAATGTCATGCAATGTATGGGAAGAATTCAACCCATACTCTCCCAATAGTAACCATAGAAACAAGGATTATTGCTTCCTCCTTGCATTATCATGGTGAAAGTCATGGAGCAAAAATATAGTAGGGGACATATGAAATTTCTCATCAACATAATACAAACAAGCTCCCTTATGCCACATCATGTGAGAGTTATGCTTTCTCCCAAACCCAAGTAAATACATGAACATGAGATACATCCCAAACAAGAATACATATAAAGACATGAGACATATCCAAAACAAGAGTAAATACAAGGACATAAGGTATAACATGTGATGTCCAAACTCTCTCATTAACAACCAAAGTAACCATGCCTTCTTCTTGTGCATTCTTCTAGTGATGTGTAAGGCATGAATCAAAAAAATATGACTCATTGAGTGGTAACCATACTCACCCAACAGCAACCAGCGCAACCATGCTTCTTGTTGCCCGATATCATAGATCTTCAAGTGATTTGGAAACCCCTTGCTCAATATTATCAACCATTCATCCCAATGAGGATGATGGATCTCATTCTGAAAAAAATTCATATCCTCCCATTGTAGGACACCAACCTCCTCAAAATGATGAAGAAATTTGCACTCCATGATATGTTGAAGTGAACCTCCAATGAGATCTCTCCATGATATCTTCTTCTCATCAATGACCCTCCAAAACCAATAAGGTTTTGGATTTGCTGTAAGTAGAAGTTTCTCTTTGAGCTGTGAGATGCTCATTCATAAAGTGTCATCTAGAAAGGAGAAAAAATTCCTCATATCAAGATGTATACCATATATCATCTTCTTCTCCATTGCTTCATGAATGAAGCTGCCATTTGATTTCTCCCATAAGGAATGGGTCCTCTTATTCTCATTGGTGCTCATTAACAATGTTGTATATCTGCAAGGTGATGCATGTGTTGTCTCAAAGCAAGGCATAATGCTAAACTCATAGCTAGCCATTGTACATAGGATCATACTCATCCCATCTTATAAAATTCTACATTTCAACTCAAAGGGTTGAATGTAGTCCATCAATGAAAAATTAGGATGGGTTCTCCTCTCCTCCTTGATTAGATCAAGGGTCCTCTATGCAGTGATATGATGCTGCTCCAAATTAGCATGTTGTTCTAACCCTTGGTCATGCATTAGCCCTCACTACAAGAAAAAAGTGTATTGGTGAGGGTCATGCTTGTGACGGACCTTTAAGGTCCGTCACCAATGTCACATATGGTGACGATCCTTAAAAAAATGTCACTGTAAGTGTATATAGTGATGGTCCTTTATGGTCCGTCACCAAAGACATTTTCAATGACACTTTTGGTGAGGGTCGTTAAAGGCCCATCACTAATTCTCTCTTTGGTGACACTTCTAGTGACGAACTTTTAATGACTCTCACCAATGCTCTTTTTGTTACTTTTGGTGACGGTCAAAAAATGTCCGTCAGATGGTCCTTTATGGTACGTCACCAAAGACATTTTCAATGACACTTTTGGTGAGGGTCGTTAAAGGCCCATCACTAATTCTCTCTTTGGTGATACTTCTAGTGACGAACTTTTAATGACCCTCACCAATGCTCTTTTTGTTACTTTTGGTGACGGTAAAAAAATGTCTGTCATCATTGATCATTCCGATGAGTTTTTGATGACGCTATGTGCCTGTTAATATATTTTTTGTCAAAAGATAATGATTTAATACCATTATTGTGGAGTATTTTTTTATAATATGTCTAAGGCCATAGTGGTCAGGGTCAGTCAATTTTTTAAGAAGTAATTAATGTGTATCATTTCCCTAAAGTAATGACTAGTCGAATAGAGATTTCCTATGAGTCAACACATGATTCATATCTATTAAGTTTATTATCTAGCAAATTCCCTTCAGATAAAGTTCCACTATTGTGTGTAGGAAATATATATTTAATACATAATCAAGCTCTGACAATTATATTAATGAGAAAGACCTAACACTCCTCAACAATCTGGGCACACCTTAAATTAATGCTTTGGCACACACTAACATTACTTATCACCCCACATGTCTTGGAACATCTTTGTACCTAGAACATATTGCGATGACACTGACGCCCAAGCACATGGTGGCATGCACTAGCACAACATGGAACTCTCCTAGCATGTGTTGGCATGCTACATATAGTCCCTAGCATGCCCTGGAACACCTTGGTTGAATGCATTGACATACATTAGCACTTGGCACACAATGCCACTTGCCATGTATTGGGACCTATTATTAGTGTGCCTAGCATGACCCTTTTCAAAAAGATAAAGTCCTAACTTATTAACCCTCTTATTGGTTCTTCCTTTTGTTGCCTTGACACATATTGACATACCCTGGCACCCTGCACCACATCCTTAGCACCTAGCATGTATTGACATATCTTGGCACTATTAATTGGCACATGATATAATTAGCACACCCTGGAACTCCCAAGCACACTTTGGGAATTCTTGAAATGCCTTGATATTCCCTAGCATGCCTTACCAATGCTTAGCATACCTTGTCACTCCCTCCTTGGCATGACAACTAGCACTCATTAACACTAGTCTCTGGCATACATTCCTCATATTCATTAACTTCCATGAATTTTTACCTAGTGCTCCCTTAATGTTTTTTCCTAGTACTCCTTAACACTCTTCAACATGCATTATCACTCTCTAGCACACCTTTGCACACTTCAAAATTCCCTCCAACTTCATAACATGCATAACACTAGTCCCTAACACATATTGGCGCTTGGCACGTGTTGGCGTTTGGAAAGTCTTGGCATGTATGGAATACGTTGAGATGCCTTGGTATGATTTGGCATGGTTTAATATTAAATTTATTTATGATGATCAATTGTTGGAAAGTAGATGAGAAGCAACAAAGGAATACTTGGCACTTAGAATGCACTAAGACTTTGCACTTGACACCTATTGCCGCCTAGTGTTGGTGTGCCTAGCATGCCCCTCTTGGAAAAGGTAAATTGATGACTTATTAACCCTCTTATGTGTTCATTTCCTTGTAGTTTAAATTTTTTCTCCCTTTTGTTGTCTTCAAAGTCCCTAACACGCATTGACACACCCTTGCACATCTTGGCATGCCTTATCACTTGGAACATCTTAGCATGTTTGACATGTATTCCCACTATCTGGCACATCAAGGGGGTGAAGAGAGATGTAGTCCTAAAGTAGGTCGAGTACGAGGGCCGAGTAAGGGTTGCTAAAGGGAGGTCATGATCATCCTCCAAGAGAAAGATCATCATGTGAGGGTTCAGAAGAATGTTACATACCTTAATGGTTAGTTTGCGCTAGGAAGTAGGATGGCATATTGTTGGTTCTCTTCTGGCAGAGGTTTCTCATGAGAATCTAGGCATGTGATTTCACCGGTGTCTTTGTGTGAAGGCCGTATCAAATTATAAAATGTTGAAATTTGCAACAAGAAACAATGAGATTGGAAACCAGAAATGACAAAAAAATGCACCCACATTGGTGAGGAATTTTGATGCACCAAGAGTGAGGAATGTGGGGCGTCTAATTTATTTTTCCCTTAAATAAATTGGACAATAAATTGTAATTTCATCTCATAACAACTTGTGTCAGTTAATTAAGTCATGATGACCGAGTTAGCTCAAGAAATTAGAGTTGAGGGTCTAAGATGAGGCATCTAGAGGGATTCTAATATTTTTGCGGTCCAGTTGAAGTTGATGCATTAGTGGGGTGCAAGTGTAATTAACTCAATTAAATGAGTTAAAATCAGTTTAACTAGTTCTAACTGAGTGATGAGCTAGTGAGAGGTCCAGTGAATTAAATTAGATTTAATTCACAATGAGTGATAAATCAAATAACTAATAATTCACTATTAACAATGTATGTCAATTTAGCAGGAATATAATTGAGATAGAGGTTATTAGGAACACACTTGGTTAGTTGTATTTGTTCCATGTGAGGTATAAAGTCATTAGGATGCTGCACAGTGGATTGCACAATCAAGGAAGACTGATTTTCCTAATTAATAAGGAGTTAATTCCCTAGGAATTGCATGAGCAAGGTAGGTTGAAGTACGGATGAGAATTGGCTAAGGACTAGACCGAGTTTTCCTAGATCAACGAGAGCCAATTGACAGAGTGCTGGAGAATCTCATTAGAGATTAAGCATTGTATTGTTTCATGATTCCTTAACTTAATACACAATAGAGATAGAGGGGTTTTGAGCAGTTGCTTTCCCCAAATACATCATGTTGTTGTGCGATTGATAATTTATTTCTCTTACTTATATGTGATTGTGCGATCGTGTTTTGTTTCCACAAAATTGTAGGAAGGATTCAGTATCTTGTTTTAGTAGATTACAAGATCAGACTGAATCTTTTTGGTTAGATTTTCTACATGGTATCAGAGCAGGAATTTTTTGGGTGACAAGTTTGCAGAGAATATCTAAATATTTTGGTGTAAAATTTTCAAAAAAAAATATAATATTTTGATTCCTTGCGAAAATCTACCCAAATGGAAAAAGAAAAAAAAAATCAGTCGAATCAGAGCTCAGATGATGGAGATATCATCGATTTAAAATCAACTATTTTTTAGAAAATTTTTGTAACATCGGGACAATTACACTGTGCGTGAGTCAAGAACCTATATGCACTTGAGATAATAGATGCATGCAAAGCTTTGAGGAGAAAGGCATAAGTTAGATACTTGGTGGTTTAGAGGGAGCATAAATTACCTCTCAACATGCATCCTCATGAGAAGCAGTCTTAGAAGGTTGTGGAGTAGCTGCCACAATTGGAGAAGCAGAGAGGAGACCGAGTGGAAGCATCCACTCAAGCAAAGACCTCCATGAGGGGTAAATTTCGAGCCAGATGGGAAGAGGGAGAAGCCATACCTCGAGGTGTAAGGTGGGGTGATGTGTAGACATAATCCCAAGATAAGAAATTTGCGCAAGGTCCATTGAGATGGCATGTGTCATGGATCGAACTTGGCTACAAGGAGCCCACAATACAATAGTAGTAGGAAGGATCAGTTAGATTGATGTAGTCATATGTCAGTAAGACATAAATCAGAGTGACAGATGTCAAATACTGGAGCACAAATCAGAGTTAGCATGTAATGTTCCTTTTCCAGGAAATTGCTACAACCATGAGAATATCTCAAGATATTCTAAAGTTAGAGCTCCAGCAATATGTAAAACACCTCCTATGGAGCAGCAATGAATCAATTAACACATAAAATGCCAGAGAATCCAAATATCCATCATATTATATCATAGCAGCATAATATAGACAAACCCTTGAGGAAATGATCACTCGAACAAGGCACTATAATCCACAAGAGAAATGTACATGAGAAAATGAAGAACACTGCTACATGAATGAAGCCCTAGGCTATGACTGCGCAATCCTTGAGGGAGAATTGCTACAAAATGTCAATAACATGTATATATGGCAATAGAAAGCTCAAATAAGAAGGGGGAGCAAGATCTCAACCCCTGAAAATATACAATACACAATCCTTAGAAGGATTGGCTGAAATACATATAAAATGGCATTCCTGCAGAAATGCCAGAGTTGTTGGGTAGCAGCAGCAACTCAAGAACTGGAAATAGATGGATAAGGATGAAATGGATGCATAAAATGAAGAACCCTCCTCCAATGGAAATCTAAAGTGAAGGCTAGTCCCTTCACCAAATATCTCTCCCTCCAATGTGTCTGCTAATCCCTCACAGCAAATGCTCTCCAAGAATAACGTTGTCTAAGAGAGGGAATGTGCTGCATATGATGGTAAGTGGTTGGCCTAGTGCCAAATATGATGGAATAAGCTCATGAACCTCCTTTTCTGATCTCCCAAAGAGATGGAAGCTCCCTCCTCCGAAAAACTATCCAAGGATGGTGTTGTGGAAAACCTCCCTAGCAACACCCAACAACATTGCACAATCTCCAACTGAAACTGCATTGATGTTGAAGGATGAGGCTTGACCTCAATGTCTGAATATGGGGAATGGAGTGCAATCCTCCAAGAGCTACTCAAGAAGGAGAGGAGATCCTAAACAGGAATTCCCCTCGGCAATTCTTGCTAAACAGCAAGAGCATGCAGCAAGTCCAAAGGACCAAAGATGAATAATACTCAAGATGATTTGTAATTGCTACCTTGCCCTCATTTTAAAAAATGTGAGCTCCCTCTCAAGGAACCCCACTCATTATGGTTTCCTTCCTCTAGAAGCTTCCCTCCTTATCCCACTGCGCTGGCCCACAATGTGCTCTCCAACTCATGCCACTCCGTTGTTTGACTTGGTCAAAATTGACCTAGTCATCCTGCAAAAGCCCCTTTTCACACATGGAGGTGTGAAATCCAGCTCTATAAGTGATCCCCCTTCATGATAAGAGGATTTCAATTCCCTATAGGTAAAATTAATGGGTCTCCTACCCATTTTATTCATCTCCTAAGTGAAAATGGAAAAAATTAATGTTCCATAAAAATTTGGAACATTACAGTCCTCCCCTCTCAAAGATTGCTTGTCCTCAAGCAAGTGCAAGGATAGACTGATAAATTTTCCCTTAATCTCCCTGTAGCATCCATGCATGATGAAATCCTATGAGAAAAGGATTCCATATCATCAATCAAGTGTCCAAGTTGTCCCTCCAACATATGCAATCCAACTTTTGGTGAACATCCCAAAATAGCTGTCATGTAGAAATAAATATCCATGAAGGAAACAATGAGTTGTATAAGGGCCTCCTTGAGGCATGAGATCTGATATATAATGGGACTCATCATCCCCATATGAATCTCCCATCCCCAAGCAATCATCCATACAACATAAGTTGCCTCCCAACATGACAAATCACAAAAATCTCCCTCCACCTTGAGCTCCGGAAATGAAGGTGGGCTGCAAATCTAAATATAGAAAGCCTCATAGCTTTCCCCATTCTGTCCTTCTCTCCACTTATGATAAGTGTAGAGTGTGTGTTGATCATGGGCTGCAAAAATATTTCCCTCAAGTGGAACAATAGAAATCCTCCAAGGATATCTTCTCCATCAATGTCATCAAGGTGACCAGAAAATTTAATCCATGATGAGCAGGACATGATCATCATATGAAACAAGATGATAGATGGATCCATGTATATGATCCTGCTCCCCAGTGTCAGCACTGTGAGCTCATGCAAAAAGGCTCTTGCCCATGACAATATTTGTTCCTTGACATGCTCCTGTCAAGAACACCTCTGGTGATGCTGCTGCAATTGTGAAGATTTTCCCAAGATGGAAATGCCTCCCGATTAGTCCAAGCTAAGGAGTAATCCATTTTCACTATGAGAGTGCCCTCCTCTACTCCTGCAACACCATACATCATATGAGAGCAAATCTGCTTGTGCTCTCTCCAAGATAGTTTCAGCAATCCAAGGGTTTGCTGCCTCCTCATGTTCACATCATGTAACTCATGTGATGAAGGTATCATGACTGATATATATACCATATCAGCTCCATGTATCCCTACTCCCTGCTGCTCAATGATGTAACCATCCTGCCACCTCTTCTTCATTCCCATCCTCCTGAAAAGAGGATGCACTAAGTGATGGCCAAACTTCTTCAAGAGGAGCCAATGCAGCCAAGCCTCCTGCTGCCCGGTATCATATATTTGCAAGTGGAAAATCAGAACCTTTCTCCTCATCCACACCCACTCAGCTCCTTGTGGATGTTTTCTCCTTCTTCCTCCTTTGGTACTCCCCCCATGAGGGCTACCATCCTCCTGAACCAAATCTCTCTCTTTGCATTTCACGAGAGTTTGAAATGCAGCTCCTTGGAGACCTCTTAGAAAAGATCTCACACCCATAACTATGTTGGATCCACAAGGACCCAAATGTGATGGAGGTAATATCTCCTCTCCACCCGTGTTTAACAACGCTGCTAATTCCTCCAATGGTGTAGCAGTTGTTTCAACCTCCGGTTCAAAATATGTTTCCTTGTTTATCATGAAGGTACCATGGTTTGTTCCATCCTCCAAAAGTTCACACTCCAACCTCAATGGCTGAATGCAACTCAACCAAGATGTATGAGGATGAGGGTTCATCTCCTCCTTGAACCCTTTGCACAGCGCAGTGCAATCAAGGTGCTCTAGAATCGCAAAGTATGTAGATTCTTGGACCTCTACATGTGTGTTTCCACATTCCCTTAATTTTATTTGCTGAAATGAAAAGTGGAAATTCATTCCTGCCTTGAATAGACTTGGGATTTACCTATTCTTGTGTAGCAACATTAGATTGTCTCCTCAATCTGTTGATAGCTTTTATCCTCCATAGATGTAAAAGGCTGCCCTCTCAGCTGTGACAATGTTCTTGCAAATTCTTTGCTCCCATGGTGGAATGGCTTCCTCTTTCTGTCCTCTCTCCATCAAATATTTGGATCAACCTTGTTGATGCATAAAAAGAATTCTTCCACCCCTTGAATGGACCAAGGGTTTGAACCATAGAAACAGGAAGCCCAAATATCCATGAAAAGCACTACAATATCCAATGCTTCTTTCTTTGCCATTGGATGTAGCAAAGAAAAATGCCTCTGTGTCTATATCCCACAATGACCATGGGCTAGGAGGACTTCCCATCATCTGCTGTAGAAGTCCTTCTCCACACACGAGTCTAGGGCTACACAAAAATTCTCCTGGTTGATCATACCCTTGACATCTAGCAACCATCGAGGTCCATGAAGATGGTGCACACTGGGCCCCAACATGGGCACTATCACGTTGTCCTCGAACAGACCATAAATGCATAATCCCCATTCACACTTGGCCCACTCTCACGCTGCCTTCCAGTAGACCACGAGTGACCAATACTAGTTGTAGCATCTACCTTTGGCTAGGGCATCCTCACACTTAGTAAAACCTCCTCTTGTCTACCAAGATACTTCTCTAACAGCCCTGTCCTAGGACACCCCTTACTTCATTACGAAATCTTCTCCTAGTTGGGGTTTCTTAACACCCAAGAGAACCCCAACACATAGCTTCCATAGGTTGCATATGAATTTGATCCAATCACCAATCATTACACTGGTTAGAACTTCTAACCAACACCTTAGCCCTCCCTTCTTTGCTTCCGCAGGCTGTACTAAAATGATCTAACTGTCCAAAGTAGGACCAATAATTTAACACAAAAACATAGCTTCTAATGTGTTGGTACCCTGTTGTATTCTGCAATCTGGTTAGGGCTTATCCACAGTCCATGTCATCCCTCTAAACACTTGCCAAAAATTCCTTCTATCAATGTGGCTTGCCTTCACCCTAGATTTTCTCTTGTATGTTGATTGTCCCTTAGTTATGTTGTAGGAATTAGGCCTTACGACCCCTCCAAAAAACCTAATACAGACATGCGTTATCCCTGTAATAACTACAGTGCCTGAGACTCTCTTAAACAACAAATATGCCACTCTTTTTGGTACCAAAACAACCCTCTTACCAAATTATTTACGCGTCTACTCCTCGACTTGTTATATCTCCTAATTTGACCACAAAACAGTCTTTTCAGGCTTCAACCTTCTCTTCTTCAAGTTGTGGCTTACATAAGAAGGTGTTTTACTCCTTAGTTTTTTCACTTGGATGTTATCTTAGCCTCCTACCTCACCTTCTATTTATATGCAATATAAGGGCTTCATTTGGGAATCCACTTGGGCTTGACAAGTTGTCACATGGCTTATTAACATCAAGCCCACCTATACTCTTCTTATGCAAATAAAACTGTATAATTCAAAAATTCACAACTCCCTCTGAGCCTACACAATCTCCACTATCGTTTGTAGGGTCTTAGGGGAAAATAAGCATCAACTTATAGCTCTTTGATATACTAACTAGTACAGATTATATGAGTAGTTTATATGGTTTATATGACATTGAATCAACCTTGAGATGGAGGTTGTTATGTGTTAGAGAAATTAAGGAGATAGAAGTTAAAAAATTTCTCTTATCATGAAATTATCTTATGATGTTTTGTTATTATTATTTCTTCTTTAAATTTATCTTTTCTTATCATCAAGATTAATTCCAATGAACAAATATAAGAAGACACAAGATGTAGGCACATGTTATGGAAAACCCCCACCTTTTGGGGAAAACCCAATCAAAATTCTTCCTTCATTTGATTTAAGATGAGATGACCAAGACCTTAGACTATAGACTTCCTCCATCAAGTCATCCCTCCACTGTGTTAGAACTGAGATCTGAATGACACTGAGATATCCTTTGCTTGCACCTAAAATCCACCCTCATTACCTTGATCGAGTTTGAGATAACAACATAGCACCGAGCATCATTACTGAGATCACCGAGCATCATCATAGCATTGAGAACCATAACTGAGATAATCGAGCATATTCATTGAATTGAGTATCATAACATAGCACTGATTTGTGGTAGATCTGTGTTGAAACCGATGCACTTTTTTTCTGCAACATCATATCATGGAAGTTACCCGATTCATAGCATAAATGGTTACCAAAATTCTGTAATATTTTGGAGAACTTATCCTCCAACACCAAACTTGTGATCATGATCCAAACTATATCTGTGGTCTAAAACTTCAGATATTTCCAAACTTCTATGGTAGAAATGAAAAATATACCCCTGCATATATAGTTTTTTGCCATAGTTATTGAGCCGGCATGATAGTGTGAAGTGTTGTGTCTTGATTTGAGTCGACTTGAAGACTGATTGAAGTCGACTTAAGGATGCAACTTTGATGACTTGTATCACTTGAAATGAGGGTTGTCTTTGAAGTATATTTCTAGGATGATGACCTTGAAGAAGATGACTTGATGGAGGATCATTTTGACAACGTAATGTTACATGATTTAAAAGCCAAAAAATTGGATCAATTTAAATTTGTAACAACTAACCTATACGTTCACAATTGGGACCTTAATCTAAATACGATCAAAGCATGAAACCCTTGCTTTAATAAGTCGAAAAATAATAAGCTATTTTGAAAAATACATTAATAATGAAGACCGAACCTAGTTACATTCAATAATACTTCCATAGGCCATGACTCCTAGAGAGCCTCATCCATTTTCTGAGTGATGAAATTTTTTTATTAGTTATCCCTTGGATAAGAACCACCATTTTCATAAAGTTCTATGACTCTTCACTCTTCAAAAATGTCCCCATATAGTTTTTCCCAAATTCAATAATTGTTTCCATTAAAATTTATAAGATCTATCATGAAACTCATAACGTTGACCCATTGATTTGATCCTAGATTTATTTTGCAATTAGAAACCTTGAACCAATCCACTAAACAAATCTAAATTTTTAAGAGCATATGCAACTTGCATAAGAATTGTAGGCAACATGCTACATCTCAAACCATTAGCTTTAATACCATGTTGGAGAATTGAGGGATTTTGTATAGTAGAAAACTTGTATTCTAAAATATAGGTTGTGTCTAAATACATTGTTAAACACCTAAGAACAACCAAACATAGTTCAACATACTAAGAAGTGTAAGAAACAAAATTATTTCCATACACAACACATATAATCTATTGTTCATATATTAATAAATACACCATAGACCATATTTTATAGCATAAGATCACAACCAACACATTCCATACTTTTACTTGATTAAAATTGATAATATATAAGAATAGTTTGAATGCAAAACTAGTAAGTAGGTCATGGTAGAATGGATAAGATTCAAAGGTTGATTTCAAAATTCAAAAGATAATGCTAACCCTACATAAGGAATAAACACATGAAAAGTAATACTGACCTTAGAAAATGATGATAACAACTCCTCTTAACCGCCCAAGCTAAACCTAATTGACATCCTAATTTATTTTTTAGCCTTTTCTAATGCTTCATATATATGAAATTGAAATGCATATATTTTTTCTATTTATAAAAACTATGCCTCGAGCTCCATTTAAATTTGGATGGCATGGGTTGTCTTTAAAATAGATAAATTTAATTGACATTAAGCATAACAATATTGAAACCTCATCGAAAACATGTTTTGGTATTAAAGAATTAAATTTGGTGATAGTGTGGGTTGTCTTTAAAATAGATAAATTGAATTGGCATTAAGCATAACCATATTGAAACCTTGGCATTGAACATAACCATATTGAAGCCTCGTCGAGAACATGTTTTGGTAATAAATAATTGAATTTGGTCATATAATAATATTTAAAATTGTTTCTGATTGACTAAAATCTTGTTTTCCTTATACACAAGGAAATAAGTTAACTAAGCAATAAAAAAAAGTATCTTGCAATAGTGAAAGACTGCCTCTTAATGGCCCGCAAATGAATCATTTCGAATAATTTAATTTTACTTAAATAAAATTAATGAATTATATCTCACTCTATTTTGATTATAGAATACAATAAAAAAAATTACTAAAAAATTACCTTTTTCAAATAACTTTCCATAAAATATGGTGATACAATAATAAAAATTATACACTTGAAATAGCATAGTCCCTTCCATAGAATGAGAGGCAAAGGCTAAGATTGTTTTAACAAAAATCCAACACTAAAATTTACCTTTTCCTACCAGAGAGAGCAAGGGTTCCCTCCCTGCTTGCATCTACATTTTCCCTAAAGATGAAAAAATGGTTCCTCATTCTTCATGCTCTATTTCTAAGCTCTAACCTTGCTCAAGCTTTCCCGATACATGTTGTTCAATTTTACAAACATGTTCTGATCAAGGTGCTTGTAGGTCATGAATGCATAGTTTTCTCATTGTTTATGTTAGTTTCATCATATGTTTTAACATAAAATGAAGAACCCCGGAGGTTTAAAACCATAACGCTAGAATCAATTTCCTAGTGGTGCAACTTTTGCATAAAATCTCTGTTTGGGGAACACAACTAGTCCATCTAAAATAACTGTATTTAGGATTAAAAATTTTGGTTAACCCTATGGAATGACATGAAAACCTCTGGACCCATAAATGGCCAAAAAACATCATTTAGGGCCTAGAAATGATCGTAGAAGTTTTAGACCCAAAAAACCATAGAAAACCTGATAAGAAGATAAAGATCCATTGAGTTAGTGGAAGATGTGGGTCACCACCAAATATCCACCTCGATTAGAGTGTCACATAAGTTTAGGGTGGGAGATAAGGTATGGTTGCATTTTTATAAAAAGCACCCCTTAAGATCCCATTGGAAGTTCCCCCCGACTCTCCATTCTGATATAGGCCTTACACCAACACAAAGGTTGTGGGTGAATATGCTTCCAAATGAAAATTTCTCTTTTCTTTGGATTGAACCTTATACTTAATGTGCAGCTACTTCAACCATATTTTCCTCCTCGCATAGGCACCTCATGTTCCTACTTTGGCGCACATGTCTCACTAGGAGCCATATTCAACAGAACTTTCCCCACTTGACGAAGGAACTTGACACAGAATGGACCAATTATTCATAAGTGGGGACAATTCATTAAATAGAATATTAGTGACCACCCACTTCTAACATTGATTCAACATTATTCCATGTCTTGGTAGTTATATTATAGTGTTTTAAGTCTCAAACTTCTGGTGCCTTTTTTGGGAATTTCCCTTGCATTTTTAGCATTTGTCATAGGCTAAAGACACATAGTATGGATTGTATTGGTTCAATTAATATCCTAAATGGAGTTTGTATGCAAACATTGTAGCCCAAGAATGTTGATATATCACTTAGCCTCTTTGGGCCCACGTTATTTTTGGCACGCCATTTCCTAGGACTAGGGTTTTGGATTTTAGAGTTTTTGGATCTCATGACATCATACTTTATGTTCAAAGGTAGTTTATTGTAATGTTTTCTTGTGATTAAGAGTAGTTGACACATCTCTCTTCATAAAGAAGCTACCTCCATTACGCTTAGTTTGTATCACTTTGAAATTTATAGTTATTTTCTATTTCATCCATTAATAGAATTTGGATTTTGTTCTACTACTGTACTCTTTGCAATATCTTTTATATGTTTCCATATATGTTTTTTCATAATAAAATCCCCTTCAAACCTCAGGTCTATCTATGGATTTTCTTTTTAGTAGAAGCTTCTACCTTTGGATGACCATGGTTCCTAATATTTGAATATTGGAGCAAATTGTCAATTTTTTTATATATTTACACTGGTTAAGAACATGTGCTTCCTCATAAGATATCATAGGGTCAAATATAAAGGGGTAGACTATGTACACCTTTTTAGAGTTTAGAGGACTAAGGTCTTTTGTCCTACAAACAATGAGATCACAATAAGGTAATATCACAATAAGAGTCCTACAAATAATGAGATCAAAATAAGGTCTCAGTAAGGTCCTAAAAATATATTATTACTAATATATGTACCCTAGATTAACCTCAATAGCTATTTTTTTAATGACAAAAAAAATTATGCTTAAAAAATATAAGGTAATGCTCTAACATTTTTAAGTAATAAAATTTTTCAACTTGTTTTATTTATTTTGAACATGAAAAAACATATGTCAAAAAATTATAACATTTGATCTTTGGTGCGTGTGTTAACCATTTGAACTTTGGTGGCTTATCAATTGGAGGAAAAGCTAAGGCATGAGCACAGGGTTAGTAGAGATTTGAGGGTTCAGCAGTTTTGGCCATTAAATTTTTTTTCGAAAAAAAATATTTCAGAGATTTTGTGTAGTGATGGTTTCCGGGGACCTTTAAACAGGTAGAAAGGAGGGATTTTAGGCTTCCCTAAGTTTGAATTTATGCATTCTGTTGTGCTTCATCATGTTCTCAACTATCTCCATTTACTGAAATGTGGAATCGTTCATCTGAGATTTTGGGGATAGTGATATTATTGTAATAATTGACTGGTGTTCTGTTTTTATCTTTTGTTATATTTTGGAACGTAGATTGCCATGTTAGATTCTTGAAGCTCCTTCAAAATGGGGCTAGCATGCCAAAAATAGCAATGTCACATGACCAACCACTGAGGTGCTTCAGATTGTGGTTGGAATTCTAATACCTGTTCTTTTTTCTTGTGAATTTTATCCAAAAGTTGTAATTTGCTTGAAGGAACTAGGGTTGTATTACGTATGGAGAGAACCATTACTGAAGTTTTAGATTGTGCTTCTAAGTTTTTTTATTATGTAATTCTTCATATGCAGGTTCTCTACTAGACATGGAAGCTCAACATGGAAGGATGATGGCACTGCTATTTTCTCTGTTGGCTGTGATAAACAAGCTAAAATTTGGCCACTGATGACTAGGGGCCAACTAGTGATTGCGGCTATGCATGATGCACCTATTAAGGAAATTGCATGGATTCCAGCAATGGACTTAAAACTTACAATGGAAGGCCAGGACAGGAACACTTAAAGTATCTACCTATGATTGTTTTCTTTGATTCTGTCTCTTTGATTATTTGTATTGTATGAGGTTGTAAATGTTAGTGAGTTGAGCCTTATGAATTTTAAACCCATTTGAGCACAGTGCCAAATATTTAATATCTTTTAGGCTTTGAGTTAAATAGAAACTTCTCATCTGGCCAATTTTTTTATAAAATTATATGAAATTATTTTTATAAAATTATATGAGGTAAAGGGAAAAACAAAATTGTTAGATTAACCTAGGTCCTAGATTAACTACTCAACATTCTTCGCTTACTGCAATAGCCTCGTACCTATGCAAACCTTGTTAAAAACAGAGACACCTTCCTTTTAATTTGGATCAGCATTATATTATGAAAATATTCATATAAATTATGTTGTCACTGGTGATAAATTTTAATGCATGGATCTCCTACTTGCAGCTATATATCACTCTCTCATTTTATTATATGCACTGCTTCACACGTACAGAACCAAAGGTTGACCGGAACATCGGAAACTTGAAGTTATTTAAGACTGCATCAACCACTCCTCCAAACTTGAAGCAAATTTTGAAAGCTTCCTCAGCCTTTTCCTCTAAGGCTCTAGCCCTGTCGAGACATTTACAAGCTTTAGAAAAATAGATTATTTTCTCCAAGTCCCGAAGCTGAGGAATGTCTACCCCCTCATCAGGATACTGTATTTGCCATTGAATGATGTCATCTAGCATAATTAGAATATTCTCCAATTCTTCCTTGACAGGCACCATCCTCTTTATATAATCATCAAACTTAGGCCTCTTGGATCTCAAGTGATTTCCCTTTCAACTCTTTAACTGAGTCTAGTTCACCTTGCTGCTGGAATTCTAGTTCTATAATTCTTTGCTTAGCAGCACTGAGTTCCAACTGAGAAACATAGACCTTTCTCTTCAGCATGGCAACATTATCACCTGTTGCTTGGGCCATGGTAATACTGGCAGCTGCAGTCATCTCTGAATCAACTTTTATTTCATGAATGAGAACCTCCTCAGTGACAATTGCTCCCCCAACCTTATCATTTTGGAAACTCTCCCGCTGACTTTGTTCTTCTTGTATTCATAATTGAATGTTTTCAATACTACTGCTGGGTCAGCCATGGTCATGGGGAAAAATTGCTCCTTCTCCATTTCTTCAATATTACATGGTTCAACTAGAGACTTAGGAGTGGGTTTTATCTTCAGAGATGATGGAATGCCAAGGTATTCAATCCTTTTATCTTTCCACATAGCTTATTCCTTCTTCTTTTGGAGTTCCTCATCTATTTTCCTCCAAAGCTCTTCATCTCTTTTCCTTTGTTTTTCCTGTTGCTTGATTCTTTTTTCATTTTCCAAAGCCAATTATTTCACCAAGTCATCTTGTTTTTCTTTCCTTCTCGGTTCTTCTACCTCCTTCACTACTTGCTCTTCTTCAATCCTCCTCTTGATTCTGTCTACTTCTTTCTCCAATGCTTCCTTCATCTCCTTCACCTGTTCCAACACCCTCTGGAGCTTTTCAACTTCTTCTTGGAGGTTGACAATAGGTGAAGCATGGGTCTATTCGGCCTTCTTCTGAGGTCCTTGATTTAGCTTTGCTTTAACCTCAATGGATAAATAAGTCTCTTGAATATTTCCTCATTAGTATCCCTCTCATGGGTATAAGACCACATCTGGTTGACAGCAACACAATGACTAATAACAAAAGCTTCAGGATCATGTTTCTTGAATCTTATCTCTCCAAAATTATATGACTCAATTTCACTGGCCTCTTTCATGGTTTGGCTGGTGCGATCAAATACATAGTATCTGATCCTGATAGGAAACTTAGGCCATATGGACCACTTTTCCCTCTTAAGAGTACCTGTCACTCGATGAGCAAATGTCTGATATAATATTTCCAATAGAACCACTATGTCTGGAGCATATAAAGGTAGTAGATGAGGAGCTCTCGATGCACCATCTCCATTACACCATTACACCATACACCATAGAGCTCTCTTTTGCATCCCTTAAGATCTAGCTTGTGCTTTGATTTCAGCCTTTTTTCTGTTGAAATTTGCCTGGCATAACATCACCTTGGCCACCACATAAAAAAGCCGTGCGAACATAATTTTCATCATCAATTGCAGCATGACCTAATGTAGTGTCTATTGGCTTATCTAAAAGCATATGTAGTTTCCTATAATATCGTTCTTTAGCTCTAGAAAATTCCAATATTTGTTTGCTAACACGTGATCCTTTATATAATGGAGATCAACTTGTACCTCATTCAACACTGCATGCTTCCACTACCTCGATTGTTGCAAGAAGCCCAGGAGTATCTCCATATTAATCCTCTTGTTCCATCTTACGCTTCTTCTCAACAAGAAGAGTCAAGAGACAATCCAACTCCTTTACTGAGACTTCCAACTAGCTTCTAATTGAAGATTGGGATAGTTAAGGGAGCTTTCAAGCCAACTCTATTTGAGTTATATACAAGGTCATGGGCAATAACAGTTTTGAAACCCATATCTATGTTAAATAATTTGAGAACTAAACAGTATTTGGTATAGAATTAGAAAAGAACAGAAAGCGAGTAAACTTCTAAAATAATCTAAACAAAACATAAGAATGAAAAACAATCTAAACAAAATATAATAATAAATAGAATTCTTCCCTGCCAACAAACAGAAGACTGTAAATTCATTGTCTCTGAATGATGGGAAGAATATATAGGGATACAAAATAGCAACAACAACTAAGAAGTACTAAAAGCTTTCTCTTTTCTGAAAGAATGAAGTAAATAAACCAATATTAAGTACAAGTAGATAAGATAAGATAAGATAAGATAACTATATTAATGTCCAACGAATGACCACAAAAGTAGGTCAATGGGACTGCAGAGTACAATGATGTCGATATAAGGAGGAGTACCAAAAGGTCTCCTATATAAAGAGCAAGAAATAAGAAATAAAGCAAGAAATACATAATGTCTGAAAACCAAAATGAAGAAAGTCCTGGACTCCAGGTGCAAAGGGCACAAGATAATGGTCCACTAAATCTATCTCCTAATACTTGAGGTCGAATGAAAGAAACTCAAGATGGAGTGTTGTCTCGAGGGAAGGATAGGGGAGGATTTGGAGCCTCTATAATGCTGCTGCCGAGAAGAAGTGATATGTCGATGATGACTGGGTGATCTCAACTGCATGCTAGTAAGAGATCTGGTTTGGTAATGACTCAGGGGTCCTTGTGCTAGGGGGATGGCCCCTTTAGCCCGCACTGATCTAGAGTCTGAGGAAACAATTTTATTAACTTGTTGCTTCGTGCCTCTTGCTGACGAGAGCACTGTAAAAAATGACGTAATCAGTTGTATGGGATCTGCTCTAGGAGGCTAGAGAATTTGTGTGTGAAGTCTCGTGGCCTCTTGTATGTACAAGTCTAGACATCTCTGGTCCGTGTATCGAAATAAGCTAGATAAGGTCAGTATCCCTTTGAACAAGCAATGGAATCTCCCATGAATCATAGTAAATGGGGCAGCGAAAGATGAAGTGCTCCTCCGACTTAGTCTCTCGGAGGCGACACAATTGGCAAATCATGTCTAACTGTGCAATCTGATGGTCAACCTCAATTCGTAGTTTATGATAACCTACTTTGATCAAACCCAAGGGAATCCAAAGTGTGTGCATCTAATGGCGAACCATGTAATGGGGTCGAATAATGAGTCCATCTCTCAACATCATGAAGTGCTCAATATAGAAAGCCATCTTCGGTCGTAACCCATCCTAAGGGTTTATCCAAATAACCTGTACATATTTCTTGTAAATATCCTCTCAAATGATTTTATTCATCTCTTGTTTGGTTGGTAGGAGGTGGCCCGGTGCACACAAAGAATACTTGAATGGAGGGAGTTGGTTTATCTTGATACCAACTGAAGCAAGGAGATCTGAGACTCCAACATACCAACATTAGGATGGAGACAAAGGACTCGCTACTAGAATGGACTCTGATGAAAGGTAGGCCAAATATGGATATCAATCCCACCCCTTTGTTGTATTCGCAAAACCTCGAACATGGTGAAGAAGAGAGATGATATCAAACACTGTCTCAAGGCAAAAGGGGTGAGCTCCAAACTCTGCAAGAATGATGGGCTGAGGCACTGTCTGCTTACACTAAATGATGCGATGAAGAATGGGTGATATACACTCTCTCTGTAGTAGGCCAGTCAGACTCTAGTAAGCTAGGACCCCAAACCTCCGAACCATATAGAACTGTGGGTCAAACAAGACTTCCCATCAGTGACATCTTGGCTGATATGTCCTAAAAATGATTCCGAAAACATTGTCTCTAGAGAAGGGCCAAGGATCCATAGCCCTTGTTGATTCGAGCCTGGAGTGAAGGCCGCAAGCTAAAGCGAGGTCCTGTGAATAGTACCCCCAGATAGGTGTATGAGCTGGTGATCTCAATCTCCTCTCCTCTGAAAAAGAAATGGAGGTCACAGAGGAACTTCTTCAACATGTTGAAGATAATAACCTTGGTTTTACCTAGGTTAACCATCAACTTTCGAAGATCACTGAAAAGGGTCAGGGCATCCAACTGCCTCTGCAATCCATCAGGGGATGGGGCTCGAAGGACCACTTCATCTGCAAACAACAAGATAGAATTCAAGACATGATGTAGAAGGCAACCATCACCATCCTGGATGTGTTCACGCAAGGACTCCAGCTCATCAATATAGATCCCAAATAGTGTGGGGACAAGGGACAACCTTCTTTTACTACAATAGTGCTCCGGATAAAATCTGATAGCCCATGTACTATGCATAGACGACCAAGGAATGACTCATATAAGTGCATGATGGTTGACAAGAGGGTCTCTGAGATGCCAATATCTCTGAGTCTCTGGAATAATGCTTCTCTAGACACTGAGTCAAAATCTTTTCGAAAGTCTATAAAAAAACAATAGACTTTCGAAGAGCAATGTTGTGCCTCCTCAATGATGGCCCTAAGTGTAAGGATGTGGTCAATAGTTTGGTTCTCAGGTCGAAATCCAACTTTTCCTCTAGCTCTAAGTTGTTTCCGCTCAATATCCTTGGAGATTTGGAGGTGGAGGGATGTAGCATATAGTTTGGAGAATGTGTGGCCCACCATGATAGTCCTATAATTGTTGGGGTCTGAGCTGGGCCTCAATTTTTGTATCGGGTGAATGATGTGCTGAGACCATGTTGATGGGAAACCTGTACATACCACATGGTTGAAGAGATCAACCAAGTAGGGATCCAGAGCACAAAGACCGTGTTTAAGGAACTCTACCTGGAAACCATCCTCATTTGATGCTTTTTTGTTGTTCATCACCCAAATGGCCTCTCTGATGTCACTATCATAGAATACGAAACTTGAAGAGGGCGGAGAGGTCACCTGAATCTGGGGTTTCTCTGGGATGTCATAGAGGGTGTACACATGGGAGAACATGGGCTGGGGGTTAAGGTCAGAGGGGAGGGGAGAGTGGCAGGGGAGGAAAGTATGCCAGAATTTTTTATGGGAGTGAGCAAGAGAGGTACACAAGTCACGTCTTCTCTGGGAGACAAAGAGATGTTTCTTGCGACAGAGGAGGCGATGATATGAGGCTTTGATATTGGGGTAGGAGCGGTGAGTATGGATGAATGCATGTCGAAGCTGGCAGTGGAGAGCTTTGCATTCCTCATCATACCATCGATTCATATGGAAATAGGGTTTATGAGAGGTGGAAGTGGGACGACGAGAGTGGGGGTAGGACTTAAGGGCAACATCCAAAATGATGGATGAGAGATAGTTGTACTTGGTCGATGCGGAGTCAAATAGTGGGAATTTTTCCATGGAGGGGAGCATTTGGTGAAGGTGGGAAGAGAAGATGTCTGGTTCACCCTCATCAAAACGAAAAGTAGTACGTGGTGAGCCCTTGGGGGGAGGTGGGGTTGTCAGCACGAAGAGAGAAAGAAAGAAGAGCATGGTCAACTAAGGGGATGGGGGAAACAAAAAAGTGATGAATGAATGGGAGGAGGTTTTGGCTAGAGAGTACATAATCAACAATGCTTGCTCCTCCACCATGAGGTTGACATGTGAAAAAGCAGGAGTTTGGAAGATGCGGGAGGCCATTAAGAATCAACAGCTCCTGAGATTCGCCTAAGTGTAAAAGATGTCGACCATAGGTGGTAAGGGGCCCCAATGAATCATCATAATTCCTATGAAATCCCACTGACTCTAGGTCGATCTCCTAGATGTAATAAACATCCTCAAACCGATTGTGAAGAGGGATCTGGAGGGCTCTAGTGCGGGAGTTGAAGTCACCTAGAAGAATAACCTCCCCAAATGCTGAATATTGAGCTATGCTGACATACAAATTGACAAAGAAGTTCCCGCCAAGCCCATTATGAATGGCATATGATGGAGAAGCAGGAGGGAAGTAACAAACAACAATGTAAGTGTCCCTGGGGAGAGGAGAGACCCCTCAAACTTGAACCCAAATAAACTTTGCAAACTCATCCACAACCACCAAAGAAATCCTACTCTAAAAGGAATCTCTGATGAAGCAAGAAACTCCCCTAAAACCTCTGATACCATCAGAACTACTCATCTCCTGCCTACAAGCTGAGAACTTATGGTAACTTGTAATGTTTGGGAGAGGTCGGATAGGGCTCTCATGCGTCTCGATGATGAATAAAATACCCAACAGTCGAAGAGCATCATATAATAGACCTGGCGATGCCAAAAAAATCCCATTCCCATTCCAACAACTGACGGAAATGGATGCCCCTTGTTTCCTCCCCTAACGAGCCTATCATTTGGAGGACTCGAAACGGGGCTTACACCCAGGTGGAAAAGTGTCCCGAATCACTGCTTTGAGGTTCCTGATAACTGACCATTTCCCTGCCTGGCGTGTTGCTGTAACCAACTCCCTCGAGCGTTTGAGCTCAACAACCTGTGTTTTAGTGAGATCTTCATCAAGGAAGATCTTACTAGGAAGTGAGAATAGTTTTCGCTTAGCTCTAAGAGCCCAAAGGTGATCAGCTATTGACCTGAATCGGAGAAAGAGAGTGGAATCATACCCAAGCCAAGCCCTATCAAGGGTCACATCCTAGAGATCTAGTTTTTCATTGAGGAACAGGGTCCCAACCACCTGGGGTCTGAGGATGTGAGAGGCAAAGGAAGCCCTCTCACTTTGAGGATCAATCCTTGAGCTTGTCTAGTGCGTTCTTCCATGAGTTTAGATTTTACCACCTCCTCAACTGCGGCTAAAGGGGGAGCGAGGGGGGTATCCATTCCTCTAGCAACATGTGCCCATGAGTTGATGTGTGTTTCTGTTTCTTGTTTAAAGGCCTCTTGCTGAGCTTTGATATCCTCCTATTTTATTTTCAGATTGAGAAGTTTAGCATGTAGAGTGTCATTAGAGGGGTGGTGGTGAACTGCTTGCTCCTTGTTGTCCATCAACAACTACTTCAGTGAACCATTATCGTCTTCCATTACAAATACTTTGTTCCTGAGTTCATCGACCTCTCTTTTTAGTGCCTGGTTAGAGGATTCAAGGGTTTCCAATCTCCTAAATAGTTCTTGAAAAGCCTTGTTTTCGCATCGAAATCCATAATCGGGCAAAGGTGACGGTTCTGACAAGATTTGAAAGAAGTCTTTGACACCTATGTCTATGTTGATAGGAGGTCATGACGGCATAGTCACCTGCAGTTGATCCTATTGCTGTGGTTGGGTTCTCGGGGATCCAAGCGTCATGGTGTTGACATCATTAACGAAGATCTGCATCTTGAAAGTGGAATAACACTGCTGAAGATTGATCCCTACACTTCCACAAGAGCTCTTGAAGAATCTCTCATTGTTGAGGAGAAAACAGACTAGAGAGACATACTAGTGCCAACAACACGGGCCGAGGCCCAAATCAGACATGATAATCAATACTCACTGAGGAGTTATGACAAACACTTTACTTGCAAACCCACAACTCTCGTCCATGCACTTTCACGACAAGATTCCATGCGTGAATGAGCAGCAGTCGGCGGACAAACTCTAATCGCATGAATGAGTGGTAGATGGCGGACAGATATCTGTAGAGTCAAACTAAAGACTTGCTCTTCTATGTCGATTATTCACTGTTTTGAGAGATAAAGAAGCATTGGCGAAAGATATGAGTGACCAAGAATCGAACCTTACAGTCGAAGAGAAAACCCAAATCTATTTCATAGGCCGCTGCTCCTTTTACTCCGCTCCCCACTTATGTGGCTCCCTGCCCTTTCCTTTCATAGGCCTTAAGAAACACTGAAGCTGAGAGAATTTGATCACACGTGCTGCCTGCCTAGACTCTGACGGTGTGTGTCCAGTAGAGGGGGTTATCGACGACTCTACAATTCTGGTGGATGCGATACTATTGATGCTAGAGTAACCGGAGTTGCTTTGATGTTTGGCCTGCCATTGAAGTTCCAATTCCACCGCTAATTTAAGCTAAAGGAAAGACCTAGGGCTGGCCCAAGAATACCATGATAGGATACAATTCAGGGAAATAGGAATGTACAATGGAATTAATATTAAACCTTGTACCTGTCGAGTGATCGATATGTATGCATATTCGGCAGATGCAGATGCAATTTGATTGATGTTGGAGTAACTGGAGCTGCATTGATGTTTCCAATTACACCATTGACTGGATCAATGCCCTGTATCTATCTTCTAGCATGCTTTTCTACTAGCGTGAGAAGGACGTCTCAAACCAGTTACTGCAAAAAAATGAGAATTTTCCTAGTATACTTCCTGAAAGTGATACCAGTGCCCCCTGGATGCAGACTTGTAGCTAGCCGTATCCCTAATCATTGTCCTAGACCCAACCTTAGACCAAAAGAAACTCGTCCAAATAAGGGCAAATTTGGAAATAGGAGTCTTGATTTTGTTGCTTCAAGTATTAAATCATTTGCAGACTCCATCTTAAAGCTGCAACACATGAAGATGGATATTTATAAAGATGCTAAAAGGTTGCGTGTTGAATCTGAGGAAAAGCGAGCAGAATTAGATCTTAGACGGACTGAGATTATCATGAATACTCAGTTGCAAATTGCTAAACTAATTTCTTGCAAGAATCACAGAAGAAAACCAGTTTTTTTTACTTCTCTAGTACATTTGACCACTACTACTATTAACTCTTTATCTTTAGATACTGTGGTTCCAGTAAATTTCACTGATGTTAGCAGGCAGACTGTGCAGTCTGTTTTCCCTGGAAATGAGTACATTGTTTCTCATTTGTCTTTTCTGCAACCCTAGGGACAGATGATGGCCATCAATATGGGATCATAGAAGTGGCGCTTTGGTGGATTGAGGGTTGATTATGTCTGCTCTCACCAATGTGTATATGGTGTATGAATCTGAGCCAAATATCTGCATAAATGTCAAAATATGCTAGCAGATTCTAACAAATCATCAAAAAACACTTCTTATGGTTGTAAACACTATCAAGAATATCAGATATAGATACAGAAGTATGCATCCTTTGGCAGCATTGGAATATCATCTTGTGCTGGTGCTATTTTATGTGTGTTCATTAGTAAAGACCCTATTGTTGAACAGACAGGGAAAGTAGCCAATAAATTTAAAAGACATTACAGTAAAGACCCTATTGTTGAATAGACTGTGAAAGCACCTAGACAAGTCAATTATAAAAATTTAACATCACCATTAAGCAACTTTATCAATGTACAAGGTCAATTCCTATATTATAATTCGAATACATTTTTATATGACACGGGTACTAACAATTATAAATTTTACCTACACATAGATTATAGTAGCTCCTTCAAATAAGTTTTAGAAGAGTATTAAGGGTCCTCCAATAAACATGTTGATTAAAGGGATGCACTAGACAATTGAGCCTGAATTAAATCTCCCTTGGCCTCCACAGCCCAAAAGGAGAGAAACTTTTTTGGTTTTCTTTGGCTGTTTTCCAAAAGAAGTAGATTCAGCAAACCACAAATTTTATCTAGCACATCAATTCAGATAATCAAGTGTCATGTCATAATGAAATAAATTCATGCACATAGAATAAATAAACGATCAAACAAAATTCCATTTGATTCACCTCCATGTGTCTACATTCTCTGACTATAGAAGACAAACTTGTGACCAACTACACAGTAACATACATAATAAATTAAGGTCTCTTTCACAAGTTCCAAACCAAATACACAGCAAAAACCTAAATAATCATGCACAAATCATACAGATGATGGATCATCATCTTCTTGAATTGCCATTTCTCTACATGAAAGTGCCCATACAGATGACGATTGCCCTCTATAGGTTTCTATCTAATAAAAATGACTCCAAGTAGTTGTTTGTAAGAGTGGTTCTATAATGCGATGATTCGGGAACTATAATAGGATTAGAAGTCCTTGTAGAATATAGTTTCAGAAGTACCATGATGAGATATTCATAATAACTCTTGTCATGCTCCAAAATACCATATCGAATTATCATATTTAGAAACCGTCTCTGGGACTGCATAGTCAATTGGAATATTGTTATATGCAGAGACAAATTTCATGTCTCCATTCATTTCCTGGAAATGATGTATAAAAGGTTGATCGTAGACCCTGCTTTGATCAATATTTAATCCCTCTCTCATTTCTAGATGAATGTTTGAACCAAAATTGTAATCATTGTTTCCAGCAATGACTCCTTGCCCAAAGAAGTTATCATCAGGTGTAATTTTGAAAATTTCCCCACCCTGTGAAGCAGGGTGTATTTTCACTTCAAGCCGATTGTGATAATTAATCATCTTAAGGTTCCCTAACGTTGATGTCTTATTCTGATGCAACCCATCATATAAGCACGTATTTCATTGATAGGCTGTTGATTGCCAGTTGGAATTACTGAAATTGTAGTGCCAAGAGGATTAAGATTCACATTACCATTGGATGTCGTTTGTCCTTACTTCTCAGATGGAAAAATACCCACCTTTCCTTGAACTTGTAGCTGGTTAGGCTGCCCTATAGATATACAAAATAAGGATTTAATCTCTTGAGGTTCTGGTCTCTGATATCCCATGCCTTGCAAATCTGTTCTATATACACAAGTAGACTGATGGGAATTTCTTAATATTTGATATGAAAATTCAAGTTGCCGCTCATGATATGGGCACTGTTCATGTGGACATGTATAGACCTTTTGATCTTCCAATGGAGATTCCTGTGGTAACTTTCATTTTCTGATAAAATCTGCATTATCTCCTACTTGAAAAGTTGAAACTCCCTCATTTGAAATACCTACATTGAAATGGTCAAAGTCTTGTGGTTTGCATTCCTGTACCTTGAAACTTAATATATCCAAGTCTTTTGGTTTGCAATCCTGCACATCAGTATTTGTATAAATAGAGTTTGGATCATCTTCAAAGCCTTCAACATCATACTCGCATCTGCTGCTTAATGTCAGAGACCCAACATGTGTAGTCACTGCAGCACTGGTTGGTGGACAAGCATTAGGGTTTTTCTGGCGAGCCAATGCTTCCTCTTGGTTAACAATTGCTAGCCAAGTTGCACTTTATTTAGCTGTCATCTTCTCCCGCAAGCACTTTGACTGTCTAACAAGTTTGCGCATTTTCGCTATATCAGGTGACATGTGATAGCAGTAGTAAGAACCCCCACCTTCCAAGCCTTTTTCAGATCATGAATATTTTTATAAGGTAGAGGCCCTTGTCTTTTTGGCAAGCCTATTTGTGGCCACCAATCCTCATTAGTAGTAGGCCACCAAGGAGGAGAAATACCCTTTTCTAAAGGATACCTCCGCTGAGGCAGATCATAGTGCTGCTTAAGGGCAGAAAGAAGAAAACCCAAAGTGGCACCCTAAAGTTCCTGAAAAGTATGAGGGGTAGGAGCCATAACCATGTTACTCTCATTTGCTCCAGGTGCTGCATGTTCTGCTTGATATTTGGTGATTGCAGCAAGGCCATTTCTGTCAAATCTGACCTTCTCCTTCCACCATGCTCTAATATTGTCAGAGGCTCCATTTACAAGCTTCCATTTTTCAAGAATGATGCCATATACAAAACCTTGTGCTTTGCAAACTTCCATCATTTTCAACATGTACTTCAGTATACCATCGTTTGCCTGAGACATATTTTTCCTTTGGGCTTGTTCTTGTGACTATCTCTGTTTTGCTATGTCGCTGTGATATTTTCCTTTCCATTGCTCCTTAATGCGCCTAAGCCGGATGCGATCCTTCCACATCTGATTCTCAAGCTCATCCACATCAATGCACATTTAAACATTGTGAAGATATGATGCACATGATGCAGTTTTCCTGCAGGAGTAGAGATCAACTCTGATGAAGTGTAGGAAGATGATGCACAAAATCCAGTGCAATGCAAGGTGTTCTATTTTATCTTTTACCCCATCCACCCTCAACTATCTGTACTTAATTTTTTTTCCAGGATGTTGGCATCCATTACTCTGTGCAAACCTCTCTTAAAAAAGATGGAGAAAATCATTGTCGACAGTAATTCCAAGCTCTCTGTACATACTCTACATCACACAAAATCCTTCCAAGACAAGGGATGAATAATTTTTTTTGGTTATATTACCATTCATGTTTTCCATTTATTTTAACTTCGCAAGGTTTCGCAGTTGGAGTCTTATTACATGTTCAACTCTGTCAACACTATCAAACATAAAAGTTAATTGTCGAATTTGGTCTGCCCATCACCTCCCATGCATGTGGATCATTGCCCCACTCTTGTTGAAGTTCCATTGAATGGTGCTTGTCATGATGGTGTTACGTAGTAAAATTATGCTTGTCAACATATGCTTCAGTTATTGATATTCTTTAGCATACATTAGCCAGCTGAGATAGATTTATACTGTATAAAAAAACATATTAATACAAATTAACTTCATGCTAATACTTGCAACGGGATGTGGTTTAGTGTGAGGGATGGGAGGGAAACATGAAAACAACCCAGGTTCAAACCTCGACAAGTGTAGAGCCCTTATGTGCATGTGTGAGGGAAGTTGTTTGACCTCCCAGAGTTGGCTTCACTTCATCAAAAAAGGGCCTTAGCAGAAGTTAGACTTGTGTTAAGTGGATATTAATGGGATACTTTATCTCTATTATTATATAGCTTAGATGTATAATTTAAAAAAATATAAATACATATATTGCATCTAATAAAAGACTATATTATTTCGATTTAATATATTAGTTGACATACACAGTGCACACACACATATAATTGTATATGTTAGTTGATATATATATATATATATAGAGAGAGAGAGAGAGTTCAGTTTCACATAAGTCAGCCATAGAGGTAAATTAAATTTCTTAGAGAGGTCAATTAAATTCTTAGATTAACAGGTTTTTTATATGCTCTCAGTAACTTATTTTTGTTATTTAGAGACATGGTTTAACATTATCTTGTGCTTGTTTTCACCAATATTGTAGATGCTTTATGAGGAGCAGGGGCTTTTCCTTGAAATAGCTGACATCATTCGAGGCTTGGGGCTTATGATTTTAAAGGAAGTCATGGAAGCTCGCAATGACAAGATTTGGGCTCGCTTTGTTGTTAAGGTAATGCCATGGTTGAAAATAAGATAATTAATTCTTAGACCTTTGATTCCATGTAAAGTTGTCTCTTTTATTTGTGTTTAGTTGCTTCAGCAGACCATAGACTTCAAGAATTGGCATTTGGATTTATAATGAGAACATGCTATGAAATTTATTTTAAGCCTGCATGTGATTCTAGAGTTGGAGAAAAGCACCAGACCAAACAAATTGCTATGGTTGATGCTTAAAAACTAACAATTGGAGATTTTTCTTGGGAATTTCATTGTGTAGGGTTGAATACCATGGAATACTCTATCTATCAACCTCTATATTTCACCATATGTGCTCATGTATCTTCTAACATATAGAATTCTGAAGGCACCCTAGCCTGATTTGTCATGTTGTGTAATTTGGCAGTTTCACAATATTTTTGCATTGTAGTGGCTTCTTGGATTGGAACTGAAACTCTAATGATGTAAAAAGATCAAAAATTTTCTAAGAACTGCACAAAAATTTGAAAATAATAATTTTGATCTTTACTGAGCCCTGGACATGCATGTTACTAAGGACAACTTGCACTTAGCATAAGATAGTGAAATCATTTTGGTAGACTTAGTACCCTCACTTGAAGGTGTAAATTAGAATTATGGAAGTGTAGGAAGATGCACAAGGAGAAATAATATAGCACTATATTTTATGGCTTCTCCTTAGGTACATCTGCAGGAGGTTGTGTGCAATCAGGTCAGGCTACAACACAAATTTTAACGCGAGGAATGAAAATTTTCCACCTGGCATGCAATTTTGACACTTTGGGGTGCATTATATGTATGGAATATGATGTTTCATGGCATATAGGATAACCCCTCTTCCTTATCGTCCATCAAGTTTGTAATTTATGTACATGGCGTGCATTTTTTCATGCAAGGGGACATTTTGGCACTATGAAAATAATAGGTCGAAAACAAAGTTGGTCTTACAGAAAGCATATTTTGGCCCATGGGAGAATAAATCAAGGTAGGAGATGGGGTTGGTGAGCAATATCACTAGGTGTCCCCTCAAACATGGCATGACAAAAAATGATCATAGAGGCTAACCTGAAAAATTTCCTATTCCAAAGTCCTGCAAGCACGGTATTGTTGATCAAGTTTGACTTTGCCAAACTCAAGGATGACATATTGCACGTTAAGATACTTAATGGTTTGGGAACTTGTCTTTTAATTTTTAATGCCCATGAGGAGGATTGTCACCTTTGACATTGTAAAAGAGATTAATGTTGAGGACTGCAAATTACTTCCTTGATTACCAATAGATGAGAGTACATTGCCTTAAACAATATGGCCATGGCTTTGCAATCCAGAAGCTCATTCTTCATAAGGACATCGCCTTAAACAACATGGCTACAAATAATTTGATCCAAGCTAAACTCAAAGAATATGATACAGTCCATAAGGGGGAGGATGAATGGAAATTAAGGAGAAAAACTATCATTATATAAAAACAATCAAGGTGTGCACCCATGTATATGGTTAATTTCTCCATTTTTCTATGTTATTACACTTTTGTGGGAAAATTTTAATGAATTTCCAGCAATAGACAAACAACAATATGGATGCAATCATGAACCTCATATTACAAAAGAAATCCTTGAACTTTCTTTCTCCAGTAGATATTTAATTAGGCTCACAAGGGAATTTCCCATTAATCCATCCATGCCTTTACAATGGAGAGAGCTTTTGCGTTATGCCTTTTGTCATCCTCCTAGCCAAAATGTTTCCATGAAATGTGCTCATTTTACCAAATTCTATGGTTTGTTGTGCCACATGTATGTCTTCTCATTGGAATGCTTTTCAAGGCAGTTTCTTCACATCCACTCCCATTAGAATAACATTATCTGACAAATCAATGGGAAGCTCTTTAAGATGTGGAGTCTCTTGATTAGAGTAGAACAGGAAGGATTCTGCACTTGCCTAGGTTTAAACATGGTATGATGTACATTCTGTTCCAGTTCTTTATTTGGTACACCATTCTATGCATGGATTTCATGATTTTAGGCCTAACAAATATAATTTGCAATATGTGCCAAATTTGAACCTTCTTCGTATGTTATTATCCCATCTCTTATTCATTTATTCATTGACATATTCATCCCCTTTTATTCTGGTTAGTAAATAAGCCTTTTTTAACAAAGTGGGCCTACCTTTGGCCTAAATGCCATGACCAAGGTGTATCTATTTCATCAAAATTATGCAGGACATTACCTAGGACCAACTGCCTAGGCTTAGTTATCAATGATAACACAAATTGACAACATTAAATCATGACATCATGTTCTTAAGGGGAGATTACACTTGAGTCTCCATAATGATAGCACATTTGATTTACCACTTGATCACAACACGCTTGACAAACATATTTTGGCAGGCCTTAAGGAGAACACGGGGTAGCCCTGGGTCCATAACATGTACACAAGTTTAATCACTTCTTGATGGTGTAAGTTCAATGACTACCTCCACATGCTGGGTAAAGGCTATGTGAATGGAACTTGGTCAACAGTGTTTGCCTTAAGGAGAATGAGGGTAAGCTTGGGTTTACAATATATGCACATGGTTCATCACCTCCCAATGCCATAATTTCAATCCCTTCCTAACCCCCATGGGTGACGCCTGTGAGAATGGAATCTTGACCAAAGGTGTGAAACTCCTCGCCACTAACTGCAAGTCCCAAGCATGTTGGGCATTGGTGTATTCTTCCCATATCTGGATTTTGTTTTTACATTTTTTAGCAAACTTATTTAGTTATTTCGCCTTTTCTACCAAGGGAGTCACTGTGTTGGGGGGTGCTCAAGGTGATATGACATGGTAGGATGGCAGGGTGGTTAATGAATTGTATCCATTTAGCTTTAAAACATGTTTCTCTTAGAATATTTTGATAAGAATGGCTCTCTGTTCATGAGGAGTCACATCTGGAATTTAATTGCAAGGGAGCATTTGTCCCAACTTTGTTCTTGCCAGTTAAATCCTCCCTGTTCTAAACTTCATGGATAATTGTGTTTACAGGTTTTGTGGCTCCCATGATACATATCTGGTGCACTCATCATATGCAAGGACTTAAGGTCAGTTGTGGGCAAAAGCTCTGCAATTCAATACAATAAACTGTTCAACTACATCTTCTATGGATTAGGACATGTGGACAATTCAACCTATAAAGGTGGTGTGATGGGTGCAGTTGCAGTGGTTGCAACTTGCAAAGCCTCATGTGTGGACAATTCAACCTAAAAAGGTAGTGTGATGGGTGTAGCTACAGTGGTTGTAAAGCCTCAAGAGTTGTTTGTGGGTTGTCATGAATCATGAGGGATGAATTCACATTTTGTGCCCATTTATTTCCAGACGTCCCTCATTAAGTACTGGTTTAAGAATCAATACTATGTTCTCTAATGATACACCTCAAATCAGAAAGTTGTATATGATATCTCCTTGTCCTTGATGCAAATATTTTAACTCCGAACCTTGTACTTGTTCCCTGACTCAAAATTTGTCTAATATGATACAAAATGTTAAGTCATGTTGAAGATGGATTTTATTACTATAATTTTTAAAATTTAGAACAATATCTTCATAGTTGCAATATGATTTTCTACAAGATTTTTGTAATAATATCTTCATAGTTGCAATCTGATTTTCTGCAAGATTTTGTAATAATATCTTCATAGTTGCAATCTGATTTTCTGCAAGATTTTTGCAATAATATCTTCATAGTTGCAATCTGATTTTCTGCAAGATTTTTGTTGAAATATGACCTTGGTAATTTTAGTGTCTTTTCATATGTTTAAGAGAATAAGTAAAATGCTTTAAATTCTGAAGCAACCAATCAAAAATTCTGCCATATCTGTAAATATAATAGCTGGTTAATGAGAACCTTATCATTTTCTTTTTTGGATTCATGTTTTTCATCTTTTCAAGGATTAAATTAGTAAGGCATTAATAATTTAATTATGGTTTTCATTATTGGCTCATGTTATTTGGGACATGCAGGTCACATTGTAACATCATGCTCACAATAAATCTCGAATGATGAAGTTGCTGAGCAAGCCTTTTAAAGGTTCAAGTCACAAAGTGTCAGATGGACACTACGTAAAGGTGCATTTGGAAATGATAATGTAATTTGGCATGTGGCCTCTAATGCCATGGTAATCTCTAATTAATTTGCATGTATTGTCTTTTAAACTTCAATCTTCTATTTGTTAGCTCTAACAAAGTTAGCGTCATGCTAGTGATTAATTTGAAACTATATTTTAGTGGAAAAATTCACTGTTTTTTGGTGGAATAGTTCATAATTTATTTTGATTTTTTTTTGCAAGTGTACTAGTCATGATGATAAATGTGTGGTTTACTTCAGAGGATTCTCAGTTATTTCTAGATATGCTTTTCATCATTTTCTTTGAATACTTCTCTAGTGCTTTAACTTCATATTTTATCCCCTGCACAATTGCTTCTGAGGTCCATGTTGTTATGTTTATTCGTTGTTTCTGTGGAAACGTTTTCCTCAGATTCTGCAAGGTAAATCCAAATGCAAAAAATATTATTTTACATATTGATATTTGTTCAAGACATTGTTGTATGATACTTGAATTTCATAAATCTAGATTTCTATTTCATTATCTATATCAATATATAAGAACAGGTTCATGGATTGTTCATATTTCTCAAATTGTGGAGTTGTTCTTTTCCTGTTGCATGTTCTTTTATATTGTTATGTTGTGATTCAAATTTTTAGTTCTGCTTTCCAGTTATTCTCCTACATAGTACATGCTTTGATAGATTATATCAAAAGTCTTACCAATACGATAACGTTGATTGTTGTATGTGGACATTTTTGTTCAAGATGGTCCATTACAGAATCAATATGAGGAGCTGGATCATGCAATTGCACTTTCTCTTCCTGAAGAACTAACCAAACCATATGGTATATGATGGCAATTTCATTTTTTTTACAGGTACTTTTAGTTTAATTATATCATTTAGCTCGATGATTTTCATATATTCAACTGAAATTTTGTTGCTTAACAAGACTTTGTCATTTCCATGTTTTAGTGAAACTGTTTATGGTTTGATACTCTCATACAACATTTATCAAGTTACATGCACCCTAATTAGAAAAAAACAAGATAATTTTTCTTGCCATGACTATCTTTCTTTGTCATTGTTGACTTAAGAAAGTATTTTAGCTAAGAAACTCATTTCAAGGTTATGGCATAACTTGTCATATAAATTGAACAAAAGTTATATCCAAAATGTTAACTTGTAAACTACTTAGCTGGTTTTAGGCTTTCCATTTAAAATCTACTTCAATTTGAACTTTGAATGAGTTGAGGACACTGAATTCTATCAGTTTTCTTGGTTCTTATTCCTTTGGTGTATCTTTGCACATTTAGGGGAAATTTCTAGTTTAAAGTATAATTCTTTAAAGGGTGCTAGCTCAATGGAAGAGCACCTGCTTTACAAGCAGGAGGTTGGTGGTTTGATTCCATCATGCCCTGATATTCATAGTGAATGACAAAGAGTTTTTGGTGATGGATGCTATTTTGACCATCACCAATGAACTTATGGTGAAATTTTTCGACCCTCACCAAAATATGAAATGGTGACAGTCAACAAACACCACTATATATATGCATCAATAGTGACGACCATTAAAGGTCCGTCACCATAAATCATTGTTGTTGATATGAAATGGTGAGGGTCACTTTTTGTCATTATAGTCATTATTCATGACGGATCTTGATGTCACCAATGAGTTTATGGTGACGGTCAATGAACGTCGCCATATATATGCACCAATAGTGATGGCCATGAAAGGTCCATCACAAAAAATCTTTGTTGTTCATATGAAATGGTGACGGTCACTATCCATCATTATAATTAATATTCGTGACGGACCTTGAATGTCACCACAACACATACTTTCGGCGACGCCACCTTTGGTGACGTTCAGTTTTTTGGTGACGGAGGCTATTGTCCGTCAACATTGCTCATATGAAATGGTGACGGTCACTATCCATCACTATAAATCATTATTGGTGACGGACCTTGAATGTCACCACAACACCTATACTTTCGGCAACGCCACCTTTGGTGACGTTCAGTTTTTGGTGACGAAGGCTCTTTTGACCCTCACTAATGAGCTTATGGTGACCATTTTCGCCCCTCACCAATGTGCTTTTTTTTCTGTGTAGTGATAATGAATTTAAAAAATCACAATAATTGGGACTATCACGGAAGTGATTGTTTCTAAAAAACATAAATGAAAAGCCGTATGTGTCTCGATGAATCTGCACTACCTGGTAGTAATTATGTGTCTATACGCGCTGGTGCTATTTCTTAAGATCTACTGGGAACGCGCGCAAACACCGAATACCGTTATAAATATTTGAGCATTTTTGTGATCTATCGTGCACCAGGGCGTTTATGTATCGATGTTAAGCGAATTGCATTTTTTACGCATTGATGGGGCACCGTGCCTAATACCGATATCAATTATAAATCTTGGTGCTCGTCGTGATATGACACACAGTTGTGTTTACTATAAATGTATATCACCGTGGTGCGTTGATAAGACCCATAGACCTTACCGCAAAAATCTCAAGACCAATTAGAATGGCCTACTATGCAGTTGCTGGTGACCAACACTGCTCGACTGAAGTTATTACCTAATCGCCCGAGTGTGTTCTAGTGAGGACCGTCGGGACACCGTCTCACATGTCTACGCTTTACCAGTGCGTTCAAACCAGGGAGTAGCATGTAGGGAAAAAAGCATACAACGTAATAACCTCACGCCACCCATTTTTTTTGAGTTGTATTGAATTCTGTTAAATATCCACCACACAAGGAAACCTTCAGTCCTAAAATCGGGATGTTGTAGCAAATGTTTTTTTGACAATTTTTCCAATTTTATAGCACTAAAAACCTCCTTTATAACCTCCGCTAGAGGAGGTATTTTCCTTTGTAGTGGTGTTTCTATTCTCCTATAATTCTTGAAAAACTTGCAATATTTACATTTAACTTTGAGAAATCACTTTATTTGGGGATTTATGGTTGTGGGGACTTTCCATTCTCTAATTGGGTTTTTAATTTCATTAGGTTATAATTTAACACCCTTTAGTGAGATACAATATGACCTAGATATTCCACCTCTTGTACTCCAAAAGAAACATTTTGGATGTTTTGCATATAATCATTTCTCCTCCAATAGTTTTGAGCACCCACGTCAACATAGTTGAACATGAGTCCTTCCAAGACTTACTGTTTTAGTGGATTAGTATATCATCAAAAAATACCTGTGCTTTTACAATTATCTACCAACGAGGATTTGAAAAATACGAATTCATCAACTCCTTGATAATGTAGAAGGTGCATGGCATGCCATGAGGCATGACTGCAAAAATTCATAATGAACCTCATGAGATCTAAATAGTTGATTTCGGAATATACTCTAGTCTTCATTCTAATTTGATGACATCCCTAAATGAAGATACAACTCAATAAAATAAATTTCTCCATATAATTCATCGAATAATTCATCAATCACGTGGCATGGGAAAATTTATATATTTAATAGTGGAGCTATTGAGCTCCCTATAATTTGAACACATGTGCTTCATGATCCATAACCTTATTGTGCACCAATACGAGCGGAGCGAGAGAAAGAACTTTGGACTAGGTTGGAATTATACTAGCCCTCTAACATTTCTACTAATGCATGACCATTCATTTTTCTCTTCTTTGGACATAAGGGATATATGTAAGGCCTAATGTTTGGAGGAACACTTCCTGGCATCAAATGAGTAGCAGTGATCATGATAAAAAATAGGTGGGATTCCTTTGGGAGTTTCAAACACCTTCGAATGATTGTCCAAAGAGATTTTGGAGATATGGAGAAATAGATCGATTTTTGATGTTGGAACTTTAGTAGAGCATACATTGCGAAATTACATCGTTATTCTTTCTTCCAGAGCTTTGTCATGACACTTAACATAAGATTATTACCTCTTTCACTGGCTTCCTGTATACTATGAATTTCAGAGCTTTTCCTTTCCTTCCAAATTTTTTTAAAAGCACACGTTCTTGAAAATTAAAAAGCCATCGTCCCCGACATTGCTATACCATTGTATGCTCTAGTACAACACTTTTACCACGACTACTCCCATTGGAATGGACAGAGCATTGGACTATTCAACTACATATTCCCGCATGGCTATCTTGATAATATGTCATTTTCAAGAGAAATTCATAGTTCCTCCATTTTTCACATCACTTCAGCATTCACGTGCTGTGATAAGAAACTATTCAATTCCTTGTCTATCTTACAATGAATAAAATATGGTGTACTACCCGAATCAATACAACACTATTACCTCTTTGTATTCTTGGAAGTATGTCCATTACATATTGAGAGTTTCCGAGGAGTTGTAATTACGCAGCCAATAGCATTACACGATGTGTCTAGACTCATTTTTTTCTATCTTTTTAGTGTTTAGGTTCATGGGTGTATATCCTCTTCTTTTTGAAGTTTCTTGTTCATTTCTTCCTACGTATCTTCATATTGATATAAAATAATTTCTTCTCAAAGGACACTTATGACCTTTAGTGTATTTTATATCACAAACTTTGTAGTAAATCCTTTTTGCTATTTTGTTATCATCAATTGTTGTGGTGTCAAACTCATGCAGGTTGTGTGGAAGTCTATAATGTAGCATACACTTCCATATTTATAGATGTGAGTGACGTAGGCATCCTTGTCGCCATAATTTTTGATATTTACATTTTTTCTTGCCAACAATGTTCCTTTACTCTAATGAATGAGGTTCCCAACACGTGAACTTCATGTTGGATGTTCTCCTTCTAAATTCCCTATGAAGACATTAATCATGGTGGTTCCTCTGGAATATCACTTACCCTTATACTCAATTTATGGAAGTTCTCAATGTGCTCCCCCACTGAACCCTTTTGTTTGGAGATTTCTAATTGTATAAAGAAGGTGTATGCTCTATTAGTCATCCTCATAATGTGCTATCGATATATCCCATAAAAATTGACGCAAGTGACAATTTTTTATGGGAGAAAAACATCTTGATTCCATACAAATGTATTTTAGTTCTAAATTTAAAGATTTGCATATGCATAGCCCTTTGTGGTCTTTGCACATTGATTGAGATCAAAATATTGCTACATCTTTCGTAGTATCACATGTTACTGATCCTTTCCATCATCACTTACTCATCTCCACTTTTTTGGAATATGGTGGTTCTTCCATCCAACATTAGAGTTTATGAAATCATCATTAACATTTATTTTTTTTCTCATCATGAGTTTCCTCTACTATATTTTCACCACCAGGAAACATTTTCTTGCTATCAACTTTGTCAAACCTCCCATGTCTACTTTTAGATCATTCTTCATGTTTTCCTTTTTTTCATCAATCATTAGCTTCCATGTCATCCATATATAGATTCATGCTGCAGCTTTTCATGCCATCCATATTAGATTCCATGCCATTCTTCAAACCATCCATCTTAGATTCCACGCTCTTTCTTCAAACCATGCTCATCTTAGTTTCCACGCCCTTTTTTCAACACTTCCATGTCATTTTTTGTTGCTCTTTGTGAGAGAAAAATTATTGTTCCACTATTTATAATTTTGATATATGTCATGTTGCCATTCTTCGTCTTCATGAGTCATAGTGAGATCCTTCTAAAGGATTAATGGGTCTTGAATTATTTGTAGGGGCATTTTACGAACCAATATTGATATATATTCTACAATATGCTCCTTGTAATGAATTCAAACTGATTTTTCCATCTCAAGACTTATGCAATTGAAAAAACATACACACATTTTTCTGTGCTTTTGAGGAGCTCGATATTGAAACCCAGAATTATCTCTATGATTTTTAAGATCTCCAATATTTGAAATTCAGGCTCGTGTAGAAAATCTGAAGCTTCAACTTCAAATTCCACGGTTTGACCTAATTTGGATTCTTCAAGGCAAAGTTATGTCCAATCTCCCACAATGACCTAATTATGGAATCGTCTCGGTAGAGCACTGCTTGTACTAATTTCCACAGTGTCCATTGTTTCTTCGGCTCTAAAATTGATGAAACAAAGAAACTAAAATTTGTATCACTCTGTGGCCACTCTTTACAGAACTCAATATCTTGTCTCATGGAGAGAGGTTATGAATATTTTCCCACGATCAGCATCTTTAGAGATGAATTCGTGGACGTCACAGACAAAAATCCCTAAATTCCACATAGGGTCCATTTTTCCCAAAATAATGCGAACTATCACTGAAATTTTCCACGACGTTCGTCGGATTTGGTTTCGTGCGTGGAAAATTTTAGCTTCTCGAAACCTCTGAGAAAAAAGACGTTATAGCGAAACCTCGCGATGACTTTGTTTAGGTTAAATCTCGTGAGCACACAAAAGTCCTAACCTATGCATCATAGTCTCTGAACATATTGTGAACTTAAGAACTTAACGTTTTCAACGATGTTCTAGAATTTCGTACTTGCGCTCTAAAATTTCATCTTCTAAACCTTCGAGAAAACAATTTATGGAGAAGTATAATGCTTCACGATGACAGCATGTTTTGGAGTAGTCGAAACCCTAGAATCCAAATTTAGATACTAAAATTTTGGGAAAGCGTACTCCAAAAATAGAAGAAAAGAGAGATCAATGCCTTAGAAATCAACGACTTCGAGGGAAAAACTACAATACATTACATAGTATATGAATAGATTTACTTAGATGAGTACAAATGGACAAACGTCAGTTTTTATATACATAGGAGTCCATGTAGCTATGGATGTAGTCCTAGCCGAGCGTGAGACAATAATAAGGTAAGGGCACAATAATAACAATATGGGGGTTATAGGGTTACACTAACAATAATAAAGGGGTTACACTAACAAAAATAAGGGACTATATTAGTAATAATATAGGGACCTAACAACGAGCCACGTCCAATCCTTAGACTTATATTCAGAGGGGATTCAACTAAACCCAAGATAGTTTAGGACATTCGAGATATTTTTTGTTAAAGTACATTCGCAAATAGTTCTCAATAACATTCAATCTCCCTCTATCCCATTTGCGAATAGAAGGATTGATTTTCCGACTACTGATGTGCAGGGTCAATCCACTCCCAAAATTTTGAATAGGTAATGAATATGTATCCATTGAGTTCTAAGTAACCTTCCAAACACTAGAAGGTCACATCCAAAAATAAAGAGTGTGTAATATACTACGGTATTTGGGGAGAAGGATATTCCCTCAAAGGAGCACCTCTAATGCACCGTCCTTTATAAGAGTACTAAAACCAGCTCACATTACTATTAAGAGGGGAAAGGGGACATACACTACGTAGAAGGCTGCATGGTACTACCTTGAAAAACTCCGAGGGAAATCCATTTATGATAAAAATCATGGATTGATTTCGATGTGATACGAGTGCCATGAGTCCATCGGATATTTGGATCGAGAGGATAACAATCTTGAAAAGAACGCAGCGATGATAAATGACCCATCCACACGTGCTTGAATTATTTGAATAAATCCACTTTTGCTAAGTCGTTTTCTGCACCATCATTTCATATAACCCATTGCTTACATTTAATTAAGTAGATCCATGTTCATAACAAAAAAGATTTGTAGTTGATAATAATATTCTCTTTTCAGTGCCGTAGCTGCATGATGGTGTAGGGAAAAAGGGATTATGCTCTAATTCCTTGTGTGGAAATATCACATGCAATCTACATGATGGGGGAAGGTAGTAGAAAATTGATGTTTACTCCATGGTGATATGCGTATGTTAGCCTTTTTATTTGTGTTTATAAACCCTACATAATCCCAATTCGATTTTCAATTAAGCACACTAGTCTACAATAAACTTCCTAGACCTCTATGGTCCGGTGAGTTTATTTCTTTCCTCTCTATAGTTCTAATCTAAAACTTTGTAGTGAATGATGAATTTTAAAATACTATACACATATCTATTTGTAATACATGCATAAAAAAATATAATATAATTTACAAAAAGACAAAGACAAATCTTTTTACATCAAGTGGTTTATATTACAGTGAAAGAAATTCAGGAAATATGACTTTAGGTGAATTTCTATCTATAAAGAGGAGTGTTGAAGATAATGGAGAAATGTATTCTAGAATTTCGATTAGTTGAGCATCATGGCGTGTTTAAGATTTAGTTCTTATTCTTTAAGTTGATTATAACTTCTTTATATGTGAAATTCCTCACCGTAGAAGCTACTCAGCACTTTATTGAATATATATTATCTTCCAATTTTTATCAAAGAAACTAGATAAAAAGGGATAATTGTCCCATCATCATAGAAAAAAGACACCATATGAGTTTTATGAATCCATAAACACATCACGATTCAATGGAGAACGTATTAAATCAATGAAAGACTTCCAATTTTGTATGAAGAAAAAGTCGCGATAAAAAAAATATAATTGTCCCATCTCATAGACAAGACACCACAGAATTCTATGACACCCATAAACACATCACATTCAATGAAGAACATATTAAATCAATGAAAGAGTGCGAAAACTTAGCTTATTAGCTCCAATCAATAGAAAGACTTGGCAAACGGCTTATTAGCTTAGAGTATTTATCTGTGATATTAGTTGCATGATGGTAGGAGGCAATGCAGCTTATACACTCAATCTCCGTCGTGGAAATATCACATGCAATACATATGTGATGCAGGTGTAGCAGAAATTTTTATCTACTCCAAAAACGAATGATATGCGATGTTAGAAAATATTTCTTTGTGTTTAGAAACCCTGCATAATCCAGATTGATGATATTTTTATTTACAACACAATAGTCACGATAAAATTCATAGACCTCTATAATCGGGGTGAGTTTATTTTCCTCTCTATAAGTTCTTCTCTAAAGCTTCTAACAAATGATGATTTTTAAAAATATACATATATCCCTTTTTAAAACATGTCATAAAAAATTATAATATAATTTAAAAAATACAAAACAGATATTACTTTATATTATTAAGTCAAGGAAGGAGAAATATTACTTTGGGTGAGTTTCTCTATTAAGGGGAGAGTGTTGAAGATAATGGAGAAATATATTCTAAAAAAGAATCAGTCATTAATTGAGCTTAAGTGTTAGATTAGGGATTTAGTTCCTATTATTTAAGATTCAATAATGTTCTAAATTCTCATATGTAAAACTCCTCACCTCACCTATAAGCTATTGAGTTTTATTGAATATAAATTATGTCTTATATTTTTTATCAAGAAACTAAATAAAGAAAGATAATTATCCCATATCATATACTAAAGACACATCACAAATCCATATAACACATCACATTCAATGAAAAAACATATTGACTACTTTGAAAGACTTACGGAAAATGAGCAGTATTACCTTTTTAAACACTTTTATGTTTGTGTAATCATCCAGATATATTATCTTCTATATATAGTATTAATTTCATTGTGCAGGTGTGCGGAGGAAGAACAGATATATCAACCGATATATCTACCAAAAACAATGCTATTATTAAAATGTGTCAAACTCCATTTTAGTTGGATATTAAACTTCAGAATAATTTTAATTCCAATACAAAACTAAAATATATTAGGAGTAATAAAACAATATTTATAGTCTTTTTTTTATAATTTATATATTTGAAATTTTTATAATCTTTTAGTTTCATCCAAAATTAATTTGTCTCTCATTTATAAGGAAAAAAAAGTATAGAGTTAGATTTATTGAAAGGTTGAAAGTTTTCAAATATATAAGTCTAATGTATATGTAATTTTTAAATCACTAGGTTTATTGCATCGAAAATATAACAATATGAGGTAACAAAATCAATAAACACATATATTATATGCTATCATAGCGCATCACACATAAAAAAATTGAAAAAAAAATTGAAGTGAAAAGAGTTTATGGTACTTCTTAGGAAGTGTGTAAAAGTGTATCAGAAAATTTATGTACTCTTTAAAAACACATGCACACTTTGCTAAGAACACATATATGCTTTTAAGAGTCATAATTTTTATTTTTTGTCTAGATTCTTTGTACTAAGTGTATACTCCCTCATCTTCCACCGAGGATATCCTCATGAAGTTAGAGGAGTGAGAATTATGTTTGGATACTAAGGGTCCTGTAATATGATAAATGAAGAAAATTTGGGCTTTAGGTTGTAGAGTTTGCTTCAAAGTATAAATGCCTCTACTGCTAAAAAAAAATGTGAACCAACTACACTTTAGCATCTTAACTCAATTCTTATCTTCCAACTAGGGGTGAACACTGAAGTTATGAGTCTTAAGGCCCTTTATCTTCCAACTAGGTTAAGAAAAAAAGCTATGAGTCTTGAGGCCCTTTGATATAGTCATCCCAAAGTAGCTATGATTATGTGGGACGGAACACCTAAAGATAATTTATTTTAACCACTTACTATTTTTACAATTTTTATTACTTTGAGAAAAATATATTAAGTAAATGAAGAAACATATCTCAAAAAAAATATATCCTAAGAAAAATCTAGATCTAGAAATTGTCAAATTTATGCTCTACCATGCAAATGTCTATATATATTTTAACTATCAAGAGTTATATATATGCAATAGTGAAAAAGCTAATTGACCATGCGAGCATATGATAACTATCTTGACTCACATGTCAATAAAAAAATAACTCAAACAACCCATTTGTCAAATAATTAATTATTCCAACACTACATATTACATTACTAACATTGTTAATGCTTAAACATTTAGAACAGTTCAATTTTATATAAGAACTAAAAAAGTTGTTTGTACGATAATTTTGCTCAATATATAAACTAATTATTACTTTTGAGATTACAAAATTATAAATATATATCACTATTATTTATAAGAACCCTTATAGAACTGATATCTAGTATATAGGTTCTCAATATTTTAGTGAAAAACTTGATTCTTAGAGACAATTTTGATTCAATTGGTGTGAGAATAAATTGTAGTTGGCCCCTTATTATCAACATGTAAAGATCATTAAATACTCTAGTAACTATTTAAAACTACTTCACAAGCCATTGTTTTTGGTTGTATGATGACTATTCAACTTCATTTGATTGAAACTTCATAATAATGGGTTATATTTTGGACTCCTACCTAAATGCATCTAACCACCTCGAGATGAAAGACACTACTTTTCAAGTACGATCGTATACTATCTAATACTAAGTTGCCTGCAAAAATCATAGCTTTGTTAGTAATCTAATAAAAAAGCTTATCCTCAATTCTTTAGTATAAAGCAATCATATTTTGTTCTTCCCCTAAATACTGTTCCCAAACACCTTTTGTGAGTTTGATGTTTTTCTTTTTAAAATATCTCCATGAACCTAAAAATCAATATAATTGCAAACACAATTTATGGTCTATTAGTAGTAGCCTATAGCATGAAGACTACTAACTAATATAAGTTGAAAAATGTATATCCACATTTGAACCTGTCATCTTCTTTGCTAAGTTTTTTTTCCATTGTTTAGTCTTGCAATTAATCATTCTAAAAATTAATGCACTCATTCTATTTGACATCTAAATATTCAAGAATCTAACAAATCTATCCAATGTACATCATGAGTCTCAAACTTTTCTCTATCTAAAATTTATATTTTCAAAGTACTTTGCAATAATTTGCTTGATCTATTTTTTCCTAACTTCGAAATCATATACATCTAACATATAAACAAACAACTAGAATTTTGTTGTTGGTAATTTATCTATGTATATAGAGATAGTTCGATTGTTTTCTCTCTACTATATCAATGGTTAGATCAAATAAGGTTTTATCTTCTTGTACCAAGCGCTTGTAACTTTCTTGACCTCATAGATCACTTTTCAACCTATACACAAGTTACTCATTTTCCTTTTATCTCATATCCCTTGTTTTTGCACATAAGCTGAAATGTCATTTGAGAAGGAAAAATTCATGTCTATTTGGAATAAAATCCATTTGTTTTAATCATATATTATTAATATTTTCCCTTCTATATGTAATCTAGTCACTAGCATAATTTTTTGTTTCTTCTCGAAATGAATTATAGGTTGTTGTGCAAACCTCTTTCTACATGGTGCTTTCATGTATAACTAAAATTCATCACTCAGCATTCAAAATTTGGAATCGATCCATTTTTAAACCAATATTTTCCTACTTGCGTAAATCCATTAGATCCCATGTATTATTATTTTACGTGGAATCATTTATCCCTCATTCATTACTTAGACCCAATTCTCTTCTTTTCACCAAGTCTTAAAAACTTGGACATTTGTTAGCATTTAAATAATCCAAAGTTTGCAATAGCTACTTTCTAATTTTCATAAATATTTTTTTAGACTCTTTGGTATATTCTAGTGTTTGGTCCAAAATCATTACTTTTTCTCATAACACTTTGAGATCTACATTAACCTAATTATATTGATTACTTTCCTTGTACATGAATTCTTGGAGTTCTTGTTGGAGACTCTCAAAATAGGTGATTGAGCTTGTGTAACTTCATTGTTGTTATGTTTAGTCACTCAACTCTTCTACATCACGTTTAGCAATAAGTGATATTTATTCCTAATAATCATAGTGTTGTCCCAACTACTAATGTAAGGTTGAAGACAACTCACAGAGTGAAACACTCAAACCAGACTTTGGAGTCCGATGCGATGTAGCCTTCCTATGCAAGGAGAGACTCTATTTGTTTTATGATTTAACTTGATAAATATCTCAAGTGTTGAAATTAGGGCTAGTTATAGAAACGAGGGTTTTTTTGAAGACTTGACTGGCAGGCATCAAAAGAGGGCCATTGAGCTATGGAGTCGAAACAGTGAAAAACTCAAAATAGAGATGAATCAATCGAGGTGCGGGCACATAAACTAGGGAGCTAGCCATGTACGATGGATCTTCTACATAGCCAGCAAATGGAAAAGAGGAGGAGATTAAGGTTTAACATGAATGTAGAGTAGATCGTTCTTGAGATTCATATCATTAGTCTAAACATGGATGCAAAGCATACCATATTATAATTCCCACATCCAAGTCTTAGAGGAAACGATATTCATACCATCAACACCGAGTTGGGTACAGCTATGGTAAATCCTAAGCACAAAAAAATTCTATCTCAGTGATAAGAAACTAAAAACAATATGTAAAACATGAAGAATCACAAATTACATGGGAGAAGCACTTACACCATAGATCATAACACAAGAATTTGGAAAACAACACATATTCATTCATCCAAAAGAGAGTGCTTACAACCGGAAAAATCTATTACAATGGTAAGTTTCCCTTGAGAGCCTCACTCATGCTTTGTAATGCATACAATATTTATAAAAACACTTAAGTCGATTTAATCGTCTCACTGCAGCATTACATCTCCAGTGCAGAAGTGGTGAAGTGGAAACATGCAGTGTGGTAATAAGAGACAAGCTTAACCTCCAACGAAAGTGGCTTTTAGCGATTTATGTTCTTTATTACTAGAGAATGGTTAGATTTGGATTTGTAATGCTAGAGGCAACAAATAAAATATTACTAACATACTGCCCCTACTAACTTAGGAAACCGACATTGGGTAGATTAAGTTTGGTGCAGTGTTAGGCTAGCTTTCTATTGATTAATACCTTGTATGCCCGAGTGTGTTTTCTGCTGCCTTTTTGTTTCTACTAGTATACACATAACAGCTCTCCGCACGAATGCCCTTGCTCAACTCGACCTCCTTTGTTTTCACTCCTTGCTTCCGGGCTTACTCTACTATGAGTCATTCTATCATGGGTTTAGCCCTTTTTCTTCATAAAACAACGCACAACCGCATACACTGATCTCGAGGATCCTTTATATTTCGATGATATAATCCACATCACATCCATGCTCAACATCGGCACTTCGCATGGTGCTGAAGACTTAACTGTCCTTTGAAAGACTTATCTTATAATATTTATGATGTGATTTGCGTATCGAAGCCCCACCGTATCATACATCGTACGTTAGCACTCTTAACATTTACCTCTACGTGGTATTGACCTTTGAAGCTTTTCGATTTGTGATGTGCTGATTTAGGTCCCACAGTATCGTATACAGCCTCAACACGTTTTAAAATTTACACTCCCTCGGGTAGTCCTTTGAAAACTTACGCAATGTGATTTCGATCGGATGTCGCATCAAGAAAAAACATAAAGTTATGAAAGCGCTTATAGGTAAGTTATAAATATGCAAGTGCACCATGCGATCGCGCTAAATGCGGGAAAGAGATAGTGAAAAAGGCGGAAGGTAAGGAAAATAAGGAAATACTAAAGGTTTTGCATGACGTATTATCGGTAATATATGAAGGTTGGATGAGTCCCACCTAAATCGCATCATTAGGAGTTATATGTTTTACAGTGATGAATTTAGGAAGAAAAGGTTGAACATGTGGGGTGCGCAAAGCGAGCAGGTAAAGAGGTAAGAGCTATTAAATGATACGATAGATGAGTAGGTGGCGGAGCTATAGTAATAGAATTGAGAACTTTAATATATAATGGGTTTTGAAGAGTACTAAGATCCCAAAGGATATGTATGTGGGTTTTTGGGGGTTTGAATGGGATTCGTGAGCTTTATTGGAGTTAGAATCGGATACTATGAAAAGGTATAGAAGAGGAAGATGGAATGACTGAGGGCGGTATGCGGATTTTTCTCACCATCACACTTAAATCACCAACACATTCCTCTATTAAATTGAACTAAAGGAAGATAGATTCATTTGATGCTCTGTGATAGTCTAAATATTTACAACAGTTTATTTCGTATTGAAAATAAATGATGTGCCATAGAATATTATTTTACAGAATCGAAAAATATAAACAATAATATGATCACCTTTGTGATACTTTGAAATACGTGCGTCTAATAGTGGCTCCAGTGAGGGATGGCGAGCTCCTTCAATCGATTGTCAAGAACATCATAGAATAGAACACCGTAGACTAGTGGCACGATCCATTGGTTGATCCAAATCGCAACTTAATCTTCACAAATACCTCTGGTGTTGACAATATAAAATCAACACTCTTTGAAAAATGAATTCTAGAATACACTTTTCACCGAAAGAAATTTGAAACTAAAACTAGAAAGATAGCTGCAAAGTCAGTCGAGCATATTTTCAGCACTCTACCTACTGCTACTCTACTCTACGAAATTATGTTTTTTCTAAATGATACAATAATGCCGGTCGCAGTGTCAATTAGCTGGCGGTAAATATATGGACAACTTAACTACTTGTCAAAGGAAAATTAGCGAGTATAACTTGATTATTCATCCCTCATAATCAAAGATTAGAATACTGTAATGGAAACTGCTGATGTATTTTGATTCTTAAAGGGAGAGTACACGTTTGAACATTTGAGCCAATAAGAACCACCACTAATCTGCTATAGGATCAATAAAAGCGATGATGTATAATATTTGCCTATGCCTTCAATGACTAGTTGATCAATTTATATCCCTAATATTAACCTCTGAAACATCATCTTCATTTGGACTTGCAGCTACAATCATCCTCAATATGTAAGTCAAGAGGTAGTACAATTCTCCTCTTCAGATTGGGAAGAAGAATATTTTCAGAGAATTCTTTAGGGTCTCATGAATTTATATGATTTGAGAACTTGAAAGGAATTCAAAACTCAATATGGTTTTCATATCTTTTAGCAACTATCTCCGAGAAACATGTTTTTAGCTTCTAGAGCCTCATATTATTCTGATTACAAAATAAAAAAGACGACCTAGAACTCTCATCAGAAGCTGAGAATTGGCGGATAGCGTATCTCTCGAATTCATTTAAAACTTCATCAGATAGAATGTGTGCTGACAACCTTTCTCATACTATGCTCAACCAGGAACTCCCGGTCGCGCACTGCTTTGGAGTCACTCATGTAATCCTTAATAGTTGAGTTCTTTGAATCATGGAGTTAGTCCAGATGAATAATCGCATCCTTCTTCATGCGTCTCGTCACTGCCTCCCACCAAAAATCTACATCTGCATTTTTTTATGTACTTTATGAGGGAATATAAACTTCATCACGAGTGGAGTCGTAATTATGTTTTCATTTCACGTATATATATGAATGTTGAAGAGAGAATCCGCACAGTGAAACATCAAACTAGCTTTGGAGTCTCGGACCTATCCTTGCTAGGCCCTGCAGAGTGACTCGCTTTGTTTCTATGATTTACTTGATAATATAAGTGTTGATATTATCGCTTGCTATAGAAATGAGGGGCTTGTTTGAATATTTGGTTGAGGTGTAACAGTGAGGGCCATTGGGCTGTAGAGTCAAACAAGTGTAAAAAACTCAAATAGATGAATAGTCGAGAGCCGATGTGAAACCAAGACAAAGCTAGCCATGTCAAAGGATCTTTCTATAGCTCTTTTAAAATGGAAAAGAGGAGGAGATTAAGGTTTAAAAGGAGGAGGTAGAGCGAGAGCCATCTCTGAATTCTACATTCTAGTTGCTACCCATTACATTTATGGATGGAGAGCGTACGCAGTCTTTTGAATTATGCATCCAAGTACTTAGAGGAAAAGATAATGTATTGTTTCAAGACTAAGCGAAAGTACTCTCATGGTCAAAATCCTACAGAAAAAAATTATATCAGCGTAGTAAAGAAAACGAACACTATGTAAAACGAAAAAGAATCACAAATTACATGGAGAAGTATCACCATCGAGTCATGACACAAGAATCTAGAAAAACAACACTGCTCATTCATTCATCCAAAAGAGAGAGATTACAACCAACAAAATCTATTACAATGGTTTTTCCCCTTTCAGCCTCTCTCTATACTCCTAATGCGATACAGTATTTTATAAAAAAACTTAAGTTGATTTAATCGTCTACTATGTGCCAGATTACATTCAAGAAAAAATGGACAAGTGGAAATATAAAGGTGCTCATAAGAAAATCTTAGCCTCCAACATTGGCTTTTAGCAGTCTTTTATTTATTAAAGAGTGGTTATAAACTGGTTATGTAATGCCGAACATGAATAAAATAAAATATTACTAACATCTAGCCCTCGTTCTCAGCAAACCGACATTGGGAAATTAAGTCTGGTGCAACGCTGTCTACTTTCATTGATTAGTAACTATGT